>JAIUCV010000039.1:2313567-2747686 GCA_026724425.1 Erythrophleum ivorense | reverse complement strand
CACCCCTCCCTTTTTGACGTCGCGCCGTTCGGTCGGCCGACTCGGAATTCGCGCGAGTCTGCGGGCGGTGGATCGTGCTCGAGCGAGGGCATCGTTCGGGATGGGTGACCGAGGGGGGAGCCGGGCCCCGCTGCATCTTTTTTACCCGATAAACGCTCGGAAATCCGACGACGCGCCGACCGGGAGGTGCCCCGAGCCTGCACATCATCAAATGTCGCGCTCTCCCCGACGGGTGCGATCATACCAGCACTAATGCACCGGATCCCATCAGAACTCCGCAGTTAAGCGTGCTTGGGCGAGAGTAGTACTAGGATGGGTGACCTCCTGGGAAGTCCTCGTGTTGCACCCCTCCCTTTTTGACGTCGCCCCGTTCGGTCGGCCGACTCGGAATTCGCGCGAGTCTGCGGGCGGTGGATCGTGCTCGAGCGAGGGCATCGTTCGGGATGGGTGACCGAGGGGGGAGCCGGGCCCCGCTGCATCTTTTTTTCCCCACTATCGTTCATAGACCAGACGACGCGCCGACCGGGAGGTGCCACGAGCCTGCACATCATCAAATGTCGCGCTCTCCCCCGACGGGTGCGATCATAACCAGCACTAATGCACCGGATCCCATCAGAACTCCGCAGTTAAGCGTGCTTGGGCGAGAGTAGTACTAGGATGGGTGACCTCCTGGGAAGTCCTCGTGTTGCACCCCTCCTTTTGACGTCGCCCCGTTCGGTCGGCCGACTCGGATTTCGCGCGAGTCTGCGGGCGGTGGATCGTGCTCGAGCGAGGGCATCGTTCGGGATGGGTGACCGAGGGGGGAGCCGGGCCCCGCTGCATCTTTTTTTCCCCACTATCGTTCATAGACCAGACGACGCGCCGACCGGGAGGTGCCCCGAGCCTGCACATCATCAAATGTCGCGCTCTCCCCGACGGGTGCGATCATACCAGCACTAATGCACCGGATCCCATCAGAACTCCGCAGTTAAGCGTGCTTGGGCGAGAGTAGTACTAGGATGGGTGACCTCCTGGGAAGTCCTCGTGTTGCACCCCTCCCTTTTTGACGTCGCCCCGTTCGGTCGGCCGACTCGGAATTCGCGCGAGTCTGCGGGCGGTGGATCGTGCTCGAGCGAGGGCATCGTTCGGGATGGGTGACCGAGGGGGGAGCCGGGCCCCGCTGCATCTTTTTTACCCGATAAACGCTCGGAAATCCGACGACGCGCCGACCGGGAGGTGCCCCGAGCCTGCACATCATCAAATGTCGCGCTCTCCCCGACGGGTGCGATCATACCAGCACTAATGCACCGGATCCCATCAGAACTCCGCAGGTAAGCGTGCTTGGGCGAGAGTAGTACTAGGATGGGTGACCTCCTGGGAAGTCCTCGTGTTGCACCCCTCCCTTTTTGACGTCGCACCGTTCGGTCGGCCGACTCGGAATTCGCGCGAGTCTGCGGGCGGTGGATCGTGTTCGAGCGAGGGCATCGTTCGGGATGGGTGACCGAGGGGGGAGCCGGGCCCCGCTGCATCTTTTTTTCCCCACTATCGTTCATAAACCAGACGACGCGCCGACCGGAGGTGCCCCGAGCCTGCACATCATCAAATGTCGCGCTCTCCCCGACGGGTGCGATCATACCAGCACTAATGCACCGGATCCCATCAGAACTCCGCAGTTAAGCGTGCTTGGGCGAGAGTAGTACTAGGATGGGTGACCTCCTGGGAAGTCCTCGTGTTGCACCCCCTCCCTTTTTGACGTCGCCCCGTTCGGTCGGCCGACTCGGAATTCGCGCGGGTCTGCGGGCGGTGGATCGTGCTCGAGCGAGGGCATCGTTCGGGATGGGTGACCGAGGGGGGAGCCGGGCCCCGCTGCATCTTTTTTTCCCCACTATCGTTCATAGACCAGACGACGCGCCGACCGGGAGGTGCCCCGAGCCTGCACATCATCAAATGTCGCGCTCTCCACCCGACGGGTGCGATCATACCAGCACTAATGCACCGGATCCCATCAGAACTCCGCAGTTAAGCGTGCTTGGGCGAGAGTAGTACTAGGATGGGTGACCTCCTGGGAAGTCCTCGTGTTGCACCCCTCCCTTTTTGACGTCGCCCCGTTCGGTCGGCCGACTCGGAATTCGCGCGGGTCTGCGGGCGGTGGATCGTGCTCGAGCGAGGGCATCGTTCGGGATGGGTGACCGAGGGGGGAGCCGGGCCCCGCTGCATCTTTTTTTCCCCACTATCGTTCATAGACCAGACGACGCGCCGACCGGGAGGTGCCCCGAGCCTGCACATCATCAAATGTCGCGCTCTCCCCGACGGGTGCGATCATACCAGCACTAATGCACCGGATCCCATCAGAACTCCGCAGTTAAGCGTGCTTGGGCGAGAGTAGTACTAGGATGGGTGACCTCCTGGGAAGTCCTCGTGTTGCACCCCTCCCTTTTTGACGTCGCCCCGTTCGGTCGGCCGACTCGGAATTCGCGCGGGTCTGCGGGCGGTGGATCGTGCTCGAGCGAGGGCATCGTTCGGGATGGGTGACCGAGGGGGGAGCCGGGCTCCGCTGCATCTTTTTTTCCCCACTATCGTTCATAAACCAGACGACGCGCCGACCGGGAGGTGCCCCGAGCCTGCACATCATCAAATGTCGCGCTCTCCCCGACGGGTGCGATCATACCAGCACTAATGCACCCGGATCCCATCAGAACTCCGCAGTTAAGCGTGCAATGGGCGAGAGTAGTACTAGGATGGGTGACCTCCTGGGAAGTCCTCGTGTTGCACCCCTCCCTTTTTGACGTCGCACCGTTCGGTCGGCCGACTCGGAATTCGCGCGAGTCTGCGGGCGGTGGATCGTGCTCGAGCGAGGGCATCGTTCGGGATGGGTGACCGAGGGGGGAGCCGGGCCCCGCTGCATCTTTTTTTCCCCACTATCGTTCATAAACCAGACGACGCGCCGACCGGGAGGTGCCCCGAGCCTGCACATCATCAAATGTCGCGCTCTCCCCGACGGGTGCGATCATACCAGCACTAATGCACCGGATCCCATCAGAACTCCGCAGTTAAGCGTGCTTGGGCGAGAGTAGTACTAGGATGGGTGACCTCCTGGGAAGTCCTCGTGTTGCACCCCTCCCTTTTTGACGTCGCCCCGTTCGGTCGGCCGACTCGGAATTCGCGCGGGTCTGCGGGCGGTGGATCGTGCTCGAGCGAGGGCATCGTTCGGGATGGGTGACCGAGGGGGGAGCCGGGGCCCCGCTGCATCTTTTTTTCCCCACTATCGTTCATAGACCAGACGACGCGCCGACCGGGAGGTGCCCCGAGCCTGCACATCATCAAATGTCGCGCTCTCCCCGACGGGTGCGATCATACCAGCACTAATGCACCGGATCCCATCAGAACTCCGCAGTTAAGCGTGCTTGGGCGAGAGTAGTACTAGGATGGGTGACCTCCTGGGAAGTCCTCGTGTTGCACCCCTCCCTTTTTGACGTCGCCCCGTTCGGTCGGCCGACTCGGAATTCGCGCGGGTCTGCGGGCGGTGGATCGTGCTCGAGCGAGGGCATCGTTCGGGATGGGTGACCGAGGGGGGAGCCGGGCCCCGCTGCATCTTTTTTTCCCCACTATCGTTCATAGACCAGACGACGCGCGCCGACCGGGAGGTGCCCCGAGCCTGCACATCATCAAATGTCGCGCTCTCCCCGACGGGTGCGATCATACCAGCACTAATGCACCGGATCCCATCAGAACTCCGCAGTTAAGCGTGCTTGGGCGAGAGTAGTACTAGGATGGGTGACCTCCTGGGAAGTCCTCGTGTTGCACCCCTCCTTTTTGACGTCGCCCCGTTCGGTCGGCCGACTCGGAATTCGCGCGAGTCTGCGGGCGGTGGATCGTGCTCGAGCGAGGGCATCGTTCGGGATGGGTGACCGAGGGGGGAGCCGGGCCCCGCTGCATCTTTTTTACCCGATAAACGCTCGGAAATCCGACGACGCGCCGACCGGGAGGTGCCCCGAGCCTGCACATCATCAAATGTCGCGCTCTCCCCAACGGGTGCGATCATACCAGCACTAATGCACCGGATCCCATCAGAACTCCGCAGTTAAGCGTGCTTGGGCGAGAGTAGTACTAGGATGGGTGACCTCCTGGGAAGTCCTCGTGTTGCACCCCTCCCTTTTTGACGTCGCGCCGTTCGGTCGGCCGACTCGGAATTCGCGCGAGTCTGCGGGCGGTGGATCGTGCTCGAGCGAGGGCATCGTTCGGGATGGGTGACCGAGGGGGGAGCCGGGCCCCGCTGCATCTTTTTTACCCGATAAACGCTCGGAAATCCGACGACGCGCCGACCGGGAGGTGCCCCGAGCCTGCACATCATCAAATGTCGCGCTCTCCCCCACGGGTGCGATCATACCAGCACTAATGCACCGGATCCCATCAGAACTCCGCAGTTAAGCGTGCTTGGGCGAGAGTAGTACTAGGATGGGTGACCTCCTGGGAAGTCCTCGTGTTGCACCCCTCCCTTTTTGACGTCGCCCCGTTCGGTCGGCCGACTCGGAATTCGCGCGAGTCTGCGGGCGGTGGATCGTGCTCGAGCGAGGGCATCGTTCGGGATGGGTGACCGAGGGGGGAGCCGGGCCCCGCTGCATCTTTTTTTCTCCACTATCGTTCATAAACCAGACGACGCGCCGACCGGGAGGTGCCCCGAGCCTGATTATCATCAAATGTCGCGCTCTCCCCCCGACGGGTGCGATCATACCAGCACTAATGCACCGGATCCCATCAGAACTCCGCAGTTAAGCGTGCTTAGGCGAGAGTAGTACTAGGATGGGTGACCTCCTGGGAAGTCCTCGTGTTGCACCCCTCCCTTTTTGACGTCGCCCCCGTTCGGTCGGCCGACTCGGAATTCGCGCGGGTCTGCGGGCGGTGGATCGTGCTCGAGCGAGGGCATCGTTCGGGATGGGTGACCGAGGGGGGAGCCGGGCCCCGCTGCATCTTTTTTTCCCCACTATCGTTCATAGACCAGACGACGCGCCGACCGGGAGGTGCCCCGAGCCTGCACATCATCAAATGTCGCGCTCTCCCCCGACGGGTGCGATCATACCAGCACTAATGCACCGGATCCCATCAGAACTCCGCAGTTAAGCGTGCTTGGGCGAGAGTAGTACTAGGATGGGTGACCTCCTGGGAAGTCCTCGTGTTGCACCCCTTCCTTTTTGACGTCGCCCCGTTCGGTCGGCCGACTCGGAATTCGCGCGAGTCTGCGGGCGGTGGATCGTGCTCGAGCGAGGGCATCGTTCGGGATGGGTGACCGAGGGGGGAGCCGGGCCCCGCTGCATCTTTTTTACCCGATAAACGCTCGAAAATCCGACGACCGCGCCGACCGGGAGGTGCCCCGAGCCTGCACATCATCAAATGTCGCGCTCTCCCCCACGGGTGCGATCATACCAGCACTAATGCACCGGATCCCATCAGAACTCCGCAGTTAAGCGTGCTTGGGCGAGAGTAGTACTAGGATGGGTGACCTCCTGGGAAGTCCTCGTGTTGCACCCCTCCCTTTTTGACGTCGCCCCGTTCGGTCGGCCGACTCGGAATTCGCGCGAGTCTGCGGGCGGTGGATCGTGCTCGAGCGAGGGCATCGTTCGGGATGGGTGACCGAGGGGGGAGCCGGGCCCGCTGCATCTTTTTTACCCGATAAACGCTCGGAAATCCGACGACGCGCCGACCGGGAGGTGCCCCGAGCCTGCGCATCATCAAATGTCGCGCTCTCCCCGACGGGTGCGATCATACCAGCACTAATGCACCGGATCCCATCAGAACTCCGCAGTTAAGCGTGCTTGGGCGAGAGTAGTACTAGGATGGGTGACCTCCTGGGAAGTCCTCGTGTTGCACCCCTCCCTTTTTGACGTCGCCCCGTTCGGTCGGGCCCGACACGGAATTCGCGCGAGTCTGCGGGCGGTGGATCGTGCTCGAGCGAGGGCATCGTTCGGGATGGGTGACCGAGGGGGGAGCCGGGCCCCGCTGCATCTTTTTTTCCCCACTATCGTTCATAGACCAGACGACGCGCCGACCGGGAGGTGCCCCGAGCCTGCACATCATCAAATGTCGCGCTCTCCCCCGACGGGTGCGATCATACCAGCACTAATGCACCGGATCCCATCAGAACTCCGCAGTTAAGCGTGCTTGGGCGAGAGTAGTACTAGGATGGGTGACCTCCTGGGAAGTCCTCGTGTTGCACCCCTCCTTTTTGACGTCGCCCCGTTCGGTCGGCCCGACTCGGATTTCGCGCGAGTCTGCGGGCGGTGGATCGTGCTCGAGCGAGGGCATCGTTCGGGATGGGTGACCGAGGGGGGAGCCGGGCCCCGCTGCATCTTTTTTTCCCCACTATCGTTCATAGACCAGACGACGCGCCGACCGGGAGGTGCCCCGAGCCTGCACATCATCAAATGTCGCGCTCTCCCCGACGGGTGCGATCATACCAGCACTAATGCACCGGATCCCATCAGAACTCCGCAGTTAAGCGTGCTTGGGCGAGAGTAGTACTAGGATGGGTGACCTCCTGGGAAGTCCTCGTGTTGCACCCCTCCCTTTTTGACGTCGCCCCCGTTCGGTCGGCCGACTCGGAATTCGCGCGAGTCTGCGGGCGGTGGATCGTGCTCGAGCGAGGGCATCGTTCGGGATGGGTGACCGAGGGGGGAGCCGGGCCCCGCTGCATCTTTTTTTCCCCACTATCGTTCATAGACCAGACGACGCGCCGACCGGGAGGTGCCCCGAGCCTGCACATCATCAAATGTCGCGCTCTCCCCGACGGGTGCGATCATACCAGCACTAATGCACCGGATCCCATCAGAACTCCGCAGTTAAGCGTGCTTGGGCGAGAGTAGTACTAGGATGGGTGACCTCCTGGGAAGTCCTCGTGTTGCACCCCTCCCTTTTTGACGTCGCCCCGTTCGGTCGGCCGACTCGGAATTCGCGCGAGTCTGCGGGCGGTGGATCGTGCTCGAGCGAGGGCATCGTTCGGGATGGGTGACCGAGGGGGGAGCCGGGCCCCGCTGCATCTTTTTTACCCGATAAACGCTCGAAAATCCGACGACGCGCCGACCGGGGAGGTGCCCCGAGCCTGCACATCATCAAATGTCGCGCTCTCCCCCACGGGTGCGATCATACCAGCACTAATGCACCGGATCCCATCAGAACTCCGCAGTTAAGCGTGCTTGGGCGAGAGTAGTACTAGGATGGGTGACCTCCTGGGAAGTCCTCGTGTTGCACCCCTCCCTTTTTGACGTCGCCCCGTTCGGTCGGCCGACTCGGAATTCGCGCGAGTCTGCGGGCGGTGGATCGTGCTCGAGCGAGGGCATCGTTCGGGATGGGTGACCGAGGGGGGGAGCCGGGCCCCGCTGCATCTTTTTTACCCCGATAAACGCTCGGAAATCCGACGACGCGCCGACCGGGAGGTGCCCCGAGCCTGCGCATCATCAAATGTCGCGCTCTCCCCGACGGGTGCGATCATACCAGCACTAATGCACCGGATCCCATCAGAACTCCGCAGTTAAGCGTGCTTGGGCGAGAGTAGTACTAGGATGGGTGACCTCCTGGGAAGTCCTCGTGTTGCACCCCTCCCTTTTTGACGTCGCCCCGTTCGGTCGGCCGACTCGGAATTCGCGCGAGTCTGCGGGCGGTGGATCGTGCTCGAGCGAGGGCATCGTTCGGGATGGGTGACCGAGGGGGGAGCCGGGCCCCGCTGCATCTTTTTTTCCCCACTATCGTTCATAGACCAGACGACGCGCCGACCGGGAGGTGCCCCGAGCCTGCACATCATCAAATGTCGCGCTCTCCCCGACGGGTGCGATCATACCAGCACTAATGCACCGGATCCCATCAGAACTCCGCAGTTAAGCGTGCTTGGGCGAGAGTAGTACTAGGATGGGTGACCTCCTGGGAAGTCCTCGTGTTGCACCCCTCCTTTTTGACGTCGCCCCGTTCGGTCGGCCGACTCGGATTTCGCGCGAGTCTGCGGGCGGTGGATCGTGCTCGAGCGAGGGCATCGTTCGGGATGGGTGACCGAGGGGGGAGCCGGGCCCCGCTGCATCTTTTTTTCCCCACTATCGTTCATAGACCAGACGACGCGCCGACCGGGAGGTGCCCCGAGCCTGCACATCATCAAATGTCGCGCTCTCCCCGACGGGTGCGATCATACCAGCACTAATGCACCGGATCCCATCAGAACTCCGCAGTTAAGCGTGCTTGGGCGAGAGTAGTACTAGGATGGGTGACCTCCTGGGAAGTCCTCGTGTTGCACCCCTCCCTTTTTGACGTCGCCCCGTTCGGTCGGCCGACTCGGAATTCGCGCGAGTCTGCGGGCGGTGGATCGTGCTCGAGCGAGGGCATCGTTCGGGATGGGTGACCGAGGGGGGAGCCGGGCCCCGCTGCATCTTTTTTTCCCCACTATCGTTCATAGACCAGACGACGCGCCGACCGGGAGGTGCCCCGAGCCTGCACATCATCAAATGTCGCGCTCTCCCCGACGGGTGCGATCATACCAGCACTAATGCACCGGATCCCATCAGAACTCCGCAGGTAAGCGTGCTTGGGCGAGAGTAGTACTAGGATGGGTGACCTCCTGGGAAGTCCTCGTGTTGCACCCCTCCCTTTTTGACGTCGCACCGTTCGGTCGGCCGACTCGGAATTCGCGCGAGTCTGCGGGCGGTGGATCGTGCTCGAGCGAGGGCATCGTTCGGGATGGGTGACCGAGGGGGGAGCCGGGCCCCGCTGCATCTTTTTTTCCCCACTATCGTTCATAAACCAGACGACGCGCCGACCGGGAGGTGCCCCGAGCCTGCACATCATCAAATGTCGCGCTCTCCCCGACGGGGTGCGATCATACCAGCACTAATGCACCGGATCCCATCAGAACTCCGCAGTTAAGCGTGCATGGGCGAGAGTAGTACTAGGATGGGTGACCTCCTGGGAAGTCCTCGTGTTGCACCCCTCCCTTTTTGACGTCGCCCCGTTCGGTCGGCCGACTCGGAATTCGCGCGAGTCTGCGGGCGGTGGACCGTGCTCGAGCGAGGGCATCGTTCGGGATGGGTGACCGAGGGGGGAGCCGGGCCCCGCTGCATCTTTTTTTCCCCACTATCGTTCATAGACCAGACGACGCGCCGACCGGGAGGTGCCCCGAGCCTGCACATCATCAAATGTCGCGCTCTCCCCGACGGGTGCGATCATACCAGCACTAATGCACCGGATCCCATCAGAACTCCGCAGTTAAGCGTGCTTGGGCGAGAGTAGTACTAGGATGGGTGACCTCCTGGGAAGTCCTCGTGTTGCACCCCTCCCTTTTTGACGTCGCCCCGTTCGGTCGGCCGACTCGGAATTCGCGCGAGTCTGCGGGCGGTGGATCGTGCTCGAGCGAGGGCATCGTTCGGGATGGGTGACCGAGGGGGGAGCCGGGCCCCGCTGCATCTTTTTTACCCGATAAACGCTCGGAAATCCGACGACGCGCCGACCGGGAGGTGCCCCCGAGCCTGCGCATCATCAAATGTCGCGCTCCTCCCCGACGGGTGCGATCATACCAGCACTAATGCACCGGATCCCATCAGAACTCCGCAGTTAAGCGTGCTTGGGCGAGAGTAGTACTAGGATGGGTGACCTCCTGGGAAGTCCTCGTGTTGCACCCCCTCCCTTTTTGACGTCGCCCCGTTCGGTCGGCCGACTCGGAATTCGCGCGAGTCTGCGGGCGGTGGATCGTGCTCGAGCGAGGGCATCGTTCGGGATGGGTGACCGAGGGGGGAGCCGGGCCCCGCTGCATCTTTTTTTCCCCACTATCGTTCATAGACCAGACGACGCGCCGACCGGGAGGTGCCCCGAGCCTGCACATCATCAAATGTCGCGCTCTCCCCGACGGGTGCGATCATACCAGCACTAATGCACCGGATCCCATCAGAACTCCGCAGTTAAGCGTGCTTGGGCGAGAGTAGTACTAGGATGGGTGACCTCCTGGGAAGTCCTCGTGTTGCACCCCTCCTTTTTGACGTCGCCCCGTTCGGTCGGCCGACTCGGATTTCGCGCGAGTCTGCGGGCGGTGGATCGTGCTCGAGCGAGGGCATCGTTCGGGATGGGTGACCGAGGGGGGAGCCGGGCCCCGCTGCATCTTTTTTTCCCCACTATCGTTCATAGACCAGACGACGCGCCGACCGGGAGGTGCCCCGAGCCTGCACATCATCAAATGTCGCGCTCTCCCCGACGGGTGCGATCATACCAGCACTAATGCACCCGGATCCCATCAGAACTCCGCAGTTAAGCGTGCTTGGGCGAGAGTAGTACTAGGATGGGTGACCTCCTAGGAAGTCCTCGTGTTGCACCCCTCCCTTTTTGACGTCGCCCCGTTCGGTCGGCCGACTCGGAATTCGCGCGAGTCTGCGGGCGGTGGATCGTGCTCGAGCGAGGGCATCGTTCGGGATGGGTGACCGAGGGGGGAGCCGGGCCCCGCTGCATCTTTTTTTCCCCACTATCGTTCATAGACCAGACGACGCGCGACGACCGGGAGGTGCCCCGAGCCTGCACATCATCAAATGTCGCGCTCTCCCCGACGGGTGCGATCATACCAGCACTAATGCACCGGATCCCATCAGAACTCCGCAGGTAAGCGTGCTTGGGCGAGAGTAGTACTAGGATGGGTGACCTCCTGGGAAGTCCTCGTGTTGCACCCCTCCCTTTTTGACGTCGCACCGTTCGGTCGGCCGACTCGGAATTCGCGCGAGTCTGCGGGCGGTGGATCGTGCTCGAGCGAGGGCATCGTTCGGGATGGGTGACCGAGGGGGGAGCCGGGCCCCGCTGCATCTTTTTTTCCCCACTATCGTTCATAAACCAGACGACGCGCCGACCGGGAGGTGCCCCGAGCCTGCACATCATCAAATGTCGCGCTCTCCCCCGACGGGTGCGATCATACCAGCACTAATGCACCGGATCCCATCAGAACTCCGCAGTTAAGCGTGCATGGGCGAGAGTAGTACTAGGATGGGTGACCTCCTGGGAAGTCCTCGTGTTGCACCCCTCCCTTTTTGACGTCGCCCCGTTCGGTCGGCCGACTCGGAATTCGCGCGAGTCTGCGGGCGGTGGACCGTGCTCGAGCGAGGGCATCGTTCGGGATGGGTGACCGAGGGGGGAGCCGGGCCCCGCTGCATCTTTTTTTCCCCACTATCGTTCATAGACCAGACGACGCGCCGACCGGGAGGTGCCCCGAGCCTGCACATCATCAAATGTCGCGCTCTCCCCCACGGGTGCGATCATACCAGCACTAATGCACCGGATCCCATCAGAACTCCGCAGTTAAGCGTGCTTGGGCGAGAGTAGTACTAGGATGGGTGACCTCCTGGGAAGTCCTCGTGTTGCACCCCTCCCTTTTTGACGTCGCCCCGTTCGGTCGGCCGACTCGGAATTCGCGCGAGTCTGCGGGCGGTGGATCGTGCTCGAGCGAGGGCATCGTTCGGGATGGGTGACCGAGGGGGGAGCCGGGCCCCGCTGCATCTTTTTTACCCGATAAACGCTCGGAAATCCGACGACGCGCCGACCGGGAGGTGCCCCGAGCCTGCGCATCATCAAATGTCGCGCTCCTTCCCCGACGGGTGCGATCATACCAGCACTAATGCACCGGATCCCATCAGAACTCCGCAGTTAAGCGTGCTTGGCGAGAGTAGTACTAGGATGGGTGACCTCCCTGGGAAGTCCTCGTGTTGCACCCCTCCCTTTTTGACGTCGCCCCGTTCGGCTCGGCCGACTCGGAATTCGCGCGAGTCTGCGGGCGGTGGATCGTGCTCGAGCGAGGGCATCGTTCGGGATGGGTGACCGAGGGGGGAGCCGGGCCCCGCTGCATCTTTTTTTCCCCACTATCGTTCATAGACCAGACGACGCGCCGACCGGGAGGTGCCCCGAGCCTGCACATCATCAAATGTCGCGCTCTCCCCGACGGGTGCGATCATACCAGCACTAATGCACCGGATCCCATCAGAACTCCGCAGTTAAGCGTGCTTGGGCGAGAGTAGTACTAGGATGGGTGACCTCCTGGGAAGTCCTCGTGTTGCACCCCTCCTTTTTGACGTCGCCCCGTTCGGTCGGCCCGACTCGGATTTCGCGCGAGTCTGCGGGCGGTGGATCGTGCTCGAGCGAGGGCATCGTTCGGGATGGGTGACCGAGGGGGGAGCCGGGCCCCGCTGCATCTTTTTTTCCCCACTATCGTTCATAGACCAGACGACGCGCCGACCGGGAGGTGCCCCGAGCCTGCACATCATCAAATGTCGCGCTCTCCCCGACGGGTGCGATCATACCAGCACTAATGCACCGGATCCCATCAGAACTCCGCAGTTAAGCGTGCTTGGGCGAGAGTAGTACTAGGATGGGTGACCTCCTGGGAAGTCCTCGTGTTGCACCCCTCCCTTTTTGACGTCGCCCCGTTCGGTCGGCCGACCACGGAATTCGCGCGAGTCTGCGGGCGGTGGATCGTGCTCGAGCGAGGGCATCGTTCGGGATGGGTGACCGAGGGGGGAGCCGGGCCCCGCTGCATCTTTTTTTCCCCACTATCGTTCATAGACCAGACGACGCGCCGACCGGGAGGTGCCCCGAGCCTGCACATCATCAAATGTCGCGCTCTCCCCGACGGGTGCGATCATACCAGCACTAATGCACCGGATCCCATCAGAACTCCGCAGGTAAGCGTGCTTGGGCGAGAGTAGTACTAGGATGGGTGACCTCCTGGGAAGTCCTCGTGTTGCACCCCTCCCTTTTTGACGTCGCCCCGTTCGGTCGGCCGACTCGGAATTCGCGCGAGTCTGCGGGCGGTGGACCGTGCTCGAGCGAGGGCATCGTTCGGGATGGGTGACCGAGGGGGGAGCCGGGCCCCGCTGCATCTTTTTTTCCCCACTATCGTTCATAGACCAGACGACGCGCCGACCGGGAGGTGCCCCGAGCCTGCACATCATCAAATGTCGCGCTCTCCCCCGACGGGTGCGATCATACCAGCACTAATGCACCGGATCCCATCAGAACTCCGCAGTTAAGCGTGCTTGGGCGAGAGTAGTACTAGGATGGGTGACCTCCTGGGAAGTCCTCGTGTTGCACCCCCTCCCTTTTTGACGTCGCCCCGTTCGGTCGGCCGACTCGGAATTCGCGCGAGTCTGCGGGCGGTGGATCGTGCTCGAGCGAGGGCATCGTTCGGGATGGGTGACCGAGGGGGGAGCCGGGCCCCGCTGCATCTTTTTTACCCGATAAACGCTCGAAAATCCGACGACGCGCCGACCGGGAGGTGCCCCGAGCCTGCACATCATCAAATGTCGCGCTCTCCCCCACGGGTGCGATCATACCAGCACTAATGCACCGGATCCCATCAGAACTCCGCAGTTAAGCGTGCTTGGGCGAGAGTAGTACTAGGATGGGTGACCTCCTGGGAAGTCCTCGTGTTGCACCCCTCCCTTTTTGACGTCGCCCCGTTCGGTCGGCCCCGACTCGGAATTCGCGCGAGTCTGCGGGCGGTGGATCGTGCTCGAGCGAGGGCATCGTTCGGGATGGGTGACCGAGGGGGGAGCCGGGCCCCGCTGCATCTTTTTTACCCGATAAACGCTCGGAAATCCGACGACGCGCCGACCGGGAGGTGCCCCGAGCCTGCGCATCATCAAATGTCGCGCTCCTCCCCGACGGGTGCGATCATACCAGCACTAATGCACCGGATCCCATCAGAACTCCGCAGTTAAGCGTGCTTGGGCGAGAGTAGTACTAGGATGGGTGACCTCCTGGGAAGTCCTCGTGTTGCACCCCTCCCTTTTTGACGTCGCCCCGTTCGGTCGGCCGACTCGGAATTCGCGCGAGTCTGCGGGCGGTGGACCGTGCTCGAGCGAGGGCATCGTTCGGGATGGGTGACCGAGGGGGGAGCCGGGCCCCGCTGCATCTTTTTTTCCCCACTATCGTTCATAGACCAGACGACGCGCCGACCGGGAGGTGCCCCGAGCCTGCACATCATCAAATGTCGCGCTCTCCCCGACGGGTGCGATCATACCAGCACTAATGCACCGGATCCCATCAGAACTCCGCAGTTAAGCGTGCTTGGGCGAGAGTAGTACTAGGATGGGTGACCTCCTGGGAAGTCCTCGTGTTGCACCCCTCCCTTTTTGACGTCGCCCCCGTTCGGTCGGCCGACTCGGAATTCGCGCGAGTCTGCGGGCGGTGGATCGTGCTCGAGCGAGGGCATCGTTCGGGATGGGTGACCGAGGGGGGAGCCGGGCCCCGCTGCATCTTTTTTACCCGATAAACGCTCGAAAATCCGACGACGCGCCGACCGGGAGGTGCCCCGAGCCTGCACATCATCAAATGTCGCGCTCTCCCCGACGGGTGCGATCATACCAGCACTAATGCACCGGATCCCATCAGAACTCCGCAGTTAAGCGTGCTTGGGCGAGAGTAGTACTAGGATGGGTGACCTCCTGGGAAGTCCTCGTGTTGCACCCCTCCCTTTTTGACGTCGCCCCGGTTCGGTCGGCCGACTCGGAATTCGCGCGAGTCTGCGGGCGGTGGATCGTGCTCGAGCGAGGGCATCGTTCGGGATGGGTGACCGAGGGGGGAGCCGGGCCCCGCTGCATCTTTTTTACCCGATAAACGCTCGGAAATCCGACGACGCGCCGACCGGGAGGTGCCCCGAGCCTGCGCATCATCAAATGTCGCGCTCTCCCCGACGGGTGCGATCATACCAGCACTAATGCACCGGATCCCATCAGAACTCCGCAGTTAAGCGTGCTTGGGCGAGAGTAGTACTAGGATGGGTGACCTCCTGGGAAGTCCTCGTGTTGCACCCCTCCCTTTTTGACGTCGCCCCGTTCGGTCGGCCGACTCGGAATTCGCGCGAGTCTGCGGGCGGTGGATCGTGCTCGAGCGAGGGCATCGTTCGGGATGGGTGACCGAGGGGGGAGCCGGGCCCCGCTGCATCTTTTTTTCCCCACTATCGTTCATAGACCAGACGACGCGCCGACCGGGAGGTGCCCCGAGCCTGCACATCATCAAATGTCGCGCTCTCCCCGACGGGTGCGATCATACCAGCACTAATGCACCGGATCCCATCAGAACTCCGCAGTTAAGCGTGCTTGGGCGAGAGTAGTACTAGGATGGGTGACCTCCTGGGAAGTCCTCGTGTTGCACCCCTCCTTTTTGACGTCGCCCCGTTCGGTCGGCCGACTCGGATTTCGCGCGAGTCTGCGGGCGGTGGATCGTGCTCGAGCGAGGGCATCGTTCGGGATGGGTGACCGAGGGGGGAGCCGGGCCCCGCTGCATCTTTTTTTCCCCACTATCGTTCATAGACCAGACGACGCGCCGACCGGGAGGTGCCCCGAGCCTGCACATCATCAAATGTCGCGCTCTCCCCCGACGGGTGCGATCATACCAGCACTAATGCACCGGATCCCATCAGAACTCCGCAGTTAAGCGTGCTTGGGCGAGAGTAGTACTAGGATGGGTGACCTCCTGGGAAGTCCTCGTGTTGCACCCCTCCCTTTTTGACGTCGCCCCGTTCGGTCGGCCGACTCGGAATTCGCGCGAGTCTGCGGGCGGTGGATCGTGCTCGAGCGAGGGCATCGTTCGGGATGGGTGACCGAGGGGGGAGCCGGGCCCCGCTGCATCTTTTTTTCCCCACTATCGTTCATAGACCAGACGACGCGCCGACCGGGAGGTGCCCCGAGCCTGCACATCATCAAATGTCGCGCTCTCCCCCGACGGGTGCGATCATACCAGCACTAATGCACCGGATCCCATCAGAACTCCGCAGGTAAGCGTGCTTGGGCGAGAGTAGTACTAGGATGGGTGACCTCCTGGGAAGTCCTCGTGTTGCACCCCTCCCTTTTTGACGTCGCACCGTTCGGTCGGCCGACTCGGAATTCGCGCGAGTCTGCGGGCGGTGGATCGTGCTCGAGCGAGGGCATCGTTCGGGATGGGTGACCGAGGGGGGAGCCGGGCCCCGCTGCATCTTTTTTTCCCCACTATCGTTCATAAACCAGACGACGCGCCGACCGGGAGGTGCCCCGAGCCTGCACATCATCAAATGTCGCGCTCTCCCCGACGGGTGCGATCATACCAGCACTAATGCACCGGATCCCATCAGAACTCCGCAGTTAAGCGTGCATGGGCGAGAGTAGTACTAGGATGGGTGACCTCCTGGGAAGTCCTCGTGTTGCACCCCTCCCTTTTTGACGTCGCCCCGTTCGGTCGGCCGACTCGGAATTCGCGCGAGTCTGCGGGCGGTGGACCGTGCTCGAGCGAGGGCATCGTTCGGGATGGGTGACCGAGGGGGGAGCCGGGCCCCGCTGCATCTTTTTTTCCCCACTATCGTTCATAGACCAGACGACGCGCCGACCGGGAGGTGCCCCGAGCCTGCACATCATCAAATGTCGCGCTCTCCCCGACGGGTGCGATCATACCAGCACTAATGCACCGGATCCCATCAGAACTCCGCAGTTAAGCGTGCTTGGGCGAGAGTAGTACTAGGATGGGTGACCTCCTGGGAAGTCCTCGTGTTGCACCCCTCCCTTTTTGACGTCGCCCCGTTCGGTCGGCCGACTCGGAATTCGCGCGAGTCTGCGGGCGGTGGATCGTGCTCGAGCGAGGGCATCGTTCGGGATGGGTGACCGAGGGGGGAGCCGGGCCCCGCTGCATCTTTTTTACCCGATAAACGCTCGGAAATCCGACGACGCGCCGACCGGGAGGTGCCCCGAGCCTGCGCATCATCAAATGTCGCGCTCTCCCCGACGGGTGCGATCATACCAGCACTAATGCACCGGATCCCATCAGAACTCCGCAGTTAAGCGTGCTTGGGCGAGAGTAGTACTAGGATGGGTGACCTCCTGGGAAGTCCTCGTGTTGCACCCCTCCCTTTTTGACGTCGCCCCGTTCGGTCGGCCGACTCGGAATTCGCGCGAGTCTGCGGGCGGTGGATCGTGCTCGAGCGAGGGCATCGTTCGGGATGGGTGACCGAGGGGGGAGCCGGGCCCCGCTGCATCTTTTTTTCCCCACTATCGTTCATAGACCAGACGACGCGCCGACCGGGAGGTGCCCCGAGCCTGCACATCATCAAATGTCGCGCTCTCCCCCGACGGGTGCGATCATACCAGCACTAATGCACCGGATCCCATCAGAACTCCGCAGTTAAGCGTGCTTGGGCGAGAGTAGTACTAGGATGGGTGACCTCCTGGGAAGTCCTCGTGTTGCACCCCTCCTTTTTGACGTCGCCCCCGTTCGGTCGGCCGACTCGGATTTCGCGCGAGTCTGCGGGCGGTGGATCGTGCTCGAGCGAGGGCATCGTTCGGGATGGGTGACCGAGGGGGGAGCCGGGCCCCGCTGCATCTTTTTTTCCCCACTATCGTTCATAGACCAGACGACGCGCCGACCGGGAGGTGCCCCGAGCCTGCACATCATCAAATGTCGCGCTCTCCCCCGACGGGTGCGATCATACCAGCACTAATGCACCGGATCCCATCAGAACTCCGCAGTTAAGCGTGCTTGGGCGAGAGTAGTACTAGGATGGGTGACCTCCTGGGAAGTCCTCGTGTTGCACCCCTCCCTTTTTGACGTCGCCCCGTTCGGTCGGCCGACACGGAATTCGCGCGAGTCTGCGGGCGGTGGATCGTGCTCGAGCGAGGGCATCGTTCGGGATGGGTGACCGAGGGGGGAGCCGGGGCCCCGCTGCATCTTTTTTTCCCCACTATCGTTCATAGACCAGACGACGCGCCGACCGGGAGGTGCCCCGAGCCTGCACATCATCAAATGTCGCGCTCTCCCCGACGGGTGCGATCATACCAGCACTAATGCACCGGATCCCATCAGAACTCCGCAGTTAAGCGTGCTTGGGCGAGAGTAGTACTAGGATGGGTGACCTCCTGGGAAGTCCTCGTGTTGCACCCCTCCCTTTTTGACGTCGCCCCGTTCGGTCGGCCGACTCGGAATTCGCGCGAGTCTGCGGGCGGTGGACCGTGCTCGAGCGAGGGCATCGTTCGGGATGGGTGACCGAGGGGGGAGCCGGGCCCCGCTGCATCTTTTTTTCCCCACTATCGTTCATAGACCAGACGACGCGCCGACCGGGAGGTGCCCCGAGCCTGCACATCATCAAATGTCGCGCTCTCCCCGACGGGTGCGATCATACCAGCACTAATGCACCGGATCCCATCAGAACTCCGCAGTTAAGCGTGCTTGGGCGAGAGTAGTACTAGGATGGGTGACCTCCTGGGAAGTCCTCGTGTTGCACCCCTCCCTTTTTGACGTCGCCCCGTTCGGTCGGCCGACTCGGAATTCGCGCGAGTCTGCGGGCGGTGGATCGTGCTCGAGCGAGGGCATCGTTCGGGATGGGTGACCGAGGGGGGAGCCGGGCCCCGCTGCATCTTTTTTACCCGATAAACGCTCGAAAATCCGACGACGCGCCGACCGGGAGGTGCCCCGAGCCTGCACATCATCAAATGTCGCGCTCTCCCCCACGGGTGCGATCATACCAGCACTAATGCACCGGATCCCATCAGAACTCCGCAGTTAAGCGTGCTTGGGCGAGAGTAGTACTAGGATGGGTGACCTCCTGGGAAGTCCTCGTGTTGCACCCCTCCCTTTTTGACGTCGCCCCGTTCGGTCGGCCGACTCGGAATTCGCGCGAGTCTGCGGGCGGTGGATCGTGCTCGAGCGAGGGCATCGTTCGGGATGGGTGACCGAGGGGGGAGCCGGGCCCCGCTGCATCTTTTTTACCCGATAAACGCTCGGAAATCCGACGACGCGCCGACCGGGAGGTGCCCCGAGCCTGCGCATCATCAAATGTCGCGCTCTCCCCGACGGGTGCGATCATACCAGCACTAATGCACCGGATCCCATCAGAACTCCGCAGTTAAGCGTGCTTGGGCGAGAGTAGTACTAGGATGGGTGACCTCCTGGGAAGTCCTCGTGTTGCACCCCTCCCTTTTTGACGTCGCCCCGTTCGGTCGGCCGACTCGGAATTCGCGCGAGTCTGCGGGCGGTGGACCGTGCTCGAGCGAGGGCATCGTTCGGGATGGGTGACCGAGGGGGGAGCCGGGCCCCGCTGCATCTTTTTTTCCCCACTATCGTTCATAGACCAGACGACGCGCCGACCGGGAGGTGCCCCGAGCCTGCACATCATCAAATGTCGCGCTCTCCCCGACGGGTGCGATCATACCAGCACTAATGCACCGGATCCCATTAGAACTCCGCAGTTAAGCGTGCTTGGGCGAGAGTAGTACTAGGATGGGTGACCTCCTGGGAAGTCCTCGTGTTGCACCCCTCCCTTTTTGACGTCGCCCCGTTCGGTCGGCCGACTCGGAATTCGCGCGAGTCTGCGGGCGGTGGATCGTGCTCGAGCGAGGGCATCGTTCGGGATGGGTGACCGAGGGGGGAGCCGGGCCCCGCTGCATCTTTTTTACCCGATAAACGCTCGAAAATCCGACGACGCGCCGACCGGGAGGTGCCCCGAGCCTGCACATCATCAAATGTCGCGCTCTCCCCCCACGGGTGCGATCATACCAGCACTAATGCACCGGATCCCATCAGAACTCCGCAGTTAAGCGTGCTTGGGCGAGAGTAGTACTAGGATGGGTGACCTCCTGGGAAGTCCTCGTGTTGCACCCCTCCCTTTTTGACGTCGCCCCGTTCGGTCGGCCGACTCGGAATTCGCGCGAGTCTGCGGGCGGTGGATCGTGCTCGAGCGAGGGCATCGTTCGGGATGGGTGACCGAGGGGGGAGCCGGGCCCCGCTGCATCTTTTTTACCCGATAAACGCTCGGAAATCCGACGACGCGCCGACCGGGAGGTGCCCCGAGCCTGCGCATCATCAAATGTCGCGCTCTCCCCGACGGGTGCGATCATACCAGCACTAATGCACCGGATCCCATCAGAACTCCGCAGTTAAGCGTGCTTGGGCGAGAGTAGTACTAGGATGGGTGACCTCCTGGGAAGTCCTCGTGTTGCACCCCTCCCTTTTTGACGTCGCCCCGTTCGGTCGGCCGACTCGGAATTCGCGCGAGTCTGCGGGCGGTGGATCGTGCTCGAGCGAGGGCATCGTTCGGGATGGGTGACCGAGGGGGGAGCCGGGCCCCGCTGCATCTTTTTTTCCCCACTATCGTTCATAGACCAGACGACGCGCCGACCGGGAGGTGCCCCGAGCCTGCACATCATCAAATGTCGCGCTCTCCCCGACGGGTGCGATCATACCAGCACTAATGCACCGGATCCCATCAGAACTCCGCAGTTAAGCGTGCTTGGGCGAGAGTAGTACTAGGATGGGTGACCTCCTGGGAAGTCCTCGTGTTGCACCCCTCCTTTTTGACGTCGCCCCGTTCGGTCGGCCGACTCGGATTTCGCGCGAGTCTGCGGGCGGTGGATCGTGCTCGAGCGAGGGCATCGTTCGGGATGGGTGACCGAGGGGGGAGCCGGGCCCCGCTGCATCTTTTTTTCCCCACTATCGTTCATAGACCAGACGACGCGCCGACCGGGAGGTGCCCCGAGCCTGCACATCATCAAATGTCGCGCTCTCCCCGACGGGTGCGATCATACCAGCACTAATGCACCGGATCCCATCAGAACTCCGCAGTTAAGCGTGCTTGGGCGAGAGTAGTACTAGGATGGGTGACCTCCTGGGAAGTCCTCGTGTTGCACCCCTCCCTTTTTGACGTCGCCCCGTTCGGTCGGCCGACTCGGAATTCGCGCGAGTCTGCGGGCGGTGGATCGTGCTCGAGCGAGGGCATCGTTCGGGATGGGTGACCGAGGGGGGAGCCGGGCCCCGCTGCATCTTTTTTTCCCCACTATCGTTCATAGACCAGACGACGCGCCGACCGGGAGGTGCCCCGAGCCTGCACATCATCAAATGTCGCGCTCTCCCCGACGGGTGCGATCATACCAGCACTAATGCACCGGATCCCATCAGAACTCCGCAGGTAAGCGTGCTTGGGCGAGAGTAGTACTAGGATGGGTGACCTCCTGGGAAGTCCTCGTGTTGCACCCCTCCCTTTTTGACGTCGCACCGTTCGGTCGGCCGACTCGGAATTCGCGCGAGTCTGCGGGCGGTGGATCGTGCTCGAGCGAGGGCATCGTTCGGGATGGGTGACCGAGGGGGGAGCCGGGCCCCGCTGCATCTTTTTTTCCCCACTATCGTTCATAAACCAGACGACGCGCCGACCGGGAGGTGCCCCGAGCCTGCACATCATCAAATGTCGCGCTCTCCCCGACGGGTGCGATCATACCAGCACTAATGCACCGGATCCCATCAGAACTCCGCAGTTAAGCGTGCATGGGCGAGAGTAGTACTAGGATGGGTGACCTCCTGGGAAGTCCTCGTGTTGCACCCCTCCCTTTTTGACGTCGCCCCGTTCGGTCGGCCGAGTCGGAATTCGCGCGAGTCTGCGGGCGGTGGACCGTGCTCGAGCGAGGGCATCGTTCGGGATGGGTGACCGAGGGGGGAGCCGGGCCCCGCTGCATCTTTTTTTCCCCACTATCGTTCATAGACCAGACGACGCGCCGACCGGGAGGTGCCCCGAGCCTGCACATCATCAAATGTCGCGCTCTCCCCGACGGGTGCGATCATACCAGCACTAATGCACCGGATCCCATCAGAACTCCGCAGTTAAGCGTGCTTGGGCGAGAGTAGTACTAGGATGGGTGACCTCCTGGGAAGTCCTCGTGTTGCACCCCTCCCTTTTTGACGTCGCCCCGTTCGGTCGGCCGACTCGGAATTCGCGCGAGTCTGCGGGCGGTGGATCGTGCTCGAGCGAGGGCATCGTTCGGGATGGGTGACCGAGGGGGGAGCCGGGCCCCGCTGCATCTTTTTTACCCGATAAACGCTCGGAAATCCGACGACGCGCCGACCGGGAGGTGCCCCGAGCCTGCGCATCATCAAATGTCGCGCTCTCCCCGACGGGTGCGATCATACCAGCACTAATGCACCGGATCCCATCAGAACTCCGCAGTTAAGCGTGCTTGGGCGAGAGTAGTACTAGGATGGGTGACCTCCTGGGAAGTCCTCGTGTTGCACCCCTCCCTTTTTGACGTCGCCCCGTTCGGTCGGCCGACTCGGAATTCGCGCGAGTCTGCGGGCGGTGGATCGTGCTCGAGCGAGGGCATCGTTCGGGATGGGTGACCGAGGGGGGAGCCGGGCCCCGCTGCATCTTTTTTTCCCCACTATCGTTCATAGACCAGACGACGCGCCGACCGGGAGGTGCCCCGAGCCTGCACATCATCAAATGTCGCGCTCTCCCCGACGGGTGCGATCATACCAGCACTAATGCACCGGATCCCATCAGAACTCCGCAGTTAAGCGTGCTTGGGCGAGAGTAGTACTAGGATGGGTGACCTCCTGGGAAGTCCTCGTGTTGCACCCCTCCTTTTTGACGTCGCCCCGTTCGGTCGGCCGACTCGGATTTCGCGCGAGTCTGCGGGCGGTGGATCGTGCTCGAGCGAGGGCATCGTTCGGGATGGGTGACCGAGGGGGGAGCCGGGCCCCGCTGCATCTTTTTTACCCGATAAACGCTCGAAAATCCGACGACGCGCCGACCGGGAGGTGCCCCGAGCCTGCACATCATCAAATGTCGCGCTCTCCCCGACGGGTGCGATCATACCAGCACTAATGCACCGGATCCCATCAGAACTCCGCAGTTAAGCGTGCTTGGGCGAGAGTAGTACTAGGATGGGTGACCTCCTGGGAAGTCCTCGTGTTGCACCCCTCCCTTTTTGACGTCGCCCCGTTCGGTCGGCCGACTCGGAATTCGCGCGAGTCTGCGGGCGGTGGATCGTGCTCGAGCGAGGGCATCGTTCGGGATGGGTGACCGAGGGGGGAGCCGGGCCCCGCTGCATCTTTTTTTCCCCACTATCGTTCATAGACCAGACGACGCGCCGACCGGGAGGTGCCCCGAGCCTGCACATCATCAAATGTCGCGCTCTCCCCGACGGGTGCGATCATACCAGCACTAATGCACCGGATCCCATCAGAACTCCGCAGGTAAGCGTGCTTGGGCGAGAGTAGTACTAGGATGGGTGACCTCCTGGGAAGTCCTCGTGTTGCACCCCTCCCTTTTTGACGTCGCACCGTTCGGTCGGCCGACTCGGAATTCGCGCGAGTCTGCGGGCGGTGGATCGTGCTCGAGCGAGGGCATCGTTCGGGATGGGTGACCGAGGGGGGAGCCGGGCCCCGCTGCATCTTTTTTTCCCCACTATCGTTCATAAACCAGACGACGCGCCGACCGGGAGGTGCCCCGAGCCTGCACATCATCAAATGTCGCGCTCTCCCCGACGGGTGCGATCATACCAGCACTAATGCACCGGATCCCATCAGAACTCCGCAGTTAAGCGTGCATGGGCGAGAGTAGTACTAGGATGGGTGACCTCCTGGGAAGTCCTCGTGTTGCACCCCTCCCTTTTTGACGTCGCCCCGTTCGGTCGGCCGACTCGGAATTCGCGCGAGTCTGCGGGCGGTGGACCGTGCTCGAGCGAGGGCATCGTTCGGGATGGGTGACCGAGGGGGGAGCCGGGCCCCGCTGCATCTTTTTTTCCCCACTATCGTTCATAGACCAGACGACGCGCCGACCGGGAGGTGCCCCGAGCCTGCACATCATCAAATGTCGCGCTCTCCCCGACGGGTGCGATCATACCAGCACTAATGCACCGGATCCCATCAGAACTCCGCAGTTAAGCGTGCTTGGGCGAGAGTAGTACTAGGATGGGTGACCTCCTGGGAAGTCCTCGTGTTGCACCCCTCCCTTTTTGACGTCGCCCCGTTCGGTCGGCCGACTCGGAATTCGCGCGAGTCTGCGGGCGGTGGATCGTGCTCGAGCGAGGGCATCGTTCGGGATGGGTGACCGAGGGGGGAGCCGGGCCCCGCTGCATCTTTTTTACCCGATAAACGCTCGGAAATCCGACGACGCGCCGACCGGGAGGTGCCCCGAGCCTGCGCATCATCAAATGTCGCGCTCTCCCCGACGGGTGCGATCATACCAGCACTAATGCACCGGATCCCATCAGAACTCCGCAGTTAAGCGTGCTTGGGCGAGAGTAGTACTAGGATGGGTGACCTCCTGGGAAGTCCTCGTGTTGCACCCCTCCCTTTTTGACGTCGCCCCGTTCGGTCGGCCGACTCGGAATTCGCGCGAGTCTGCGGGCGGTGGATCGTGCTCGAGCGAGGGCATCGTTCGGGATGGGTGACCGAGGGGGGAGTCGGGCCCCGCTGCATCTTTTTTTCCCCACTATCGTTCATAGACCAGACGACGCGCCGACCGGGAGGTGCCCCGAGCCTGCACATCATCAAATGTCGCGCTCTCCCCGACGGGTGCGATCATACCAGCACTAATGCACCGGATCCCATCAGAACTCCGCAGTTAAGCGTGCTTGGGCGAGAGTAGTACTAGGATGGGTGACCTCCTGGGAAGTCCTCGTGTTGCACCCCTCCTTTTTGACGTCGCCCCGTTCGGTCGGCCGACTCGGATTTCGCGCGAGTCTGCGGGCGGTGGATCGTGCTCGAGCGAGGGCATCGTTCGGGATGGGTGACCGAGGGGGGAGCCGGGCCCCGCTGCATCTTTTTTTCCCCACTATCGTTCATAAACCAGACGACGCGCCGACCGGGAGGTGCCCCGAGCCTGCACATCATCAAATGTCGCGCTCTCCCCGACGGGTGCGATCATACCAGCACTAATGCACCGGATCCCATCAGAACTCCGCAGTTAAGCGTGCTTGGGCGAGAGTAGTACTAGGATGGGTGACCTCCTGGGAAGTCCTCGTGTTGCACCCCTCCCTTTTTGACGTCGCCCCGTTCGGTCGGCCGACTCGGAATTCGCGCGAGTCTGCGGGCGGTGGATCGTGCTCGAGCGAGGGCATCGTTCGGGATGGGTGACCGAGGGGGGAGCCGGGCCCCGCTGCATCTTTTTTTCCCCACTATCGTTCATATACCAGACGACGCGCCGACCGGGAGGTGCCCCGAGCCTGCACATCATCAAATGTCGCGCTCTCCCCGACGCGTGCGATCATACCAGCACTAATGCACCGGATCCCATCAGAACTCCGCAGTTAAGCGTGCTTGGGCGAGAGTAGTACTAGGATGGGTGACCTCCTGGGAAGTCCTCGTGTTGCACCCCTCCTTTTTGACGTCGCCCCGTTCGGTCGGCCGACTCGGAATTCGCGCGAGTCTGCGGGCGGTGGATCGTGCTCGAGCGAGGGCATCGTTCGAGATGGGTGACCGAGGGGGGAGCCGGGCCCCGCTGCATCTTTTTTACCCGATAAACGCTCGGAAATCCGACGACGCGCCGACCGGGAGGTGCCCCGAGCCTGCACATCATCAAATGTCGCGCTCTCCCCCACGGGTGCGATCATACCAGCACTAATGCACCGGATCCCATCAGAACTCCGCAGTTAAGCGTGCTTGGGCGAGAGTAGTACTAGGATGGGTGACCTCCTGGGAAGTCCTCGTGTTGCACCCCTCCCTTTTTGACGTCGCCCCGTTCGGTCGGCCGACTCGGAATTCGCGCGAGTTTGCGGGCGGTGGATCGTGCTCGAGCGAGGGCATCGTTCGGGATGGGTGACCGAGGGGGGAGCCGGGCCCCGCTGCATCTTTTTTACCCGATAAACGCTCGAAAATCCGACGACGCGCCGACCGGGAGGTGCCCCGAGCCTGCACATCATCAAATGTCGCGCTCTCCCCCACGGGTGCGATCATACCAGCACTAATGCACCGGATCCCATCAGAACTCCGCAGTTAAGCGTGCTTGGGCGAGAGTAGTACTAGGATGGGTGACCTCCTGGGAAGTCCTCGTGTTGCACCCCTCCCTTTTTGACGTCGCCCCGTTCGGTCGGCCGACTCGGAATTCGCGCGAGTCTGCGGGCGGTGGATCGTGCTCGAGCGAGGGCATCGTTCGGGATGGGTGACCGAGGGGGGAGCCGGGCCCCGCTGCATCTTTTTTTCCCCACTATCGTTCATAAACCAGACGACGCGCCGACCGGGAGGTGCCCCGAGCCTGCACATCATCAAATGTCGCGCTCTCCCCGACGGGTGCGATCATACCAGCACTAATGCACCGGATCCCATCAGAACTCCGCAGTTAAGCGTGCTTGGGCGAGAGTAGTACTAGGATGGGTGACCTCCTGGGAAGTCCTCGTGTTGCACCCCTCCTTTTTGACGTCGCCCCGTTCGGTCGGCCGACTCGGAATTCGCGCGAGTCTGCGGGCGGTGGATCGTGCTCGAGCGAGGGCATCGTTCGAGATGGGTGACCGAGGGGGGAGCCGGGCCCCGCTGCATCTTTTTTACCCGATAAACGCTCGGAAATCCGACGACGCGCCGACCGGGAGGTGCCCCGAGCCTGCACATCATCAAATGTCGCGCTCTCCCCCACGGGTGCGATCATACCAGCACTAATGCACCGGATCCCATCAGAACTCCGCAGTTAAGCGTGCTTGGGCGAGAGTAGTACTAGGATGGGTGACCTCCTGGGAAGTCCTCGTGTTGCACCCCTCCCTTTTTGACGTCGCCCCGTTCGGTCGGCCGACTCGGAATTCGCGCGAGTCTGCGGGCGGTGGATCGTGCTCGAGCGAGGGCATCGTTCGGGATGGGTGACCGAGGGGGGAGCCGGGCCCCGCTGCATCTTTTTTTCCCCACTATCGTTCATATACCAGACGACGCGCCGACCGGGAGGTGCCCCGAGCCTGCACATCATCAAATGTCGCGCTCTCCCCGACGCGTGCGATCATACCAGCACTAATGCACCGGATCCCATCAGAACTCCGCAGTTAAGCGTGCTTGGGCGAGAGTAGTACTAGGATGGGTGACCTCCTGGGAAGTCCTCGTGTTGCACCCCTCCCTTTTTGACGTCGCCCCGTTCGGTCGGCCGACTCGGAATTCGCGCGGGTCTGAGGGCGGTGGATCGTGCTCGAGCGAGGGCATCGTTCGGGATGGGTGACCGAGGGGGGAGCCGGGCCCCGCTGCATCTTTTTTACCCGATAAACGCTCGGAAATCCGACGACGCGCCGACCGGGAGGTGCCCCGAGCCTGCACATCATCAAATGTCGCGCTCTCCCCGACGGGTGCGATCATACCAGCACTAATGCACCGGATCCCATCAGAACTCCGCAGTTAAGCGTGCTTGGGCGAGAGTAGTACTAGGATGGGTGACCTCCTGGGAAGTCCTCGTGTTGCACCCCTCCCTTTTTGACGTCGCCCCGTTCGGTCGGCCGACTCGGAATTCGCGCGAGTCTGCGGGCGGTGGATCGTGCTCGAGCGAGGGCATCGTTCGGGATGGGTGACCGAGGGGGGAGCCGGGCCCCGCTGCATCTTTTTTTCCCCACTATCGTTCATAAACCAGACGACGCGCCGACCGGGAGGTGCCCCGAGCCTGCACATCATCAAATGTCGCGCTCTCCCCGACGGGTGCGATCATACAAGCACTAATGCACCGGATCCCATCAGAACTCCGCAGTTTACCGTGCTTGGGCGAGAGTAGTACTAGGATGGGTGACCTCCTGGGAAGTCCTCGTGTTGCACCCCTCCTTTTTGACGTCGCCCCGTTCGGTCGGCCGACTCGGAATTCGCGCGAGTCTGCGGGCGGTGGATCGTGCTCGAGCGAGGGCATCGTTCGGGATGGGTGACCGAGGGGGGAGCCGGGCCCCGCTGCATCTTTTTTACCCGATAAACGCTCGGAAATCCGACGACGCGCCGACCGGGAGGTGCCCCGAGCCTGCACATCATCAAATGTCGCGCTCTCCCCGACGGGTGCGATCATACCAGCACTAATGCACCGGATCCCATCAGAACTCCGCAGTTAAGCGTGCTTGGGCGAGAGTAGTACTAGGATGGGTGACCTCCTGGGAAGTCCTCGTGTTGCACCCCTCCCTTTTTGACGTCGCCCCGTTCGGTCGGCCGACTCGGAATTCGCGCGAGTCTGCGGGCGGTGGATCGTGCTCGAGCGAGGGCATCGTTCGGGATGGGTGACCGAGGGGGGAGCCGGGCCCCGCTGCATCTTTTTTTCCCCACTATCGTTCATAGACCAGACGACGCGCCGACCGGGAGGTGCCCCGAGCCTGCACATCATCAAATGTCGCGCTCTCCCCGACGGGTGCGATCATACCAGCACTAATGCACCGGATCCCATCAGAACTCCGCAGTTAAGCGTGCTTGGGCGAGAGTAGTACTAGGATGGGTGACCTCCTGGGAAGTCCTCGTGTTGCACCCCTCTATTTTTTACGTTGCCCCGTTCGGTCGGGCGACTCGGAATTCGCGCGAGTCTGCGGCCGGTGAATCGTGCTCGAGCGAGGGCATTCTTCGGGATGGGTGACCGAGTGGGGAACCGGGCCCCGCTGCATCGTTTCCTCCCAATAAACGCTCAGAAAGTCGACGACGCGCCGGCCGGGAGATGCCTCGACCCTGCACATCACCAATTGTCGCGCTCTCCCCGACGGGTGCGATCATACCAGCACTAATGGACCGGATCCCATCAGAACTCCGCAGTTAAGCGTGCTTGGGCGAGAGTAGTACTAGGATGGGTGACCTCCTGGGAAGTCCTTGTGTTGCACCCCTCCATTTTTGACGTTGCCCCGTTCGGTCAGGCGACTCGGAATTCGCGCGAGTCTGCTTTCGGTGAATTGTGCTCGAGCGAGGGCATTTTTCGGGATGGGTGACCGAGTGGGGAGCCGGGCCCCGCTGCATTTTTTCTTCCAGATAAACTTTCAAAAGTTCGACGGCGAGCTGAACAGGAGTCGTGAACCTACCAACATTAATGCATTGGGGCCTATCAAAACTCTGTCAGTAACTGTGTTTGGAAGAGAGTAGTACTAATATGGATGACATCTTGGGTACTTCTTTTGTTGCACCTTTCTTTTTTGAATTTTATGTGTAGTTTAGTGTGCTTGTCTCTATTTTGCATTTCACTTTTACATGCCTCTATTTTGAATTTTTTATGCCGTTGCGCTTTCATATAATCAATTATTGTGCTCGCGTTGATGGATGCAATAATACCAATAGTAATGCACTAGATCCCATTGGAGCTTCATAGTTAAGCATGCGTTTGCATGAAGTCTAGTGCACATTCCTCTAGTTTGACTTTTGCATGGTCTGCATGCCTCTATTCCAAATCTTTTGTACTTTCACACTTACATATAATCTGTTACAGCACTTATATATTGATAAGTGAGATCGTATCTGCACTAATATATTGGATCTTATCATAACTTCATTGTTAAATGTGTTTAGGCAAATGTAGTAGCAAGATGGGGGATCTTTTGGGAAGTCTTTGGGTTTCACCCTACTTTTCTTAGTTTTGTGTGCAATTTGATCTATATGTCTCTATTTTTGAATTTTTTCAACTTTACATGCTCCCTGTTTTGAATTTTTCATACATTTGTAAATCCATATTGTCAGTTAGTTTACTTATATTGATGGATGCGATCATACTAGCACTATTATATTAGATTTGATAAGAACTCTACAATTAAGCATGCATGGACGAGAGTAGTATTAGGATGGCTTATTTCTTAAGAAGTCCTCATGTTTTACCTTTCTTTCTCAAATTATGTGTGTAGTCCACTCAGAATACTTATATTTTGAAATTTGCCAAGTTTACATGCTTCTGTTTCACTTTTTTGTGCCTTTGTGCCTCCATATAATTAATTATTATCATTCATAATGATGGGTGCAATAATATTATTATTAATGCATTGAATCCCATTTGAACTATGCAATCAAGCTTGCTTGGGCGAGAACAACATTAGAAAGTCCTCGTGTAGCACCTTTCTTTTCTAGATTTTGCATGCGGTTTGGTCTGCATTCCTTTATTTTGAATTTTTGTCAAGTCTGCTTGCCTTTATTTCAAATTTGTTTGTGTCTTAGAGCCTTGAAATAATTAATTATTGCAATCACATTGATAGGTGCAATCAACATTAATCCATTACATCCAATCAAAATGTCATAGTTAAACATGATTTGGCAAGTGTACTATAAGGATGGTTGACCTCCTAAGACATCCTTGCATTATAGCCAACTTTCTTGAATTTTGCATGCAATATGGTCTATATACATCTATTTTGAATTTTTCTAGGTTTGTATGCCTATGTTTCAAAATAAAAAATATAATAGAATGAAAATAGTATCTTTAAATAAATTTTTAATATTGGATGACATTATAGTAAAATATGATAAAATTGGATAAAATTTGATGAACAAAATTATTAGAATATATGATGTCAAAGACATAAAAAAATTTTAACTGTTCAATGAAAAGATATAGTGAACAAATATTGAAAAAGAATATTTATGAAAAGATTTGTTAAAATTATATTAATTGATAATGGAAAAAATATATCAGTTGGCTAAAGGATTTTAGTTGTTTATAAATTTTGTGAGTATTACTAAAGCTTACAAAATATCGAGCATGAAGTTAAGGAGGGATGCCAATGTCCAAGTAATGTGGATAGAGAATGCAAAGTTTCCATCACAACTTGGTTCAGTTGAATTGTATGCAGAAATAGCGTCAAAGGAAATAGACTTGAATGCGGCAACTCACGTTACAGTTGAATATGTGGCAGACCCACTCCTATCCTCTAGCTATGCCAACATCACAAATTATCAGCCTGCCATATTTATGACATACTTTCTGGCGTTGACCAACATTCTCCTGTTGGTTTAGTTGACTATACAACTTAACCCAGTTCATCTCATCTGCATGTCGATAATATTGTCCAACCAAGTTCAACACATGCACCAATTGGTGGCCCCATTTCTCGTCTAGAAGAGACAGAGGATATAATGGATGACTTCGAGGAAGAAGATGAATATGATGCTGCTCCTTATGATTACAATGATGGTGGTAATACAGATGACGGTGAAGATACCGATTGCATGGAAGCCACTGTTGATCTAATAACCCCTATCAACATTTATGCTACTCAATAGTTGCATTTCTTGAACAAATAGATGCAGATGGTGCGTGGATTCTTGATTATGTTGAAATGGAAGAGGCAGCGGTAAACATGAACGATAGCCAAGAGTTACATATAGGCATGCTATATAATGATCAGCGATATTTTTGTCGGGCATTAAAGATATACTCGATATGTGCACATCATACTTTTAAGGTGCATCATTCTTCAAAGAAGTACGAAGAATTGGTGTGTATAATATGAAAAGGAATCCTGCAAATGGAAGGTCAGAGCCTGTTATTGAAAGAAGATAAACTATTAGGAGATAACAAAATACAATGGGCCCCATACATGTGTTTTAGCATCATTGTCACAAGATCACCCAAAATTAGACTCTGATGTCATTTCAGTATATATTGTATCGATAGTGACTGAAAATCCCGGTATGTCCATTAGAGAGGTCATTGAGCGGGTGCATTCTATATTTAGGTACAATGTCACATACAAGAAGGCTTGGAGGGAAAAACATCGAGCCATCTCATATGCATTTGAAAATTGGGAGAAGTCCTATGCTTTGTTACCCAGGTGGCTAGTTGCTGTTCAGCATTTCATGCCCGACTCGTACTATGATTTTATACATAAGGAACATGTACCGACTAGTGTAGTTAATGGTGAGTCAGTCATGTTTCATTGAGTATTTTAAACGTTTAGGTCGTGTATCGAGGCGTTTAGCTACTTGAAACCTATAGTCCAAATAGACGGGACCTTTCTTTATGGGAAATATAAGGGGACTATTTTAATTACAAGTACACAAGATAGCGAGAGGAATATTGTCCCACTTACATTTGTTGTAGTAGAGGGAGAAACATATGAAGCATAGGCATGGTTCTTATTTAACCTCCGAGCACACGTGGTAAAAGATAAAGATGGGCTTTGCTTGATTTTTGACTGTCACGCTAGTATCTTGGCAGTTGTGGCCAATTGGAACGTTGGATGGCAGCCTCCGTAGGCTTATCATGCGTTTTGCCTTCGACATTTGGCTAGCAATATCAACAAAAAATTTAAAATGCAATGGCTAAAAAAGCTATTTACTAAAATTGGTACAAATTGCTATCACTTAACTGCATAAGAATTTATTTAATTCCATGCTTTAATTTTATACAAACTATTAATTTTACCATCTATCTATCTAGAGATTATTCGTATGAGCAGCACAATGTTGATGAAGGACTAGCTCACATACGTTGACTTGACTCGCATGTTGCTAATTGGATTGACGAGATACCTAAGGGTCAATAGTGTCGGGTGTATAATGTTGATGGTAAGCGCTGGGGGTACATGACAACGAATTTAGCAGAAAGTATAAATGTAATTTTTAAAGGGGTTAGGTTCTTACCCGTGCTTGGTTTGGTTCGAGCAACATTATACCGGTTAACCAGGTATTGGGTCTAGCGAGCTAAGAAGATAACTGCACAACTTCAAGTAGAAGAAACTATATCTGAAGATATCAGATTAAAGTTAACAACCAGAACTCGAAGAGTATCAGCATGCATAGTTAGTGGATTTGATAGACGAGAATCAACGTTTAAGGTGGAGGAGTCATACGATCCAACTAATCAACAATTTGGTCGATCCTATAAAGTTAACTTAGTAGCTCAAACAATGAGATTGTAGTGAATTTCAGGCTTTGAAATATCCCTGTCAGCATGTCTTAGCATCCTGTGCGCATATTTGAGTAAACCATGTACAGTATATCGATGAAGTATTTTGGTTGGAGATTGTTTTAAAGGCTATGAGATTGAATTTTGCCCTATTGGTGGCGAAGTATATTGGCCCCAAGTTTGAGGCCCAGCACTTATTCCAGATCCTGCAATGAAACGTGGAAAAGGTCGTCCAAAGTCAAGTAGAATACGAAATGAAATGAATTGGCAAGAAGTTTCAAGAGATTTGTCGCGATGTGCGTTGTGTAGACAAATAGGTCATAACTGCGCGACTTGTCCATCATGTTGCCCCCCAAACCCATAGTTCCCTTTAGTTTGCTGGTTTTAAAATTTTCCATTGTTGTGTTAGAGTGTGTTAATGTACTATTTATCGTACTACTATGAACTACCTAAAGTGTATTCTAATATTTTTATGTTGTTATCAACTATGTTGCTTTGCACTATTCAATCAACATTGTTTTGATTTTATATGCTATTTAGTTCATTGTTGTATCACACTTATTTTATGCAATAGGAAATTACATTGTTGTGTGCCTAGCTGCTTTATATTCTAACTAAATATTATGTTGTATAATTTTGTAGGATAATATTATCTTAGGACCGACCCCTGTTGTTCATCCAGGTCCAGAGGACGAGTCATTATTGTATTTACAGACTAGACACATCTCTCAGGCGGTGTAGTTGAATAGGGTATGTTATTGTGCATATGTAGAAATCAATTTTTTTGCTTATGATTGTCATATCATCCATAATGGTTCACACTTTTTCCCTTTAACAGGCAGATCATATTCTTCGATTACATCGAGTTGCACATGGTCCACGATTGGAGTCTCCTCCAGTAGCCATAGTGCCACATCTTAGAGCTGCTAGCTTTTATGGGGTGTCTCATCTTACAGCACTTGACTTTGACCCTTCCCTTATTTCAGCGCTTGTAGAGCGATGGCGACCGGAGACACATACTTTTCATACTACTAAGGGCGAGTGTACCATTGCACTCCAGGATGTAGCAGTGCAATTAGGTCTTCCCATGATGGGTCTTCCAATCACTGGTTCACTGAACTTTAACTGGTAAGGCATTTGTGAGATCCTCATTGGGATAGCACCACTAGGGGAGGAGTTCGATGGTCAGAGACCTAGCATTACTTGGCTTGCCAACCAATTTAAGGCACTTCTAGAGAATGCAAATGACAATAACATATTGCACTTCACTTGTGCCTATATTTTACGTCTCATAGGTGGGCTTCTTATGCCAGACAGGTCAGGACATAAAGTTTCTCTTATGTACATAACATTTTTTCAAGACCTTCAGGTAGCAGGTCAGTGCAATTGGGGCTCCGCAGTACTAGCATACCTCTATAGAGAGTTATGCAATGCCACTGATTACAAAGAAGTTAATATCGGTGGTTGTTTGACATTGCTTCACTTATGGGTTTGGGATCAGTTCCCTAGGCTAGCCCTTGAGAGACCCCCACTACCAGATCTTCAGATTGATGTATATGATGTGCTCCCTCCACTTGCTTACAGGTATGAATGATAATTCGAGTTGAATGCTTACTGTATGATTTATGTTGTTTGTATAATTCAAAATTAACAATGATTTCCTTTTACATCTCATAGGTGGAGGCGTGTGGGTCAATACCCTCATCTAAGAAAATTAACAATACGACATTACAGAGTATTACTAGATCAAATGAGAGCTAACGAGGTCTAAAACACTTACGATGAGTTTGTTACATGATTACTTTAATGTTAGTATACTCTTATAGCCTCTTATTTCGTTATTTCAAGATTATATGGCGTCCATATGATACAGATGATATACGTCAGTTGATACCGACTATTGTCTGGTCTCTTCGGATATTTAGCTAGCATATGTGCCACTTATTTAGAGGAGGTCCATACACTGATGCTCAAAGGCAAAACCCATTTGGATTGGCAAAAGGAACATGAGAACTTTGTGTAAGTTTGGTGGAATTGGCAAAATACTTTGTCACATACACCAATATCATTAGAGCTTATAGATCGTGGTTCAAAATATATGAAATGGTATTGGATGGTTACCTGTCAATGGATCCATCCTATCAGTGGTACCCAGGGTTTTGTGGTAACGTTTAAAGTGTAGCACAGTTATCTTATAAAGTTTTTTTTTAATTTCAGATCAATATGACTCTCAATTTTTATTTTCAGGCTGATATAGCTGATCACTTGCGAGTACTTGTTGTGGACAACCATTCACCGTTAGGTCGCACAGTAGTTATTGATTGTACTAGCATTCTCTATGACTTAGCGAGCATTGAGATATAACGATTTCTCAGACTGCTCCTCCTGCACCTCAATTGCCTAGATTACAACTTCCTCCTACTCGCATGGCAAAAAGAACTCATAGATTTATGTCTACTAGAGAATCCATGGCGGACGATCGGCCTTATCGTGGTACTACCCCTGGTGCTGGCACTACATCTGCAATGCCTAATCTTTCTTTTTATACCTCAATAGAGATACAAGACCCTTCTAGTGTTGTTGAACCATCTTCTTTTCTAATAACACAATCACAAGTACACCATGACACAGCAGGTCCATCCTCTTCCACGTCATTAGTGTATTTTCCTGCTTTTAGGGGTGTAAGCTCTTTATTTTATATGCTATGCGGTTTCATTCCTTTTACACCCTTATTCTCAAAGCAAACAATGTCTGCTTTTAGATTTGCTTCTGGGTCATCTGCATACGTTCGATCACAACAGACAGGATATATCACACTAGATCAGTCTATTTCTCCAACTCAGTCACCTCAATTGAATCTTAATTCCGTGCCCTACTAACAAATGGAAGAAGAAGGAAACAATAATAATGAAGTAGATGAAAATGATGCCGATAATGAAGAAGAAGTTGAGCAGGAGTTCAAGGTACACGAGGTAAAAGAAGAACAACATCATTCTCCACAACGCGCCCGACGATTAAGACCACGGACTAGACGTGGCACTGGAAGCCATTTCTTTTGAACGTTCTATCTTTTTTTTGTACTTGTGATTTTATTTTTTAGATCATTATAACATATTATAACTACTTTATTTTAATATTGAGTTCAGTAGTTAATTTTGATTAATTTTTCATTCAAATTTTTAATACTCAATATTTTCGTTTAATTTCATGATTCTCCTACCAAATAATTTTTTTTTCTCTTATCAATATTTTCATTCTATGACTTACTACTCCCAATAATTTTTGAAAAATATACCTGCGCAATTATATAAGAAACATAATTTAATTCAGAAATTATAATTAGTCCTAACTTCAACTAATAATAGAAAAAATTCATATTATTAGTAAACAAATAAATTATGCCTCAAATTTGATAAATTCAAAAATTTAGTTTATTATATATATATTTCATATATTAGTTATAGTTTTTATTATTTTAATATTATGTTCAATATTATTTACCACATTTATTTAACACTAATACTAATTATTAAGCTTTAAAAAAATTAAAAATTAAAATTTGAACTACTTATTTATTATTTTTTAAAATAAATTAAACTTTTAATATCTTTAAATTTTTACAGTTGAATTTTTAATTAATTTTCAATTTCTTCACCTATTTAAATAATTACATTATTACATGTTGAGGCGTGACCCAAAAAAAATATTTTTTTTAAATGATATGAGGCATGACCCCCTTTTAAAAAAAAAAAATTAAAGGGTGAGGTGTGATCCATTCTGATTTAAAAAAAAAAAATTGGATCATGCCTTAGCATAAGACGTGACTTATTTTTTATTATTAAAAAAAATAACTTAATATATCCAAAAAAATAAAAAATTTGATCATGTATATGAAAAATTAAAAAAGTCTACTACTGACTCAAAATTCCTATTAAGATAGGTAACCTTTTGGGATGTCCTTGTGTTACATTTTTCTTTTTCAAATTTTGCATGCAATCCATTTTGTATGTCTGTATTTTGAATTTTGTTATGTTTGCACGCCTTTGTTTTGACTTTTTTTGTGGCTTCGCGCCTCTATAAAATCATTTATTACATTCGTATTGATAGGTGCCATGATACCAATACTGATACACCGAATCTTGGCAAATCTTTATAGTTAAGCACACTTTGAATGAGAATAAGGGTGCGTTTCGTTATGAAAATCAGATGGAATGGAAAGGAATAAAAAGGAATGGAAAGGAATAGAAAAGAATGTTATATTATATGAAAACACGTTTGGTTGTTATAAAAAATTTGATAGAATAGAATAAAAATAAATAAAAATAAATAAAAAAAATTATAACTTATATAAATATGTTTAGTATATCATGTAAAAGAATGAAATATAATTTTATTTATTATTTAGTTAAATAAAAATAATATATAAATAAAAAAAATAATATATAAGTGTCATTCCTTTGCCTTCTACCTCATTCCATCAATTTTGGGATGAAATTCTCATTCTTGCATACGGTAGAATGGAGCTAAATCAATGGAATATACTACCTTGGTCTTCTTGTAACCAAATGGAGATAACCCATGAATGCCGTACAACATTCCATTCCTTTAACACTGTTTTCCAGCAACCAAACGCAACCTAATACTGGAAGTAGGAATATGTTCCTAGCTCTGCGTGATAGTCTCGTATCATTGAGTTGACATGTAGCAAAAACTTAAAAAGGACTCATGTGGGTTCCCACCAAATGGTTAAAAAAGGAAAACGAAAATTTCGAAAGAATGTTCGGCATCCCTCTTGGTATCCAATAGGAATGGATTTCTTGACCAGATCTGGACACGCGCTCTCTGTATCTTCCTTTTTACCCTTTTTTCCCACGGTCTCCGTCCATTTCTTTTCCAAATCTTCAAAAGCGCCTCTTGGCAACTAGTCCGATACCTTAGAGTTACGAAATAACTGGATCTGATTTCAATTCTGCCCGTATCCTTTCCCCTAATTTACCAATCTCTCCCACCTGCGCAGCCATGTATTCCCACATGCTCGTCGATTGTTCCACCTGCCGCACGCCACTGCAGCTGCCGCCGGGAGCCAGATCCATCCGCTGTGCCCTCTGTCATGCCGTCACTCACATAGCCGACCAACGTTCCGTCCCTCCACAGCCGCCTTCGTCCGCCCACGCGTCACCCCCCAGCTGGCACTCCCCATCGCCTTACCCTCACGCGCCACCTGGCCCCCCGCCGAGCCCCCACGGGCGGAAGAAGGCTGTGATCGTGGGGATATCGTACCGTTACTCTCGCCACGAGCTCAAAGGATGCATCAATGACGCGAAATGCATGCGTTACCTGCTTATCAACAAGTTCAAGTTTCCCGAATCTTCTATCCTCATGCTTACGGGTATGTTATGTCTGATCCTATGATCTTCTTAATGGGTTCTTGCTTGTGCAATCAAATAGATGCAATTATTCTATGATTGAGGTTTTACTGGGCTTGCTTTTTTTTTTTCCTTTAATTGTGGAAGTCGTCGCCCATGGTTTGTCAGATCAACCAACCAAAAAAAAACAAAGTAGCAGCACGATTGAGCAGCAGAGAAGCTGCACTCGACGTTGTTAAGTACAACAACGTTTGACTCAGGAAGTTCAATTCTTCGTACTTCCAACCCTTCGATCTACTTTTATTTGTTGACAAACAGTATACTGAATATGCTTTTCTGGAAAGGGAAAAAAAAGAAGAAAAAAGAACAAACTTGAACCTTTATTCTGATCAATAGAACTAACGTGTATCCGGAAGTTAGAATGGTACCATTAAGCTGGGAAGATATTGTTTCTACCTGACTAACACTAGTTCCCCCTATTTGTTAAACACCTACACTATAATTTCACCAGTAACCCTTGCTAAACTGAGGTGATAACTTTCAATTTCAAAAGATCACCATATCCATTTTAAGACATGTAAAAGTTACACCTTAAAACAACTATGAGTAGATCTATTTTTCACTAGTAACTGCATTTGAGAAAGACTTTCTAGTGATGGTTGATGAAGTACTAGTCCCAAAAAAGGAAAATCTCAATTTTTGTTGACTGTGATTATACAAAGGCGTATACCCCACCCAATTTTTTGTACTTGCTCATCATCCTCCTTCATCCATGTTCACAAATTGGGGCCAATATTGTGGACTTAAACATAGAAATGTTTGCTTTAAGAATTTAGTGAATAATTTCAAATTACTATTTTTTGGTAAATTGGAAGTTTGTTACTATGATCAAACTCGAAGCACCTGAACTAAGGTAAGGGGGCCTTAGATAACTAATTCTAACATTTTTATTGATTGTTTCTATCTGAAGATTTAACTTGAAGATGGACTTTTAATATTTTAAGCCTGTTAGCTTGCATTATTACTCATGTTGCATGTCTTCTGCATCTTTACCCAATGAGAAAACAAAATATTTAAATCAAATTGCACATTGTACGTAATTTTTGACTAAGATATAACCAGACAAGCACGAGTGTATTCTGTCAACTAGTTTATTATGAGTTTTTTGTTCCTTGTTAAATTTGGTTCATATGTTAGTTTATATGTTTTTGCTTGGGAGAATGGTTTATGTTGTGTTATGTTAAAATACTTGTAAATAATTTGTTTGGGCACAATCTTTTGTATTTATTTATTTATTTATTTATTTTTTTGTGGATGTCAAGAATTTGGGCATAATGCCATAGTAGAAATCAAGGCCAAAGAAGGAGAGTTACTGCTTGTTCCAAAAAAATTAAAATATATTGAAAGTAAAAACATAAAGCAAATGCATTATAACGAAAAAAACGGAAAATTTTAAATGAAAACTATTTTTAAGAAATAACAACAGAAACCGAAAATAGAAAATATTCTCTAAAACTGAGCACACCCATTTAGAATTCAGAACAGGTTTTCTGTGGACAATTTCTCTATTAAGAAATGGAAATAGGATGTACAAGTATATACAGAGAGTGTCAATGAGAGGCAAAAGGGTTTCTAATTTATTGACATCTCTATCAATAACATCCCTCAAAAAATGAAAATTCAAGATTGCACATTACTTTGAAATTTGAATTGAACAAAAGTTTTGAACTGAGGTATTATGCTGAGAGGATAGATGATAGAAGTTTGGGAAAGCCTTAAAGAATGTGATATTTCCTACCATGTATCCTCCCAAAACCTAATATGAAAACCATCATCGACCCTCAAAGAGAGAAGATAACTAAAAGAACCATATCAATGAGAAATAAATTTCCCAGGACTAACATGAGTAGCAATAATCACCGGGTTGGCATCCCACCTCTTATGATCCTAACCATGTTTGCTTCAGATAACCTATGCCATAAGGAAGTAGATTCCAAGAAGAAGGAATGTTTATATCAATGTCAGTGCCTGTCAAACCACTCTTTGCCTATTTGTTCTACAAACTACAAATGTCCTAAAAAATCTGCAGAACACTAAGAGTATTTATCCTATCTTGCTCTCGGAAATGAATAATATGATCTGCAAACTGAAGAAGGATGATTCAGGATCAGTAGAAGGGAATGGGAAAGAAGAGGGGGAAATGGAGAAAAAGGGGGAGAAATAGGGATAACCAGAGATAAAGGGAAAGGAAGAACTAGAGGGAGTTGGGAGAAATAGAAATGAGGGAGAAAGAAGAGGAAGAACAAGGGAAAGTAACAATATAGTGATATTCTTATTCCATTGCTAAAACTGTCTGAAAAGTCTATAACCAAGGGTTTATAAAGGATACTAAAGCGACATGCTTAAAATAATAAAGTAAATAGTAATAAAGCGTATTCCTAATTTAAGCTTCAAATGATGGCTTAATTCTTGATTTACAAATAATTACCTATATCACTCCAAATATTCTATTCCCATTCCTCATCAATCACCTGGTTTGGAGAAAGCTCAACCTTGAGTTTTGAAGTGTGGAAGCAATAGAAAAGTCCAACATGGAGCAATAGTGGGACAATGGACAGTGACTGGAAACACAACAAAAGAAAATTTTCCCTGTCAACCACATTAGGAATAACAAATTCGACATCTCTTAGCACTTTAGTCACTTGAACCTGATTGTGAGCTTCTGCAAGTTGAAGTTTAATTTCCCCAACATCATCATCTTTCAAAATAATATCAGATTCAATACTTGAAAGATGAATGTCTTTATCATTCTCACATGCTAACCTTTCTTCTGAGTTGTCTTCAAAATCTCCATACTCTTCACATTCTAAACTTACTTCCAAATGCTCTTCAGAATCTACCATGATAACTATATCCTCATCATTGATATTAGATGGGCAAACTAGGAATTCCACTATCGTGCCATCATTGGGCTCTTCCTTCGCAGCTTCCTTTATTGCTTCATCAACTTGAGTATATTCTTCTTGTTCAATTTTGGAATAATACCGAGCATCTTGATATTCATTGATTTGTTAACCTAACCAGGCTATGGCATCCGAAAGTTCTTTGCACATTCTGTCCATATAATCTTTGTCCACCATATTTTTAAGTCTCTTCTCAAGCTTGTTCCTGGTGTGTCCATAGCAAGTTTTGAGTTACTTTGTGTCAAAAATATTTTGCCTCAGCAAACCCTTAACGTGAGCCCCAAAAGTAGATTTCACCCCAAAATACCTTCAAAAACACTGCCAGGAGACAAAGGGCTAGAAGTGCAGAAACGGCCAAAAACACAAAAACAGGGAATAGCACATTGATTCACGCTCCTGTGCATGGGGGTCACGTCCCATGAAATTGGACAATGTGTGGAGGCACATGCAATGGCAGATAACAGCAATATTTCTGGGTTGGGCCAAAGTAGGGGTGGTGTTCCTAGTGGTATGGTTACTTTTTTTTTTTATTTAGTGACCAAGGGTGGCTAAAACAGCTTCAACAGTGGTGTTGGAGGGTTTCCAAGGTCAATAGTGACTCTGGTGACCTTCTAACAACGATGGTGTGGACTGAAGTTAGGCTTTGATGCCACTTGATGTTGGACCACTAGAAGGGAACGCAAAAGAAGAGGAGGAAAAGGGGGAGAAACAGAGATAAAGGAAGTGGAAGAACTAGAGGGAGTAGGGGGAAATAGAAATGGAGGGACAATGAAAGAGGAAGAAAGAGATAGAGGAACAATATACTGATAGTTTTATTTCATTGCTAGATCGTAGTTTAAAAACTCTACAACCAGGGATTTATAAAGGAAACTCACAACACATGCTTACAGTAAATAGTAATAAGGAGTATTACTTATTTAAGCCTTAATTGATGGCTTAATTCTTGAGTTACAATTAGTTATCCATATCATTGATCAGATCACACTAAATATTCTTTTCCCATTCTTCATCAGTGGGATACTACAACCTCTGACCCAACCTGAGGCTCTTAATAAGATCTCCATTCAACTGCTGTTGTAATCAACATACTAAGCACATTCACCATTAAGGTAAATAAAAAAGGAGTTAACGGATCCCCTTACCTTATCCCACCTTGTCCATGAAATCAATACTTTGGTTCTCCATTCACTATTACTGAAAATGTTCTGGTTTTCCAGAGAAAAGTCAACTTCAAACCCTAGCAGAATCATAAATGTACAAAAATATATTTTATAAAATTATAAAAGCTCTACAGGTTAAGGGCCATGTCTTTTAGGCTTTGACTTGGATTTAATTTAGCTGTTTGACTTAATGAGTGGAGCTTGGGCTCAGCTCTTTCAAGTCACGCGTGACTTTTGAGTAATTTTTCAAGCAGGTGCGTTCTTTAGTACTCCTTGCCGCTCAAACTTTAATATCTACCCAAAGCCCCATATATTAAATTTGTTTTGCAAAAGTTGAAGGCAATAAGTTGCTCTTGCTTTATTTTCTATTCCTCACTTAGAAGTAGCTGATTTCTTTCAATTTCATGTTCTGGAAATTCCTACCAATCACCATCTACATGATTCCATATTCCATTTTCATTGATTAACACAAGTCTGTTGATGAAGGTAGACAAAAGATTAAAGGAGAGGTAAAATGGAAATTCTAATAATCACATATTGGGGTTTGAGATTACTTTTCTTAGATACCTGATATGTCTTCATTCTTTTTTCATCCTATAGCTGCGTCAAGAAAATGTGTATGAAAAATGGTTGAAATGCAACTTATAAATATTTTTGCAGTTTATTGTCATGTTAATTAATACATTCAGAATTTACATGTATTAATGGTTTTTTGCATTTATCAGAGTTCAATTTCATGCCATAATTTGTTTATTATTGCTCATCACCTGAAATTTAAATGCAGAAGAAGAAACTGATCCATACAGAATTCCAACCAAGCACAACATGAGGATGGCAATGTTTTGGCTCGTACAAGGATGTCAACCAGGGGACTCCCTGGTTTTCCATTATTCTGGTCATGGTTCACAGCAAAGGAACTATAGTGGTGATGAAGTTGATGGGTATGATGAAACTCTGGGTCCCCTTGACTTTGAAACGCAGGGTATGATTGTTGATGATGAGATCAATGAAACAATTGTCAGACCTCTACCTCATGGTGTTAAGCTTCATGCACTAATTGATGCTTGCCATAGTGGCACTGTGCTAGATTTGCCATTCCTTTGCAGAATGAACAGGTTATAATCATTTGATAATTTCTTATTGCATGGTTCAAGTATTTTGAATTTGTCGTCTCTCTATTACAATTTCTCTATCTATATTTAAAGAAAGCAAAAAATTGTGTAGTTGGACTTTGGCATTTTGATAATACTTTAAACAATTACTTTAACTTTGCGTTAGTACTTTCTCTTCCTTACCCTTTATTAGGAATATTATACATGCCTTATTTCTTGTGTGACAAAAGAAATTGAGTCCTTCAATCTTCAATAATTGAGCATCTAACAGCTAAATAACCTGTTCATTGCCAGGATGATAATATGTGCCTTTTGTAGTTGAATCTTTGTTTTCAATTTTGATATTCACTACCGAGTTAGTTTTCCCCAAATTAAGCTTATCAAATATTATAACCTTTATTGTTTGTCAATTTCCTTATTTTTCTGGCTTTCAGTTCCTTCCCAATTTATTGGAGTTCCAAATTGGAGGGGAGTTTGAATCAAGGGAACTAGGATGTCTGTTTGAATAGTATGAATTTATCTTTCTCAATTCCTTCTTTATTTAGTTACACTAAATAAGTTTATCATTGGTTGTATTTCAAGCTAAACCTCCTTCATTTCATTATAAAAATATGTAGCACATGCCCCCCTTATCATTCTCTCTTTCATTTATATTTTACATAGTATTAGAGCATTAGGGACATTAGTTGGCTTACAAAGTTATTTAATGAAATTATGAGATCTAAGAGAATGCCAGATGAAGGGAGAAGAAGTTCTTTAATTCCTATTTATAAGAGTAAGGGGGACATTCAAAATTGTGCAAATTATATAGGAATTAAGCTCATGAACCACACTATGAAATTATGGGAAAGAGTAATTGAGCAAAGATTAAGGAAAAAAACCCAAGTTACGGAGAATCAATTTGGTTTTATGTCAGGAAGGTCAACTATGGAAGCAATATATTTGTTGTGAAGATTAATGGAGCGATATTGAGAGAATCAAAGAGATTTACACATGATGTTTATTGATTTAGAAAAAGCATATGATAAAGTACCAAGAGAGGTTTTATGGAAGGCTTTGGAGAAAAAAGGAGTTCGTATAACTTATATTCGAGCAATACAAGATATGTATAATAAGGCTACAATTAGTGTACTAACAAAAGGTGGACCTACAGAAGATTTTCCAATAACTATTAGTCTACATCAAGGGTTAATTCTGAGCCCTTATCTTTTTACTTTAGTATTGAATGTGCTTACTGAACATATCCAAGAGCCGGTGCCACGGTGTATGCTTTTTGCAGACGATATTGTCTTAGTTGGAGAATTGAGAGCAGAAATGAATGAGAAGTTGGAGAGGTGGAGATTAGTTTTGGAAACTCATAGATTTTGTTTAAGTAGAAGTAAAACAGAGTATATGGAGTGTAAGTTTAGTAAGAGACATACCACTTCTAGCGCAGAAGTGAAAATTGGAGAACATATTATACTACAAGTCACACGATTTAAATATCTTGGATCCGTCATACAACATAACGGGGAAATAGAAAAAGATATAAAACATAGGATTCAAATGGGGTGGATGAAGTGGAAGAGTGCTTCGGGTGTTATTTGCGATAGGAGAGTACCACTCAAACTTAAGGGTAAATTCTACTGCGCAGTTATAAGACTTGCAATGTTGTATGGAATTGAGTGTTGGGCAATAAAAAGTTAACAAGAGAATAAGTTCAATGTTGCAGAGATGAGAATGTTGTGTTGGATGAGGGACACACTAGACGAGATCGGATTAGAAATGAATGCATTAGAAAGAAGGTGGAAGTCGCACCTATTGTGGACAAGATTGTAGAATCAAGACTTAGATGGTTTGGTCATGTTGGGAGGAGACTTATAGAAGCCCCAGTTAGGAGAGTAGACGAGATGGAGAATAATCTAATAATTAGAGGTAGAGGAAGACCAAAAAAAACTATAGGGGAAATTATTAAGAGAGATTTAGATTTAAATGGTTTGTCTAAAAATATGATTTACGATAGGTGTTTATGGTGTCGATTGATTCATGTAGCCGACTCTACTTAGTGGAAAAAGGCTTTATTGTTGTTGTTGTTGTTGTATTAGAGCATCAGGGAGAAAGAGTAAGCCTTTAAAGTTTTCAGGTAGAGCTTTGCCCGCATCTCTGGTGCCCTTCTCTGGTTGATGTTTGGTCACCATCTCTGGCTGTCATCTATTGATTTTCCCAGTGTTTGTTTAGCCACTTTCCTAGCAGAACTTATGACACTTTTTCCAGCCATTTTCCAAGTGGTTCTTCGACCACCTGACAACTCCAACCATTTTTTATGGCTGTGCATCATTCCAGCCAGTCTTCTTGCTGTGAACTTGATGTGCACCCAAGCGAGGTAAGAAACCTTGCCTTAAAAGTTAGCTGATAAGTTGGAAGAACCACTGTATTTAAGTATCTTATTGAGTAGCCTGTATCATAGTTATCAAATTGTGATTCAAATCGTGAATCGGAAGACTAATTTTTGAATCATGAATTGTAAATTCAATCGAATCGTAAGATTCAGAAACATAGTTAAAAACATATCACAAAAAATATGTACTACTAAAATATGCTCAAATGATAAATTTAAACAAAAAAATAACAAAAGCCTCACAAAAAAAAATCATAAGTGATAGTCTAATAACTATTTAAGTAATTACTTATTAATAAGTTAATAAATAAATAAATACTTATAATATATATGATTGAATGGTATATAGGTTTCTTCAGTTATATATATAGGTTAAAGTTTTGAAGTTTTGTTGATTAAGCGACATAGAGTTTGTCATTTCTTTTTTTAAAAATTACAAAGCTGTGCTTTCCTGTTTTGTGTAGCAGCCAAATGTTTCAATTAAGGGGGGGATAAGGGTTTTGCTTTAGTGTACCATAGCCACGTGAAGATAAATGAAACCCCAGCTATTTTAAGTGGAATGACACACTTTGTCTCGTTTCTTTGAAAAAAAAAAATTCACAGCAATTGCAGAAGTCTGAAACAATAAGACAGTAAAGTAACCTGAGCCTTCACGTCTCCTACAGTATAGACCAATTTGAACTTTCAATAAAACAAGGAAGGTGTGCTTCGCTGTAACATAGGGACAATCACCTGAATGCTTAGGTTACTTTAGCGAAACAATGCTGCTTTAGTTAGAAAAAAACCAAAAAAAAAAAAGAGATCATCTTCCAACACTGGGTCGTGTTGGGTCACTAAGGACCCGACTTCGTGACCCGATGCAACTGAGCTTTATGAATTGCCAGAATGTTGTGAATCTCTATTTTTGACATGACTCATACGATTCCGATGATTTAGACGGATGATTCAGGTCCTTTTCCGATTCAAACATCGATTTGTATTGTTGCTTAGATGAATCAGATTGATCCGTGCGTCTTGAATCGTGACTCGCACGATTTTGATTACTATGGCCTATATTACTTAATGTGGGACTTTGATATTTTATACTACTTTGGTCTCTGTCAATTAGCTGCATTTGGAAAGCAGACATTTTGGCCGTCACACTTTGTGGCACTTCACTCGATTTTTCACTGGTCAGAATCCTTTGCAGGTAGCCCTTTTTGGAGTCATAGACCATCAGCTCTGATACCAATTAATGGGTACCTAAGCGAGATGAGAAATCTTCCCCCAAAAATAAGCTGATGAGGTAGGAGAACTATCCTATTTAAGTACTTCATTAAACAGTTTATACTACTTGATATGGAACTTTGACATTCCATTCTCCCTTAGTCTTCATTAGAACCATTCTAGTGGCGCTTTTCTCCAGCTGTGCATGACTCCAGCTGTTCTTCATGCTGTGTGTTATTCCAGCAGTGCTTTTCCCAAGTTGTGTCTCACTTTATATCAGTGTGTTTATCTCTTTTCCTGCCCTTAGCAGTGCTGTTAATCTCAAGGATCATATCATCTACTTTTGTAACAAGTTATGTGCATGTGGTTTATATGATCCAACTAGAGAAGGGTGCTATAACAGTATTAGTTTATGTTTCTTCTTTATTTACTTACAATTTGTGTCTCGGTTGTATCTCAAGATAAACAACTTTCACTTTATTACAAATATATGTAACACCAGTCCCCCTTTATTAAGGCTTTCCAGACGATTCTCCCTCAACTATTATTTACAACGTCTTTATGGTTTTGATTGACATTGTGTTTGATTGTTTTTTTTTTAATACATAGTGTACTTGTACTTATATTTTACGAATATAAACAGTTATCTGGCGCTAAGTTTTCACTCTTTCCATATTCTTGGTAATAGGAGTGGGCAGTATGTGTGGGAGGACCATCGCCCGAGGACAGGCATATGGAAAGGATCCAATGGTGGAGAAGTTATCTCATTTAGTGGTTGTGATGATCATCAAACCTCTGCTGATACATCTGTAAGTTTAGGAAAATTTGAGTTGAGATCTTTCAAAAGCCATATTAACTAGATATTTTTTATGTCCGTGAATATAATCATCCTAATGCTTATCTGGGAACAGGCACTATCAAAGATTACATCAACTGGGGCCATGACGTATTGCTTTATCCAAGCCCTTGAGCGTGGACATGGGGCTACCTATGGGAGCATTCTTAATTCAATGCGTACTGCAATCAGAAATGTTGGCAATGATGGTGGTTCTATTGGTGGCGGCGTGGTGACATCTCTTGTCTCCATGCTTTTGACAGGTGGCAGTGTCATTGGTGGCGGGCTAGGTCAGGTAAAAATACTTGCTTTTGTTGATTAGTTTAGTTTGAAGTATGTCCATAAACCAAGAGCTAAGTTGTTTGCTTTCTACCACTGGATTTTGCGAACACGTTATTTTGCATACCGCCTCAAAACTCCCTACTTTCTAATCCCTTGCACAGAAAGATAATTTAGTAGTTGCTCCGACTTGTTTTAATTATTATCATTTTTTCATCCCTTTCCTTTGATTGCTTCAACAGGAGCCACAGTTGACAGCCTGCGAGCCATTTGATGTGTATGCAAAACCTTTCTCCTTATGATTTTTTATATTTTGTATACATTATTTTTCCCTTTGCACTGACCTTGTATATAAATTTATTAGTGTGCAAACAAATTCAGATACTTAAAGGAGCAGATAGGATTCTCTGGTTGGGAATAAGTTTGGATGCTAAGTGATTGAATGATGTTTATTGCTGAACTGCATAAGTGGTCTATATATATATATATATATATGTATATAAAATTGATTTATCGGTGTTAACTGTTAACAAAATTGATGGCAACACTCCTTTCTCTCAAACCGTGACGACCTTGGTGAAAGCAGGACTTGAATTCAGGCCCCATCGCCCACTGCAAAGGACTTAACCAATTGAGTTAGCTAATGCCTTATTGATTTCGTTAATTACTATATACTAATAATTACTGCAATTTCTGGGATGCTTGGATTAATTTGCTATTTCATCTAATCCCGAAGGGAAAACTTTCTTTTTGCATTTTGTTGTAAATCCCTCACTAGAGAAATAAGCAATGTAATCATATTTGTATCAGTTAAGCACGACTTCATGTAATCAAATGGCATCGAGAATACTTTGGGCATTTTTTTCTTCAGAGATACAGAAGCTGGAAGGTATCTTTGCATAATAAAATACGAAGTGGCATAGATCCATACTCGGATATGATTCAGGAGCAAGAAATTTGGAATAGTTAGAATTCTACTTGGACTGTGAAGTAATAATGTGGGTACGCAAGACAATTGTGGCCTTTGAGTGAGATAGAAATTTAAAGCTCTTTCAGATGCTGACGAAAAAATCAGTTATACTGTAAACAGTGCTCCACATACGCCCTCAGTAACTTTCGATATCATACTTCATGAAAGAAAAAAGATACTAAGTGAAGTTTTTAAATATTTATTATTATTATTTTCAACAAAATTAGAACATGTTGAAATTCCTTTTAATGAATTAATAATGTAATATTGATTTAAGAAGTCTTTATACGTTAAATTTTATTAATATTTGAAGAATTTTATGTTTTCTTATTAGGAATTATAATATTAGCCAAGGTTACATGAATCCTTTGTCATTATTACCGCATATGATAATGAGATTTTCCATTTTGAAGCTTATATACTTTAATATCCATGCTACATTACTATTCATAAACCCCTTAGGTCGGCCGGAATTGATATCAGCTCCTAAATATTTACTCAGTGAAAAGCAACGCCTTCACTTTGAAAAACATCAACAAGAAATTTGTTTGCAGGCGCATTCAGAAGCATCTCAAACTTCTAGTGTTTATGGATAGACATATAGCGTGTTTGGATTTTTGTTTAGATTTCTCCAAACCACGTTTCAGAGGAAGTAAAAATTGATAATTTTTACGCAAATATAATTTTGTAACGGGAATTCAAACACGCATATAAGTACTTAACAAAATCATGCATGACACCATTAATGATGATGCGGGACTCAAAAAACCCATAGATGATATGGGAAGAAAGGGGTGCTTTCCGACTAATCTTGACACCTTTAATACGATACTTCTTTTGGCCTAACAATTTAGTTAATAACATTGATTTGCAAAACAAACAAATATGGTGACAATGAGTTACCACACATGAATTGTCGGACGATTCAAAGGGCAATGTGTTCTGCGTTAATGAAGTTTTGAAAAATAAATCTTCAAAAAATATTTGAAAATTGATTTTAATTGAATCACAATCAAATTTTATTTTATTCCTAAGGGTAAAATACAATTTAATATATGCAATCCACTATCATTTTATTAAATTATGCTATTTTTTTTTTGCTAAAAAATAACGGGAAATGCACATAATTTGCATGTGACTACGTTTTTCCTCTAAATTAAACCCAAATCCCTAAATTTCTAGTATGCACTCAATTATAATTACCAAAATTAAGCCAAACATGCATATTTATGAAGCTTTCACAAAAAATCAGTTAATACTTGCATATGCAAGTGCTCTTATTCCCCCCCCCCCCAATATGCAGCCTTAAGATATAATTTGCCAAATCTACAATGGTTCTTGGACAAAACTCATAATATATTGGCTAAAAATAATGATTGGGAAGAAATTGGGTTGTGTCTCCAATTAAGGATTTCAATGAACAAAATAGAGGGATTTGAGAAAGATGTTGTGTTGTTTGTTTTGAATTTGAGATTTTAATTTGCCAAGGGAGGGATTTTAGCCTTTAATACATAGAAAATTAGGTTCTATGGAGAAATTGAGAATTTAGGGAAAAATTAGAGGTTCTCATCCTATTTTAAAATGTATAAGTAGCATAGGTATGGTGCAACCACAAGATACTTGATTACAAAACTTTTAAAAGGAAAAATCTTTGGAAAACCGTAGAAAAATGATTTCCTTTTAAAACCATTGCCAACATGTGTTGCTAATGCTACTATCTTTTATACACACACACACACACACACATATATATATATATATATATATATATATAAGCTAACAAATGCAATAGTCAAATAAGTAATAAAACAATATAAAGTATTCTAGGAATTTTATATATTTTCTCAATATACAAGCTATTTACAAATATGTACACTATTTACAAATTAGTGTCCTAGGCTACCTTGGGTACTAGTGACTAATAATGCCAACGAAATATAAAGATATAATAAGGACTAAAAAAATATCAAAGATTCAATACAAAGACACATAGCTCATTCATCACAATGATAATATTCAACATCAATTCTTCTATTCATTAGGGATAGTAAAGCTCTTCTTATAGTCTTAATTCTCCTTACAAACAATGTGTCTTGACCAAATCTTATCCTAATTATCCTTAATTAGTCCTCTCAAATCTAAGTGAGGTTAATTATGATTAGGTTGCATTAAGTTCTTGAACTTATTCTAATTCAATTATTGTAACTTCTCCTTACCAATGGTGCATTCAATTGCAACTAATTAAACTAGGCTACACAATCCTTCTCCCAACCAACAGTGTGTGAGACTTGTGGCATATGCTATATCTTAATTTATCATTAAACATAAATTTTCCTTAATAATGGTGTGTGACTATGCTTGATGATTGAATTAACTTACAACCCTAGATGCTTATTTTTACAAGGAGAAGTGTAACCCAAGATTAGATTTTTAGTTAAATTAATATAAAGTGGATTAAATAACTAATACAAAATATTCAATTGATGACTACAAGAGAAAATTTGGGTTTTTTTTTTCTAAGTTTTAAGCACAAGGAAAATTGAGGAATTTATTAAGAATATAATAAAATTTATGGGATCAATTAGGAATTTCATAGAAATTGTTAAGAATTTCTAAGAATTAATTGGAGATAATTAAATAATAAATATCTAAGAAAGGAATTTCAATAAATTCCTTGAACCCTTAGAGTCCTAAAAATATTAGAAAATTATTTGAGAAATAAAAGTATTTGGATGAAATTTGGAAGGTTAAAATATAATTATTAAAAGTTTAAGTTGAAAATGCAATTTTAACTAGGGACCAAATTGTAATTTGCCTTGGGGTCAAAATATGATTTCTCCTAAAATGAAAATGGTCGAATTATGAAAAGATCTTTATATGAAAATAATCACATCGATGATTAGGACAACTTCCATAATTGCAGCTCTCAGCAAATTACAATGATGCCTTCTAGAATTTGAGCCAAAGATGGGTCAATTCAAAGCTTCTTTGAGAAGCTTTGTAATGTAGCAATAGAAGAGACTTGGGGAGAAAGAAAAAGAAGGCTTTTTAAGGAAGCTACTTGACTCATACCTTTTATAAATAGGACCCTCAGCCATTTGTTTTCCTTGCTTAAAAACAACCATACCTTTACTATGCTAAAATGCTAGGAGAAATAGAGAGAACATGCGGAGAGAAAGAGAAGAAAGCCGAGAGAAAGAAAGAAAAAAAAAGTGAGTTAGAGGAAGAGATGGAATGAGAAAGAATAAAAGCACTAACCTTTTTCAGGGAAAACCACCTACATTTTCTTGCACCTTATTAAAGCAAAAGAGAAGAAGAAAGAGTTAAGAGAGAGAGAGAGAGAGAGAGAGAGAGAGAAACTGAGAAATAGAGAAGAAACTAAGTAGGAAGAAGAACTTGGTGGGAAGCACAAGGTAAGAACATATCCCTTTAGTTTAGCAAATTAGAATGGCTAGCATCCTTTCCTCGAAACCTTAGGTTGAACTCAAGATGAATCATGAAATGTATTCTTGTGTTTTTAACTTATTGTGTACCTTTTTTTTAAAGTCCTTTGCACCTTTATAATCATGCCAGGATAGTTAGGAAGTGTAAAATCACAAGATAGGATGGTTTAGAATGAGTGGGTATTTAGAAAGAGGGGTGTTATAACACCTGATTTTCGTAAAAATAACATAAATGAGCCGATTATAAAAGATAATCCTCTAAAATGAATGATTTGAGGCTAAACAAAATTAGAATAAAATTTTAAATAATAGAAAACAAGGATCTAAGGCTTGGAATGCCCAAAAATCAGAGCCAAAATAATTAAATAAAATTATAATGAAATGTAATGGCATTTTCGTAATTTTGGATACTTTTTAGAAAACTCAACGGAAAGATCTTTAAATAAAAAAATTAAGTTTTATGAGATTCTCAAAGGCCCTAAAAACTATAAGAACCCTTAGAATGGTTCAAACTCGTCCGGTTTATGTTTTAGAATGTCGATTGACCTAAATTTTAACCCTTTTGTTCGGGAAGATTTTAAATCTAATTTGAGTTATTCCAAAGGTATTTTATAAGTTAGAGGACCTAAATTTTATGATAGAAAAGATGGTTCTAAAAAAGGAATTGAAAGGAAGAAACCAAGACTGAGGGTAAAATTGGCATTTTGAAAAAGCATTAATGAATCCCTTGCTATATATAGGTCACACCCCACTCTTCTCCTCATTTTAGCTAACCTAATTTTTGCCTAAAACCAGGGGAGAGACTAGCAAGAAAGGGCACACAAGGAGCCAAAAAGGAGAAGAAAAACCTCAGAAAAAGGTGATAAAATTAAGGTTTTTCCTTTACAATTGTTCTCATCCTTCTCCTCTTTCTTTCTATGGTCTTGGTATTTGATTTGGGATTGTTTTGGGTCTAGTTCAGAGGGAGAAGATTATAATTTTAAGGAGAAGCCTATAGCAAAGGAAAGGGCTCTTGGAAAAGGCTTGAAACAAGGTAGCTTCCTTTGCCTTTCTTGCTTTCTTCTTATGGTTCTCTCTTGTATGATTTTTAGCCAAGTAGAGCATACCTAAGAGGGAGTAAATTCTGACCTAAACTAAGCATGAAACCTATGCTTTTGAGTATGAGAAATAAGTATATGCAAAGAAATTCCAAAAAGAAACATTAGAAAATAAGTTTCTAAAACTTAGGGATTTTGTTGCACTATGGTATGTACGAAGCTTTCTAGTGGCATTTTTAGTTGTCTAAAAGTGCATATGGGTTCTTGAGATATTTCAAAAGCCTCACGTATGCCATTCCTTTCAAGAAAACAAAGCAAACTCCATGGGTTCATTTTAGTGAGGGTGTCTCGGCCTAGACAAGAGGAAGCACCTAGGGAGTATTTTAAATTTTTCTAAAGCTAGAATGGGACTAGATATGATTGAAGACCATCAAAGGAAGCCTTAGAAAAAATTTAGAAGCTTTGGTTTGTGAGTTAGAGGTGTATGTTTCAATTTAAGATTTAAAGAAACAACTTGTGTCTAGGCTCTTAGGAATGAAATTGTGATGGCTCTAATAAGTCTAAATGGAGTCAAGAGACCTAGATAGAAGAAGAAAATGGAGCCAAGAGTATGAATTCTAGTAGTTGCTTCATTAGGCCTTGTATGGAACCATAATGAAGCCATATGAGAAAGTAGCTTTACATAGAGTGTGTGTGATGCTAAATCTTGCTTCCATGATGTAATTGTATCCCATTTGATATATTTAGGCTAAAGGAATCAAGCTTCACCTAGTTGCAAGTGTGTGGCTGAAAGATGGGAAGAATAACCAACGAAAAAGTGTGTGAACCTTGTTTCAAGGTAGTTCTCTAATCTCTCTCATATGCATGGCTTGAATGTTTATTTTTCTTTGAGTATTTGTGTGTATGTTTGAACTATGAGAAATGTTTCTAGCCATTGCTCACATGTTATGGTACCATTATGGATTTTGAAATTAGTTTATGTATGCATTATGGTTTGAATGGGTTTGGTTGTGCCAAACGTCCCTAGAAATGGGTGAGAAAAAGCCAAAAGTATAAAGAATAGTGAGGCTAAGTCAAAAGTTCTTTGAAAGTAGGTGAGCCAAATTCAAAAGTCCCAAGAAAGATGGGTGAGGCTAGACCAATACCCTTGAGAGCTTATGTTTGCAATGTATGAGTTTATGTGACAAGGAAAATATTTTATGTATACTTATAAATAGCTTGAATGTCATGTATGTATTCTTTGACATATATATATATATATATTCATTATGTGTGTTTGAAAGGGTTAAAAGCTATTAGGATTCTTTAAATCTTACTCTTCTCCCACATATGCCAAACTATGTCTAGGTGAGCCAAGTAGACCAAGAAATGAGAGTTAACAACCTTGAGAGGCAAGAGCTTAACAAAGAGATTGAGAATTGGCCTTTTTTATTGCATTTTGATATCAAGAATTGTAATCATGTAATGTATATATGATGTAGACCTTTGAGCAAGTTCAAATATATGTATAGATGATATATGTAACCATTTTCAGAACTAAATGAATGAATGTATGAGTTTTTGTCACCCATATGCTATGATATGTATATGTATTTGCAAGTGGCAAGGTGAGAATGAGCTCCATGATAATTTAGATCATTTGGAATGCTTTTATATGTTGTATTTATGCTTTTGGATGTGTCCAAGTGGCAATGAGAGGAGAGGAAAGCTTTTTGGTGCCTTGAGATGCCAATTTGGACGTCAAAATTGACCATTATATGTGCTGAACTAAAGTTTGAGCAAATGAGTGTATTTTTCTATGAAATTTGGCTAGCAAGTAGGTCTCATCTAGATCTTTTCATATAGCTAAGGAGCACTCAATTTGGAGCTCTAGAAAATTTATTATGATTTTTTAAAATTGGCTAAATTATGTAGAAATGGTATGTGTGTTTTTCATATTGTCAGTTTGTGTTTCTATGTCACATGTGAGCCAAATGAAGTCCAATGCTTATGAAATTATATAGATATAAACTAGATATCATAAGCTTTCCATAGCCATTAAGATCACTTCATTTAGAGCTTTGTAGAGTGAGAACCAAATATTTGAAGTTGCATGATAGTAGCAGTAATATAGCTCGACCTCTGGTACTATTCCATCAATTTTCATAGGTTTAATGCTACTGCATTAGTTTGGAATTATTTTTAGTCATTAGTTGACATCCATAAATTTCTAGAAAGCTATCATATACATGATTTTGATTTTTCTAGAATTAGTTAAGTTTTCAAAGTTTATATCAGAAATCTAACATGCCAACCAGAGACCAAATTTTGGTTTTTGGAATGTATGGCTTCAAATATGTGATGCATGAGTTAAAGGATGATGTTTATGACTTGAATGGATATATTATGAATAAAAAATGATATAGATGAGTTCATATGGTCAATGAAGTATGAAATGAAACTTTTGAGCCTTACGTAGCGCAATTTATTACCATTGAATATGCTTATTTTCAATGTGAGGGTATGAAACTAGTCTTGATGATGAGTTAAGAAGGCTAATGAGTAAGGTATTACAAGTGTCATGCATAGCCCCATATGTGAATTTGCACAAGGTCACGTGACTTCCCATTTGCATGCCCATATGGCCTTGCCACTCAAGAAGTGCATAAATATTAATATACACATAATTCTAAGGTTTAGGATTGAGTTATGTAATATGAGGACAATATTAACATCATTTGTAATATATGGGTATTAGATATACTAAATTGTTTATTCGAAATATGATAGTTAATTAAACATAGGATCTTTTTTATAATTTATACAACTAAATAAAAATAGAGAAATTTTATGGTCAAAACTTCAACACACTTCTGCAACTCTAATACAATATTTAGGTATGTAACACCCTAAAGCTAAGGGATTACATTATGGTATTAGCTTAATTCATCTTAAGGAATCTAGGATTCTAAATTAGAGTTTAGAAAATTGTGGTAACTAAATGTTGTTTGATATGCATGTGTTACTAAGTGATAGTGGCACCATCACTTATATACCCACATATCAGGATTGATGTTATAATTTTTATTTCACAAGTAGATTTAAATTATTAAGTTTGATCACCTTAAAAAAGAATAATTTTGCTGTGTAGTAAGAGCATGGTATCAATTGGAAGCGAAAACCTTAACAACAAAAATTATAATGACATGATCAATGCCCTTGAAAGGATAGCTACCGTAGTTAAAGGCTAGACTATTGTTACATTCATGATGTTTCAATACATCCAATAAAATGAACTTTTGTAGATTAAACACGACCCATGACAATAGATTAATATTTAGTAATGTTTGAGGAAGTGACCACATTTCCATCCTACTTAAAACTTAAACCTGATCAGAACTGGAAAATCAGAAAGTTTAAATATGGTTTAAGGCTGAAATTAGAAATGCTACAATGCCTTTATAGATTAGAGATTTTGCCACCTTTATGGAAGTGTAAGTTGGTAGAAAAATGCCTAGCAAACATCAAGAGTGAATATCAAAGGAAAGCATACTATAAAGGAAAGAGTGTAAGTGATAACCCAAAATAGAACATTAAACCTAAGTCCCAAGTTGGTAAAAGGAAATGAACTCTAGGGGAGAGTGTGAAGGACACTTGTAATAAGTGCAAAAGACCACATGGCAATTGGCTATGTCATTTTGGCAAAAAAAGAATGCTATAATTATGGACAGCTAGGACATTTTCAAGAAAATGTCCACAAAACCTAGGAAAAGCACTAGAGCAAGAAGGAAACTCTAAAGGATCAAGAAGTGACACAACCTCCTAATCCAATACCAGATATGTGAATGTACTATTTGATTTTAGAATAACCTACTTCTTAATTATTTGAAGATTAAATAGAAGAATTTAAGTTTTGTTTAAACCTAAGGTATTTGAATCACTAATTGTTTCTGTTAGATGAAAGATATAGCCGATCTCTTTAAATTAATAATGTTATCATAGGACAAGCTTGATCTTAGAATAACATTCAGACACTTGGAAGTTGGCTAAATTTATATGTAAAGTTGTAAACTACAACTTGAATTAGTTGACCACAGAGTTAAGTTATAGTTAACCCCAACTAAAACTTTGGACAATTATAGAAAAAGGAAAATAAATAGTTTAAAAAGGCTTTAACTTCCTTAAGATTGATTGTAAGAACTTTGATGTGGTTGATAATACTCTTAAAATAGACTTAAATATGTGGTAGGATGAAACAAGAGAATAGTACCATAGGGTTTAAGCCTCATAAATAAAACCATTCTACTCCTAATTTAGAAGCAACAGTTGTAATATAAAGATAATGTTGGTGATACTATTTAATTTTGTTGTATTTGGTGATCCTAGGAACCCAAACTTTTTGGAAAGTTGAAGAGAGTATACAGAATAATGGGTGAGGCCGAGAAGGGGAAGGAAAGCTCAAGGAAGAAAGTTTGTGATTCTTGACTCAAGGTAGCTTTCCATCATTTCTTGATTTTTTTATTGTCATTGAATGCTTGTATGTATGCTTAAACAATGAGATATATTTATAGTTATTGGTTTAATGCTTTGGTACCATTATGTTTCTTGAATGATAAATTGAATGTGTATGGATCTTAATGGGTGAGGTTGTGCCAAAAGTTCCTTAGAATAGGTGAGGAGAAGCCAAAAGTCCTTAAGAATGAGTGAGACAAAGCCAAAAATTTTAAGGGTGAGTGAGGCTAAATTAAAAATTCTTAAATATGGGTGAGGCTAATCCAAAAATCCCAATAAATTGGGTAAGGCTAGACCAAAAGTCTCTAAAGTCTATGTATAAATTGAATGACTTCATATGACTTAAAAATGTGATTATGTATGGCTACTATAAGCCTTTGATGCATGCTTGCATTATTTGACATGAAAATATGCCATATATATATGCTTGAAAGGGTGAGTGAGCTATTGAGATTTTGTTAATCTTACTTTTCCTCACTTTATGTCTAACCATGTCTAGGTGAGCCTCATGGATTAAATAATGGAAGCCAAGGAGCATGAATAATGATACTTTGACAATAGGATAGTTTTTAATGTAATTTAATGTCAAAGTATATATGTATATGATGTTTATGAGATGTAAACCTCTGATCATATGTAAAAGTATATGAATATGTTGTATGTAATGGATACGAAGCCAAATGTATGAGAATGCAAGTTCTTGACACCCTTAAGCATTGATATGCTTGTGTATATGAACAAGTGGAATGATAGTTTTGAGTTCCATGATGATATGAGCCTGTTATGATGTTTCTATATGATGTGGTTGAGCTTTTGGACGTGCTCAAATGGTCATGATTCATGTGGGAAGTCATTTTGAACCATTTAATAATATAATGAGACCATTTTAAGCCATAATTTTACCCTAAACCAAAATCAGAACAAATGGATGAGTCTTGGCATGAAAATTGGCTGGTATATAGATCTCATTTAGAGCTTTTCATAGAACTATAGAACATAGTTTTTGGAATTTTAGAGAATTTATTGTTATTTTTCAAAATTAGCCAAATTATGTAAAAACTATAAGTAGTACTGTTTATTTGGTTAGTCTGGTTATTGATGTCTTTGAGCAGTCAAATGAAGCCAAATACTCATAAAATTTTATAGCACATAGTTGGTATCATAATCTTTCCATAGCTACTGAGAGCACTCAATTTGGATCTGTGTAAAGGTTGATACAAATTTTTGAAGTTCCAAATCTACTGCAGGATGAGAACCAGACCCGATTACTATTCCATTAGCATTTTGTGGGTCAAATCATATTATTTTAACTTGAAATTTTTACCATAGTTAGATGACGTCCTAAGCTTTCTAGAAAACACTACTTTCCATAATTTGAAATTTTCTAGAATTAGTTATAAATTTTCAAAGTTTGGGACAGATTATGGAATTTGAGAAAAATGCAATTATGATGTTGAATTTGTGTTGTATGCTTCAAACCCAAAATGCATGCCCCAAATTGTAATTTTTCTTTTTGAATAAGTATGTTATGGATGGAAAATGAGTTTGGTAAGCCCAAATGGTCTATTTAAGCAAAGATGAATTAATTTGCTTTATAATGACGCTATTTTCCGCTGTTAAAGGTGCTAATTTAATGCAAATAGACACTTTATGCCATTTGTGCTACAAGTTAAGTGGTATATAGATATGGTGTTACACAAGTCAATTATGTTTTGTATCTTTGGGTGTTTTTATTTAAGTGTCTTCAATCTTTTGTTTTATTTTTCTTTTTAACTTATTTTAATACTTATACTTTGTAGCTAACATCTAGGGAAGCTTGAAATACTAGTATGTATATATGTCCATAGATATAAGTAGCTGACAACAACTAACCCTAACCGTAATTAAAAACCTCTAAAATTATAAGTAACCAATTTTTGCAAGATCAATACTCGAAATCTTAGTCTATTATATTTCTTATGTGATTAGTACACTTGCTAGGTTATTAGCCTATCATTTAGATAGTCCAATCAATGGTGACATAGTGGCACTAGTGGTAGTGAAAACTACAATAATGATGTAGTAGTGACATCAATAATGGAGGTAATGTGGGGGTGACAATGAAAGTAATGGTAGTGGTGGCAAGACGATGATAATCATGGTGCTAATGGTAATGGTGGTGGCGGCGACAAGTGTAACATCTTTAAAAATTAGAAATTTCTAATTATTTATTATTTTATGAAATGAATTTATTAAGCTCTAATAAAATGAGTTTGAACGAAATAACTTTATATATAAAAAGTAAGAGATGAACAGGATCCATAGAAGTTTTTAAGACTCTAAGGGGGTCTAGGGGCAAAATCATCATTTTGTCACTTGGACAGACTTTGATTATTTTTTTAGAGTAAACAATTAAGAATTGGCATGACATATATATATATATTTATATTTATAAAGAGTTAGGAAATAATATGTAAAAAATTATAAAATTTGTTCTATAAAATTTGGGAATCATTAGGACCAGAAAATGACCATAAACGATTAATAGCTTATACGGAGACGAACTAAACCATAAAGTTCGAGTTTATTGCTTTAGAAGATTCAATGTAGAAAGATCTATCGGATGGTGGTGAAGGAATCAAAAAATGTGGTGTTAAAACAGATATATAAGTGAAAAATGAATAGAAGTGCTTGTTTGTTATCCTTCCATTAGGAGTAAAACGATTATTTGGACCCTAAAATAATAAAATATTAAGAAAATAAATAATAAAATATATGACTCAAGAACTTAAGTAGGATCCACAAAGCTTAAATAATAATAAAATAAAGCAGATAACCTAGAGAACACAAGCCAAATAAAATATTACGGAGAACCTATGAAAATATACATCGGCAAAATAGTGGCATTTTCATAGAACTCAGCCCAAAAGGTGATGGCACGGTGCCATAAGCAGGGAAAATGATGATGTGGTGCTATATGCAAGAGAATTTTCTAGAGTTTACACATCTTACGGAGCAATAACACCAGTTTACGTCAACAAATCTTAGTAAAAGATTATAATCTTATGTTTTATGAAAAAGTTACCATCAATGTCACTGCTGACATTAGATGATATAGCTACTGACTCAAGCAGTGATAAATGCAAAGTTGCTTTCACGAAAAATGAGAAAAATAACCATGGTTAAAATTTAACTATAGATAAATCTAACGGCTAACATTTATCCTTAAATCAATATGCAATTTCAACTTTTGATGCAATCCAATAGCCTATATTCTTTCTACTTTAAAAGATTAAATCACAACTCTTCATCTAATTCAAATATTCACATGTAATCTCCAATTTTAAGACTAAATCTTAGCCATCCCTTTGATTTAAAGGCTTAGATTTTCCATCTTAAGATCATATTGAATCTTGACCATCCATTTAAAAATAAAATTTACATGAAACACACACATACGCACATTAATGCCACCTCCATACACAAACACACACTTACCCATTCGGCCAAGACAAGAAAGAAAATAAGAAGGAGAGCCATGGCCAATGAGGAGGAAGAAGAAAGAAAAGGCTATTGAAGGAAAAAACAACATTGTGAGTTCAAGGTAACATAGATAAATTCTCTTCTTCTTGGTTTTCTTTTATTTTTCTCTTTGACTTTTCTCTTTCTCTCTCCTTTTTGTTTCGGCCATGGCAAGAAGAAGATGGAAATTCTTATTGTTTTATGAATCCATGGCAAGAAAAGATGGATAATTCATATGTATAGCTTATGGATTCATATACTTCAAGAAAATTCCTAATTTTGAAGGCTTGTCTATAAATTATGAAACTTTGATTTTTAAGGAGCCATGGAAGAAATTGAAAAGAAAATAAATGGGAGAATAATGGAAGAAAGCTTAAATGAGAGAATGATTAATATAATCTTGATTTTCATAAAGATTATGGCTAGTTACCCTTTGAATTTTATCTTGATGGAAGTGTAGAAATTTGTGGAATTCCTAGAAATTGTTTTGGGGCTTTTATCTATCTCTCTTGATTATGTATTATTGGCTTGTTAACAAGAGAAAATGGAAGAAAACAATACTTATACACACACACCCACCCACCCTAGGTTCAGCCAAGCCCACTTGGAGTACCTAGGAAGGATTTTTTTAAGAACCAACTAAATTAGGTTAATCTACACTAAAAATAAGGCCTATGGTGAAATTTTGATAAATTATGGATAACTATATAAAAAGTCAACTTTTTGGAAGGAAGTGTTAACCATAAACTTCTTAAATTTTTAATGGAATTATTTGATGCATTTTGAATGATTTGTATGGTTTAGTATGTTCCACATGCTTTCTGGATTATGCTAATATTTATTCTAAAATTTTTGGAGCTTTTTTGTGCAAGTTAGAATGTCATGAAGTATTATGTTGATTATTGAATAAATAGTAGAATTTTGCTTTGGTAATATGCTGCTTGACTTCATGTTTGAATACAAGTTATTTGGTAAAGGACTGGCTAGAGTAAATCTTGGTAGAATTGCTTTAATAAAGGGATGAGCCCTGTGTATGTCAAAGTTAGCATTTGATAGCTGCTATTTTACTAGATGTTTATTTTTAATTAAGAAAGATATTTAAAGTATCTAAAATAATTAATTAGGATCGGTGATGGCAATTCGAATATTTTGGATATATTTGGACTTATTGGGCTTTGAGTCTCATATACATGAATGAGTCTTTTATGACTATATTAGACCTTACTCTGTACCTCAACTTTGAACTATGAATTATAGACTATTTTGGACACCGGATGGAGCCCAAAACAAATTTGGACTTAGAAAAGTGAAAAGATAATTTTAAGTATTTAAATATAATTTTTTTAGACTCCAGTATGCTATTATGCTATCAAGATTATTTGATTATGCACAGAATTGTGCAAGGTTGTTTTTTCCCAAATATATCTATTATGTTTTGATCATATGATGACTTGAATAGCATATTATTGTGATATTTTGATATAACTTTTCTTAAATACCCACTGAGGGATGCCTTAACAGAGGAAGCAAAGTTGCACCTATTAAGTCAATGCTAATACAACATAACTTAGGTATCGAGCCTGGCAGTCACCAAGGCCTAATAGTCAAGTTAAATAATATTTGTTGTTTTGCAGTATTTTCTGTATTCTATGTATGTTGATTTCTTGCGGCATGTAAAACTCTAATCTTGCTGATATTTTGTTTATTATCTGTATTTAAATTATGTTTTATTAATATGTGAGAAATCTTAAAATTTATATGATATTCTTTACTTATGTATTTATATGAAAATCTCTATTATCTTTTGTTTTCATTATTCCATGTTTATATTAAATATTACATAAATAGTACATTGTTCTTTATTTACATTATTATGTAAATTAATTATTTTCTATTGATTCTTCCTTTTATATTATTTGTTGTCTATTAAATTCATATTTGATGTTTCTTCATGAATATTATATTGTATTAATTATATCTATGTTATAGAGAAAGCTATTTGTTACTTTGCTTTGGTTTATATTCTTCTTAGATGCCACTTTACAGAGTGACGTTAGAATAGCAAGTAGAGTGGATGCAGTTCCCTCTACAAGGATGGGTATACGTGATACATAATATCCATATCATATCTTGTGATGATGCAATGTGAGTTGTCCTAGTAATTTTTGTAGCATCGGGAGAGTTAGAGACTTACTCATTTTGCATGAGTGGATCCAGTCCTCCAATTCCATAAAAATATAAAGTTGCAGACTATTGTTAGTTCTTTTTGTTAATAGGGGACCAAACTGACTTAGTTTTTATTATTTGGTGTTTCTCTTTTTGTATAGTTTTAGGTTGAACCCTAGCAGTATTTACATGGTCTGTACTTATATTATCCTCGTTCCCCTATTTTGTTGACCGACAAACAATACATACTAATAGTAGTAAAATCCTGATTTAATTTGCTATCTACTATGTTATCATAGGAATAGTTAACTCGTAATATAATTTTATACCGTAAATAAATATTTAAGGAAAAAAAGAAGATAATTAAATATAAATTATTTAGAATTATTCACAACAACAACAAAAAAATTTTAAAAAAATGAGTCATTAGAGTAGGGGTTACAACAAGGGTGGTGACAATGTTGGTAATTGTGATTATATGACAATATGTAAACAATTAAGGATGAAAATAATTTTTGGTATTAGAAAAGTAATATTAGATTTCTTATCACCGCATATCTCTTTCTTCTTGGGTATATAGTCTTATGCAATGATAACCATATAAAAAGTCTTAATTGCATAAGTTTATATAATTTTTTGTGCACACCAAATGCTACATGAGCATAAATTGTATTAGCTTATACTATTGAGTCCATCCTTATATGTTGCACCAAATAGAGCCATATAAACAAAGTTAATTTGATGGGTCTATTTTATTTTCAATGTAGTCTTAAAAGAAGGATGAATATTGTTAACAATATTAAATTGAATAACCATATACTATTTTCTTAAGGGATACTTATTTTATAGGATAAGAAAAGTAATTCTTCTCTGACACATCATGCTAAAAAGTTTAACTTGATGTTAGATAGTTGTTTGATATTAATTCTAATGGTCTATGATATACTTGGAATAACAACAAACTAAGAACCGATGTTGTTTGGGCCAAGTTTGATAGAGTATCTACAATTCAAATTGGCCAAAGTCCTTTTCTCACTTTAGATTGAGCAATCTTCCATTTTATGCCTCTAATCATGCACCTCTTTTGTTTACTATAGAACCACGACCATTTTATAAAAGTAAACCTTTTATATCTGAGAGCTTTTGGTTCTTTTATGACCAATGTAAATAGATTGTAAATAATATATGGCGTATATGTGTGGATGGTTTTGATGTTGATAAAGTAGTGTATAAGCTTACTAATACGATGGTAGCCCTTAAGTAATGGAATAATTTTCATGGTAATAATTCTTGTAAATCAACATGTCATAGGTAGCATTGATAGATTTTCAATAAAATATTATGTTTGATAATGATGGCATAGAAAAGTTTCTTATAAATGAATTGGATAATAATGTGGGTTCCAAAAACTAGACAACCATGGTTAATGCATGGTGATAGGAATATGAAGTATGTTCATAATTTGATAAATAAGAGGAGGGCTAATGTTGGAATATTTCACATTACAACTAACCAAGGGGAATGGATTCATGAATTTGGTAAAATTGAGTGTTTAATGTGTGAGTATTTCCAAAAGGTTTCTTCATCTCATAATGAAATTGGAATTAATTATATCTTACAAGAGTTAAACAATGGTCCAATGTGTAATACCATATTATTTCTAACATTGATCCCATTCTTGCAAGTGGGATTATACAATTCATCAAAAAAGTTCCAACAAAATGCATTAAAATAATGAATTAAATTGCATCGTGTAACGGATAATTTTTTCATTTCGCATCTCTGGGATCCCATGAACTCACCAACAAGATCCTCTAATTATTTTACATTCATACAAATCATAAAAATCTCAAAAATTAGCACAAACCAAGGATTAAGAGTCAAAAACCCCAAAATTTCCTTCATTCTTTGCGGCTGTGCAATGACAGATTTCAGGGGCAATTTTGAAAAATTATAAATAATTCTATAAAAATAGAAATCATACAAACCATAGATTTTCTGGAAAGTTTTGAATGTTAAATTTACATAAAAATGTTCTCAGTTACAAAAATCTCATCTGGACCATGTTTAGCAATAGAAAAGATGGGGAGGTCGAGCTGTCCAGAAATCTAATATAACTTACTAATATAAAATTTGAAAATTCATAATTAATTCTAAAACAATCCAATCCATACAATCTATATCAATTAGAAAAGCTAGAGATGTTGATTAGAGGAGAAAAATAGTTCTAGACCATTCCAAGAGCATTCAGACCCCAAAAATCAATCAAACAATTATATGGGTTTGACTGTGCGCTTGGAATTGAACAGCAACTTAAAAAATTCATATCTCCTTTTTTAGACATCCAAATGAGGTACTTCTAATTGGCATATGTCATTGGGAATGTCTCATTTCTCTATAAAAGTTCGTGGCAATTGGACATTATTTTTCCCATGAGTGACAGAGATACAATTTAGATAAAATGAAAAGGGATAGCAGCAAAAAAAAAAAAAAAATTAATTTAAAAAATTTGCCAAAAGTTTTGTAGACCTCCAAATATTTTGCACTTTAGCTTCACAAAAAGCTTTCAACAAGTTCTAGATGCATGCCAAATTTTAGATCAAGAAGAGCTCATTTGGACAAAAAGTGCTACAGCTAACCAAAATGGCCCTTTTTGCTCCATAAGAGGTACCAACTTTATCCAATTAGCCTTCTGTAATGTTTGCATCTCTTAGGAAAGTTTAAAAGCATAAATATGACTTGTGTGAACTGCAAGTGATTCCAAATCCCATGCATTTTGTTTTGGCCATTCCACATCCAATAATACATAATTAACCATAACCATACAAGAGGTAAATTCCATGATTTCATTGATTTAGGGCTACATAAAGTATATATAGTATCCATACATCATTTCACATTTGTTCATGGTCTTACATCTCAAAAATTACATGTACAAGCTCACTTTGACATTCCATTACAAGCAAGGTGACATAATAGACAAAATGTAATCTCTCAAGGTCTTTGGCTTGTACTCCTTGCTTCGTGAATATCACCTAGGCATTTTAAAATGATGGAGGGAAGGGGATTGAGATTCCTAGAATTTTAATAGCTCACACACCCATTCACACACCCATTCAAGGTATAAATACATCAAGTATACAATTTAAATAAGCTACTTGGATCATAAATGCACATTTTCAAGATCCTCATGCCACATTTTCACAATCAAATCATCAAGAAGTTTTAGGGACTTTTGGTTTTATCTCACCTCATTACTAGGAATTTTGGATATGCCTTACCCTTGGCCTGAGAACGTTTGACTTGGCTTCACCCATCGAAGAGACTTTTGGCCTAGTCTCACCCATGCCTTAAGACTTTTGGCACATTCTCACCTACATTAAGAGACTTTTGGCAGCACTTCACCTTTATGAGCCATTTTCCACAACTAAAACCATTCAAGAATACACATTGGTACCAATGCAATCTCAAGACATCAAGTGGCATGTTCTCAAGTCGCATAAACACATACATGCACACAAAGACATACACATGCACAAGAATGCAAGGAGAATGAGATGGAGAGCTACCTTTAACTTGCTGCAAGCTTTCCTTGTCTTATTCTTCCCTCTTTTCGGCCTCACAAGTGCACCTAGGTGGGTGAATGTTCTCTTGGCCTAGACACCATAAACAACACACAATTACACACTTGAAGCAAGCCAAGACACTATACTCACTCTTAAACATACACTTGGTTTTACAAGTGACATAATGGCTCTATAAATGGCCTATTAAAGCAACCTTCATAATTCAAACTCTAGGCTCCCATCTCTTTCCATTTTCAGGCCTCTTGGCCTCATTCAAAGTCCTTGGAGCCCTTACACAATTATTTACACAAGCTTAGAATTAAGTTGCTTCACAAAGCACCATTATGGACACTATTGTCCCATCTTCCAATCCATGGCTCCTAAATTTTTCTCAATAGTTTCTCCCATCTTTCAACATTATATGAAGTCCCAAACCAAGGCTAGAATAAATTAAAGCATCCTCTACCCTATCCATCATAGCTTGGCTGAACCTATAAGCAATAATGGGGTTCTTGGAGTTTCAAATTTTTTCTTGATGGAAGAGCCACTTGGGAGGCTTTGTAAGAGCTTTAGGGACTCAAGGAAACACTCAAATACCTAAGGAAATATTCATACATAATCAGATTTTGCAAAATCCTAAAGAACACCTTATTTTCCTAACTTGATTTCTATTGGTTTTTCTTAGAATTTCTTGCCATATTCCTCTTTCTCATGGTCTAAAACCCTAGTTCTCCTCTTGTTTTTAGACAGAAAATCCTCCCCCTCTATGGTTTTGTTCTTGGTCAAATACACACATCTATAAAGTATGAAAAAGAAGCAACAACAACAAGCAATTACCTTAGTTTCAAGTGTGCTTCCAAGGCTTCTTTTTCATGGTTTGCCTCTCCTCAAAGTTTTTGATCTACCCCTCTAAGTTCTGGACCAAAAATAGAACCAATAATCTCAAGAAAACCATAGAAAGAAAGCATGGAAGGAGAGGAGCAAGGTTGAAGGAAGAAAGAGTATAAATTCTACAAATTTTCTTACATTTTTCTTAATTTTTCTCCTCCTTTTCTTCCTTTCTTGGTGTGCCTCAAGAAGCTAGTCATTTTCTGTATTTTGGGCAGAGGAAAGTCATGCTATATGAGGGGGAGAAGAGACAAGAAGCTTATGGAACATTCAAGAAACTCACTTTTTCAAAAATTTCAATTTCATCCTTCAGTAATGACAATTTCGTTTCAGCTTCATTTTAGCTCCTTTTTGAGAACTGTCTTTTCTATTATAAAATTTAGGTTCCCAATTTAATAAAATACCTTTGGAATTACTCAAATTAGAGCTAAAACTTCCCTGAATGAATCCGTTAAAGTTTAGGCTCAACGTGGTTGAAAAACTTACACTGGAGGGGCTTTATTAGTCTCAGGACTTTCCATAATGTTTGGGACCTTTGAGAACCCTAGGCAATTCAAATTTTTCATTTAAAAAGTCTTCTTATGTGTTTTTTAAAAGTTATACTTATTTACGAAAATACCATTACGTTTCGTCAGTTTTCATCACAATTTGTTTCACCATCCTAGCTTCGTTTTTCTTTTCATCTGAGCTTGGAATTATCATTTTTAGGAGCCTAAGACTCTACCTAAATTTTTTGAGATATTATCTAGCTCATTTCAGAGGACTTTCTTTTATACAGCTCATTTCATCATTTTACGAAAATTACATTTGTTACATTTTCCACCCCCTTTACAATAAATTTTGTCCTCAAAACTTAAATACGTACTTTAGGGAAATAGCTATGGATATTTCTATCTCATCTCATCCTCCAGCTCCTAGCTTGCCTCCTCAGATGTCAAACATTTCCAGATCACTTTCATCAGAGGGATGCTTTTGTTTCTCAGCCGTTTTAGTTTAGCGTCCATAATCCTCTCTGGTTTCACTACATAAGAAAGATTTTCCTATAATTGAATATGCTCATATTCTATAACATGTGAGGGGTCTGGTAAGTACTTTTTCAATTGGGAGACATGGAAAATATTGTAGATTTGGGCTAGGTTTGGAGGAAGGGCTATCAGATAGGCCACAGGTCCAATTTTCTTAAGATTTTAAATGAACCAATATACCTAGGATTAAGCTTCCTTACCCTCATAGACCGACCTGCCCCAGCCACTGGAGACACTCGAACGAATACGTGGTCTCCAATCTCAAACTCTAACGACCTCCTTATTTTGTCGGCATAACTTTTCTGTCTACTCTGGGCCGTAAGGAGTTTCTTTTTAATCATCTCTATCTACTGGGTAGTCTGGTCAACTATTTGAGGTCCTAGTAAGCTTCTTTCACCTAGCTCCACCCAACATAATGGAGATCTACACTGTCTCCCATATAAAGCTTCATAAGGGGTTATCTAAATCTTAGAATGGTAGCTATTATTGTACGCAAACTCTATTAACAATAGATACGCATCCCAGTTACCCCTCATTTCTAGCACACATGCCCTAAATATGTCATTTAAGGTTTGGATGGTCCTCTCAGTTTGACAATCTGTCTGGGGGTGGTAAGCAGTACTAAATCGCAACTTGGTCCTTAAGGCATGCTGTAATGACCTATAGAAGTCTGATGTGAACTTGGGGTCTCTATCTGATACTATGCTATTGGGTACTCTGTGAAGTCACACTATCTCATGTATATACAACTGAGCTAATATATCTAATGTGTAAGTAGCCTTGATCATTAAAAAGTGTGCAGACTTTGTCAATCTATCCACAACTACCTAGATAGCATTGTGTCCAGAAGATGTCTTAGGTAATCCCATAATAAAATCTATAGCTATACTATCCTATTTCCACTTAGGGATATCTAGGGGTTGCAACAACCCAACTGATCTTTAATGCTTTACCTTAACTCTCTGGCACACTAAACATCTCGACACATAATCTGTGATGTCATTCTTCATTCTTGGCCATCAGAAAATTCTTTTCAAATTTTGATACATCTTTGTAGAACTTGGGTGGATAGTATATTTACTTTTATATGTCTCTTCTAGGATTCTCTTTCTTAGTTCATTATTACTAGGCACACAAATTTTATTTCAGTATACTATCACACCATCTTTAGATACTCTGAATTCTGAGGTCTTACCCTAAAAAATTTCACTGTTAATCTGCCTTAAAAACTCATCCTCTCTCTGGGCATCTAAGATCTAAGTTCTCAACTAGTTCTCAATCTGAGTCTCACTCAAATATAATTTACCCGATACTAACTGGCAAGATAGGTTCAGATTTATGAATTTCTCTAGGAGCTCCTGCTCCCTAATCATCATAGGGGCTATGTGGATGGATTTTCTACTCAAGGCATCGGCCACCACATTGGCCTTACCAGGATGATACTTCAATACATAGTCATAATCTTTGAGGAATTTCATCTATCTCCTCTGTCTCATATTGAGTTCCTTTTAATCAAATAGGTATTTCAGACTCTTGTAGTCACTATAAATCTCTATACTCACACCATATAAATAGTGCCTCCAAATCTTACGACCAAAATCTACTGTGGCTAACTCTAGATCATGTGTGGGATGACTCTCCTCATGAGGCCTCAGCTGCCTAGAGGTATATGTCACTACCCTACCCTGCTGCATCAACACACATCCTAACCCTCTCCTTGAGGCATCACTATAAACCACAAATGGTAGGCTAGGGTTAGGAATAACCAATATAGGGGTAGTGGTCAATCAGAGTTTCAACTCCTGGAAACTCCTCTCACATCTATATCCCACACGAAAGATGTATCCTTCCAAGTTAGCCTTGTGGGTGGCAAGGCTATCTGAGAAAAGTCTTGAATAAATCATTTGTAATATCCTACTAAACCAAGGAAACTCCTAACGTGGATGATTGTCCTAGGCCTATCCCACTATAATACAGCCTCAACTTTATGGGGATCTACAGAGACCCCGTCTCGTGAGATTACGTGACCTAAGAATTTCACTTGGTTAGCCAAAACTCACATTCACTCAGTTTGGTGTATAGTCTCTTACTTCTCAGAGTCTCTAGGACTAATCTCAGATGCCTCTCATACTTTTCAAAAGATTTGGAGTACACTAGGATGTCATCAATAAAGAAGACAACAAACTTATCTAGATACAGTCTTAATACCTTGTTCATATAATCCATGAACACTGAGAGCACATTTGTAAGCCCGAATGGCATCATAAGGAACTCATAATGCCCATATCTAGTTTTGAAGGCTGTCTTTGGGATGTCTTCAACTCTCACTCTTAGCTGGTGGTATCTAGATCTAAAGTATATCTTAGAGAATATAAATGTCCCAACTAACTAATCTAACAAATCATCTATTATAGGGAGAGTATACTTATTCTTGATGGTAACTTTATTCAGTTCTCTATAATTTATACATAATCTCAAGCTACCATTTTTTTTTTTTCACAAATAACACTGAAGCTCCCCAGGGTGATACACTAGGGTCTATGAATTCCTTCTCTAACAATTCCTCTATTTGCTTCTTTAACTCAGTAAGCTTAGTGGGAGCTATCCTATAGAGAGCCTTGGACATCGGTCCAACCCTAGGCACTATATCTATAGGGAATTTTATCTCTCTCTTAGGGGGTAGACCACTAAAATCAAAGTCTTTAAGGAAAATCTCTGGGAATTCCCTAACTATTGGGATCTCCTCTATTCCTTCTTCTACCTCAACCTGAATAGAGAAAAGAGTAGAAACCCTTGACATCCATGCTTTAAATGTCTCTCATCCTGGGCAGTAATCATAAAGGATAACTCAACCCCTATCCTAGCTATGGTCCCACATGAACATATAGATATGGTGTGATACTCACAATCAAGTACAACATTATTAGCAGTCATTCCATTCATACCAACAATCAAGTCAATATCATAGAATGACATACAAATAAGATCAATAGTAGTGTAACAAATCATATCAATCAAGTCACAAAGGATAACTCGACCTCTATCTTAGGTATGGTCCCATATAAAGGTATAGATATGGTGTGATGCTCATAATCAAGGATAACATTATTAACAGTCATCCCATTCATACCAACAATCAAGTCAATATCATGTAATAATATGCAAATCAGATTAATAGTAGTGTAACAATGGTTAAACTGTATAGTGTCATTCAAGCAAGTATGGGAAGTAATCACGTGGCCTCTAGTGGGTGTGGTGACAAATAAATCAAATGGTAAAGTACTAATGGCCAAACCCAAATGTCTCATACAATTATAGGATATAAACGAGTGACTAGCACTTGAATCAAACATAGCAATCACAGGAAAATCATTCAGTATGAGCGTACCTCGAATAAGATAGGGAGACGTACTAACCTCCTGCTAAGAAAGGGTGAACACCCTGCCCTGGGTCTATGACCTAAAAGGCACTACATCTGTCTGGGGGCAATTCTTGGCAATATGCCCCGACTTCCCACACTTGAAATAAGTCACTGTAGACTATTGTATGGATGATTGAGTCCTCGGGGGCTAGACCTTTTTCCCTTTCTGTAGCCTCCTACTCCATTGCACCTTGCTCTTCTTTTTGCTAGTAGGTGTGGAGCTGGCTCCCTCTTTTGGTTTAGGTTTCTTCAATTTTGGAGCCCCTCTTTAACCAGATACTGTGGTAGTAGGCATCATTTCTCTCAAATTATTCTTGATTACCTTGCTAATCTCTATGAGGGCATTGAAGTTCTTGATCCTCTGTGGAGTGACTCTGTCTCTGATAAGGGGTTTCAACCCGGTCTCAAACTGCTCACACCTCAAGGGTTCGTCATCATATCTCTGGAGGTAGGAAGAATACTAAGACAGCTCAATAAATCTAGCCACGTACTGATCTATAGTCATCTCATCTATCTATCTCAGCCCCATGAACTGCATCTCTTTTTGTTTTCTCACTAAGCTGAAAAAATATTTCTCATAAAATTCTACTAAGAAATTCTCCCAAGTAATCTGTAGATTTTTAGTCTCCATCAGAGACTTCGTGCTATGCCACCACCTATCAGCTTCTTTCTGTAACATAAAGGTGGCAAGCTGAGCTTTCTGCTTTGAGGTGTAGTCCATCACTATGAAGATCTTCTCAATCTCCATCACCCAAGCCTCTGCCTTATTTGCATCAAGTTCCCCATCAAATACTAGCGGGTTATTCTTTCTAAATTGATTCAGTTGTTTCCGAATTATTGGCGGAGTCGGGACTGGCTCTTGGGGAGGTGGGGGTGGAACACCCGAGGTGAAAGGCTGAGACTCCAAGGCTTCTCTCCTAGCTTCTTCCTACCTAGCCAGGGAGTCCTGTAGCTGTATAATCATCTTATGCTGCTGTTGGATCATATACTGCTACTGGGCTATTACATTCTCAAATTTGTAAATTCGTTCCATGACAGCCCGCAAGGGATTAGCAGACTCAACCTCTGGTTCCCTAGTCGGTTTGCCCCTACCTCTGCCTCCTTGAGTTTCAACTATTTTTACTGAAAAGAATCCAAATCTTAGCTCACAGATACAATTCAAGCACTTATATGCAAGTATTCCACCTAAAACAAACCAAATACACCATTCAAAAGCCAAATACCGAGCAAAAGTGCTTGAACCTTTTCTCTGATACCAATAAATGTAATACCATATTATTTCTAACATTGATCCCCTTCTTGCAAGTGGGTTTATACAATTCATTAAAGAAGTCCCAAGAAAATGCATTAAAATAATAAATTAAATTACGTTGTGTAACAGATAAATTTTTCATTTTGTATCTTCGGGACCCCATGAACTCACCAACAACATCTTCTAATTATTTTCCATTCATACAAATCATAACATTCTCAAAACTTAGCACAAACCATGGATCAAGAGCCAAAAACCCCAAAATTTCCTTCATTCTTCGCAACTGTGCAGTGACAGATTTCAAGGGTAATTTTGAAAAATCATAACTAATTCTAAAAAAATCAAAATCATACAAACCACAGATTTTTGGAAATCTCTGGATGTTAAATTTACATAAAATAGTTCCTAGCCATGAAAGTCTCATCTGTACCATGTTTAACAATAGAAAAAATGGAGAGGTCGAACTGCCCATAAATCTTATACAACTTACTAATATAAAATTTAAAAATTCATAATTAATTCCAAAAAAATCCAATCCATGCAATCTATACCAATTAGGAAAGCTACTAATGTTGAATAGAGGGAAAAAATAGCTCTAGACTATTCCAAGAGCATTCAGACCCTGAAAATTAATCAAACAATAACATGGGTCTGATTGTGCGCCTGGTACTAGATAGCAACTTCAAAAATTCATATCTCCCTCTCTAGACATCTAAATAAGGTGTTTCTAATTGGCACAAGTCACTAAAAATTTCTAGTTTCTTTCTATAAAATTTTGTAGCAATTGGACATTGTTTGCCCCATGAGTGACAGACATACAATTTGGAGCAAATGAACAATGACAACAGCAAAAACCAGAAAATTTGTCAATTTCAAAAATTTACCAAAAATTATGTATACCTCTAAATATTCTGTACTTTAGTTTCATAAAAATCTCTCAACAAGTTATAGATGCATACCAAATTTCAGATCAAGAAGAGCTCATTTGGACAAAAAGTGGTCTAGCTCACCAAAATGGTCATTTTTGCTCCATATGAGGTACAAACTTTGTCCAATTTTCCTTTTTTAATGTTTGACACCTCTTGGGCAAGTTTAAAAACATAAATATGACTTGTATGAACTGCCCAAGTGATTCCAAACCCTATGCATTTTGTTTTGGCCATTCCACATCCAATAATACACAATTAACCATAACTATACAAGAGGCAAATTCCATGATTTCATTGATTTAGGGCTACATAAAGTATATATAGTATCCATATATCATTTTACATTTTTTCAAGGTCTTACATCTTAAAAATTACATGTACAAGCTCACTTTGACATTCCATTACAAACAAGGTGACATAATAGACAAAATATAATCTCTCAAGGTCTTTGGTTTGCACTCTTTGCTTCTTGAATATCACCTAGGCATTTTAAAATGATGGAGGGAAGGGGAGTGAGATTCCTAGAATTTCAATAGCTCACACACCTATTCAAGGCATAAATACATCAAGGGTATAATTTAAATAAGCTACTTGGATCATAAATGCACATTTTCAAGATCCTCATGCCACACTTCCACTGTCAAATCATCAAGAAGTTCTAAGGACTTTTAGATATACCTCACCCTTGGCTTGAGGATTTTTGACTTGACCTCACCCATCTAAGAAACTTTTGGCCTAGTCTCACCCATGCCTTAAGACTTTTGGCACCTTCTCACTTATATTAAGGGACTTTTGGTATCACCTCACCTGTATGAGCCATTTTCCACAACTAAAACCAGTCAAGAATACACATTGGTACCAATGCAATCTCAAGACATCAAGTGGCATGTTCTCAAGTTGCATAAACACATACATGTACACAAAGACATACACGTGCACAAGAATGCAAGGAGAATGAGATGGAGAGCTACCTTTAACTTGTTGCAAGCTTTCCTTCTCTTATTCTTCTCTCTTTTCGGCCTCACAAGTGTACCTAGGTGGGTGGATGTTCTCTTGGCCTAGGCACCATAAACAATACACAATTACACACTTGAAGCAAGCCAAGATACTAGACTCACTCTTAAACATACACTTGGTTCCACAAGTGGCATAATAGCTTTATAAATGGTCTATTGAAGCAACCTTCATAATTCAAGCTCTAGGCTCCCATCTCTTTCCATTTCTAGGCCTATTGGCCTCATTCAAAGTCTTTGGAGCTCTCACACAATTATTTACAAAAGCTTAGAATTAAGTTGCTTCACAAAGCACCATTATGGATATTATTGTCCTATCTTCCAATACATGGCTCCTAAATTTTTCCAATGATTTCTTCCATCTTCTAACATCATATGAAGTCCCAAACCAAGGCTAGAACAAATTAAAACATCCTCTACCCTATCCATCCTAGCTTGGTTGAACCTATAGGCAATAATGGAGTTCTTGGAGTTTCAAATTTTTCTTTGATGGGAGAGCCACTTAGGAGACTTTCTAAGAGCCTTAGGAGCTCAAGGAAATACTTAAATAGCTAAGGAAATACTCACACAAAATCAAATTTTGCAAAATCCTAAAGAACATCTCACTTCCTAACTTGATTTCTATTAGTTTTTCTTGGAATTTCTTGCCATATTCCTCTTTCTCATGGTCTAAAACCCTAGTTCTCCTCTTGTTTTTAGACAAAAAATCCTCTCCCTATATGGTTCTATTCTTGGTTGAAATATACACATCCATGGATCAAGGAGAAGAAGCAACAACAATAAGCAATTACCTTGGTTTCAAGTGTGCTTCCAAGGCTTCTTCTTTTTGGTTTGCCTCTCCTCAAATTTTTTTATCTACCCCTCTAAGTTCTGGACCAAAAATAGAACCAATCATCTTAAGAAAACTATAGAAAGAAAGCATGGAAGGAGAGGAGCAAGGTTGGAGGAAGAAAGAGCATGAAATTCTATAAATTTTCTTACCTTTTCCTTGATTTTTCTTCTTCCTTTCTTCTTCTCTTGGTGCGCCTCAAGAAGCTAGTCATTTTCTGTATTTTGGGCAGAGGAAAGTCGTGCTATATGAGGGGGAGAAGAGAAAAGAAGCTTATGGAACATTCAAGAAACTCACTTTTTCAAAAATTCTAATTTTGTCCTTCCGTGATGGCAATTTCATTTTGGCTTCATTTTATCTCCTTTTTTTAGAAATATCTTTTCCATTATAAAATTTAGGTTTTCAATTTAATAAAATGCCTTTAGAATCACTTAAATTGGAGCTAAAACCTTATCGAATGAATTCGTCAAAATTCAGACTTATCGTCATTGGAAAACGTACACCAGAAGGACTTTAACAGTCTTGGGGCTTCCATGGTTTTTAGGCCCTCTGAGAACTCTGGGTAACTCAAATTTTCCATTTAAAAAGCTCTTTTGTGTGCTTTTCCAAAAGTTACACTTATTTATGAAAATGCTATTACATTTCGTTAGTTTTCGTTACAATTTGTTTCACTATCCTAGCTCTGTTTTTCTTTTTGTTTGAGCCTGGAATTATCATTTTTAGGAGCCTAGGACTCTATTTAAATTTTTTTAGATATTTTATAACTTATTTCAGATGACTTGCTTTTATACAACTCATTTCTTCATTTTACTGAACTTACGTTTGTTACACAATGCCTATAATTTCTGCTACACATATAGAGTATTTACAAGAATTTATTTTGTAGGAAATCAAAGATGTTATGTTTCAACTGAAACTAGATAGTAGTGTAAGGCCTAATGGTTTTCATACTAATTTCTATAAAATATATTGGGATATTTTGGCAAAGGTTATATCCTAAAATGTTTAAATAGAACTTACATCACACTCTCAAAGATTATAGACAAAGTAGCCAATGTAATGTTGCTTATAAAATCATTTCTAAAGTTTAATGTAATAAGGCTATGAAAATTTTATCTGACATCATTACCTAAACTAGAATGGTTTTTTAAGAGGAAGGTTCATCTCAAACAATATTGTGCCTCTTGCTAAGTATTGAATCATCTACATAAAGCTAAGAGATCTACTACTTAATATTGTGCTTATAAATGGTGTAACACCCCAAAAATTAATTAAGGTGTTAATCATGAATTATGTTAATTAAAAGTAATTAATATGGAATAATCGGGTAAGTTAAGTAAATGGAGATTTTAAGAGAGATGAATTATTAATATGGGTTTGAGATTTAATTAGGAGAGAAATTCATCTAGGCCCAAATTAATATAGGAGGTCATGATAAGAGGCTAATAGAGGCCCAATAAGCTAGGTGCAGACCCAACTTGATCCAATGTGATAGAGGCCCAAGACCCACCTTGTATAGGCTCTTTATAATTGGCCCAATAACCCTTGTGTAGACCAAAAACCTTTGGGCTTTTAAAACTTAGTTTGGCCCAATTGGATTTCAGCAACCCAACACCTCAAAATTGGCCCAACCAAAGCTAAAATCTGAAGCCCAAATAGAGTTGGACCTTGGAGCAACCCATGACCCATATTTGACCTAACTAAAACCTAACTTAAACCCTAATGCTTCATCCACCTCTCCATTTGTTGAAACATAAACACCCATCTCAAAATTCGGAGTTCCAAAGGAGGTTCTAGGGTTCTTGGCATAACTCTACTATTTCTCACCTCTAAGCTCAAATTTAGTTAAGGTAATAGTTATATAACTTAATCTTCTAATCTTTCTCTTCATTTTGGTCTAATTAGTTTTTCATTTGGAGTATTTTCACCATGCCCAAAATCTGAAATGTGGGTGTTTGGGGATTTTCTTGATGAAATTCGTAGGTTGAGGCTAGGGCTGTCATTAGATAGGTATGAACTCTTCTTTTTGAGGTAATTCTATTAATTTGAGACCCTAATGACTTGATTATAATATGGGTATTAATTTGGTACGAATTTAATTAGGATTTTGGATGGAATATTGACATTTTCTGGTAGAGGACACTTCAATCGGAATTTGAGACTTGTAGTGGCTGGGTAAGTAATTCTTAAGTAGTCGTTAGCATTTTAAATTCTTTGGGTACTGATTGCAACTGTTAATGATGAATTAGAGTAGTAATTCTATGATGCTATGGTTATAGGGAGATTTCTACACCGTTGGTGACTGTTGCAATTGTTTACAAGTGAGGTAACCGGGTTTATATTAATTCCATGTATATATCTGATTTAATTTCATATGTTGCTATACATGAATGATTTGAAATGTTGAATGAATTGGTTGGCTATATGTTAAAATTGTGATTGGACCTTGTGAGTCCATGGTGGAGCTGTGGTGCGGCTGCCACCTGTGCATGTGTTTCAATAGGGCACCGGGTTATGATCAAACCCCAAATGCACTTACCCTTGGTTGTGGTCAATGGGGAGTAGGTGCCGTGGACGGGCCTCTCCCGATGTTAATGGCCTTTAACATGTGAAAATATGATTGCTAGTATGAGATGGTAATCATGATAGCCTACTTGTTTCATTTACTGATATGACTGATATTTTGCTGATGCTTATGTGAAATTATGCATGTATGCTAATTAAACTGGAATATATGATGGAATTGCCTTGGTTACTGAGATTGATGTCTCACCCCATTTCAAGAGATTAACATTTCAGGTGAAGGTTCTTCGAGTAAGGATAAGGGGAAAGAAGTAGATGAAAATCAATGAGTTCCGGCATATGGGGAGAAGGCTACACTTAGGCTGAAATATTTAGCGTAGATGCTAAATTTTGTATTCCTTATGGTATAGCATCATCATGTATTCATATTTTCAAGTGTAGGCGTTCATATTTTGCTTGGTTGAAATGTAACCATTAAGGATTTAAGTCTCATTACAGTTGGATATTGATGTATGAACTTGTAGCATCATATATATAGCTTTGTTGAAATTGTGATATGGTTTACGAGATGGGAATTGTAGTCATATGATGCATTGGATGTGGACATAAACTATTGATAAATGAAATCTCTATGAAATGTACATGGGATGTTAATTGTTGCTAATGCATGTGTTCTTACTGTCATTAATATATGAATTTGCTGATATGAGATAGTTAGGCAATTAGGATATAGTACCTACGTTATGAATTGGAAATGGAGAGTTAGATGAGTAAATAGGATAGAGAACTACCATTAGAGTCATATAAAATGAGAGAAAGTGGTCCTAGAGTGTTCCTAAGATGAGAGCTAGAGTGTGTGGGATGAAATTTGGGTGATGTAGTCATAGGAGGGAGTCACGCCGCGGCTAAGAAGGCTTTGCCGCGGCCAAATGAGTAATAGAGTTGAGGGGCGCCGCGGCATAATGCATCTCGCCGCGGTGCAAGAGAAGAAAATTGATCTGGGGAGTGACAGTGGCGAGGAGCGCCGTGGCTTGAGAAATCTCGCCGCGGCGTAAAGCGAAAAAAATCGTCCAGGAGGGTAACAGAATCGAATCTCGCTGCGGCGCGAGTTGTGGAAATTAATAAAGGGTTGCATAGTAGCAAAACTCGCCGCGGCGCAAACGTATTGCGCCGAGGCGAGAATCGTGGGGTTGAGAACAGTAGCTCCAGGAGGCATTTCCGCCGCGGTGCCACGTAGGTCGGTTGCGGCGAGGGTTGTGAAATTTGCCCAGTAATTCCAGAGAGCAACTTGGGCACGGCATGGAAGGTATAGACCGCGACGCAAGTCCCCAAACTCATACCCTTAGCCTAGAAACCTCAATTTCTTCAATGATAATGTTAGGAAATGATATAGGAGTACTTGTGGGAGGTTTTTGTGTGTGAAAACTGATGAATGGATGAATCATAAACCCCTCATGGTATTATGATTTCTTTTATGCATCTTAGTTTTGGTTGTGGTTGTTTAGTGATGACCCTAGCATCAAGGTTTAAATTTTCCTGTATTTTCATAATGTAACAAAATGTAACGACTCCAAACCTTGATCATCAATTATTAATTGTATATTTAACCATAATTACAATGATCAGAAGATAGGGTTGTCACAAATGGGATAGAGCCAAAGCTTATAATAGGTTATCTTGGAATTTTTTACAATGTGTACTGATCAAGATGGGTTTTCTTGAGCATTAGATTCAAGTGACCATGCAATGTGTCAAAACCATTAGTTACCAACTGCTTTTGAATGATAGTCCTCCTCCTTTCCTTCCCAAGGATTTGGTTAGGCAAGGCGATCATTTGTCACCTTATTTGTTCATCAATTGCTCGAATGTTTTATCTTGCATGATTTTTAAAGTTGAGCAAGAAAAAGTTTGGAGGTTTCAATATCAATAGGTATTTTGAGCCAAGATTTACCTTATGTATGCTAATGATAACATATAAAATTTCGTAGCTTTATTATATCTACCAAAGTACAAAAAATTCTTTAAAGTTAACTTTGTGTAAAAAATTCATCAAGAAACAAGGCCTTCAAACAATATTAAAAAATCAATGAATTTGGACAACTAAAATAAATTTTTAAAACTTGTGTACAATATTTAAACATGCATACAATACTTGAGGAAAAATTTCAAATCAAGATATTTTCTGAGCTACTCACTATAAGTCAAAGCACTTTGTGAAAATTTGTTAGAAATAGAATAACAGATGGAAATTCAAAGGATTAAGCATCTTATTAATTAACAAAGATTAATTAATAAAGATTGTTGAATTACTAGACTAATTAACAAAGATAGCTCATCTTGATGTGTTCTATACTATTGCCTAAGTCACAATTTATCAAACACTTATAGTGCAAGTAAATTGGTAGTTGCATTATATGTACATTAAGTGAGCATCAACAAATCCACAGGGTTCACACTCCATAATCTCTACCTAATCAATTATCAAGCATTTTTCATCCAATTAGTTAACTCCTAAACTCACAATCATGATGTTTAAGTGCTAGTTAATAGACTAAATGCAAGAAAAACTGAATAGGAGTAATGAGAATATACAACTACCACAACCAACACATTGATCTAGAAGAAATCATCAATATTATTGATTTATCCTCATAAAATGAGAATTAATTGATGAAGTTAAACAAAAACTTTAAAATACTAATTAAAAAAACTAAAGTGAATGGAATTCAATCAAGGTAGACGCATAGAATATTATAATTCAAAAACAAAATTCACCATAAAAGTGTTTAAGAATTACCTCCTTAAGTTGATCCAATTCAATCCTCTATCTTATAGCTCTTAAATGTCAAGAAAACTCAATGATCTACCTTAAGAAGATCACAAAATGAGTTAAAAGTCCTATATTTTCACACAAGGAAAGCTATTTCTAGAAAAAATAGAATTCATCGGTCATCGCAATGAGTAGATGGCGCAAGCATTTTGAAAGAATTTGCACTCTAGCCCTTGAGCTCTTCAAAATCTCATCCTAAATATGCAAAACTTATTTATTTACAAGTAAGTCCCTATAAGACAAATAAAAACACAATATAAGTAATTAAACCATAAAATTAAGATTAAAATAACTAGAAAACAATTATTTACAAGAATACACTATAGGCTTTCAAGGAAGATACAATTTGCAACAAAAACCTATTTCTAAGTAAAAGCTAATCTTCAAAGATAATTTCAATTCAGTCCTAAATTGAGTGATTTTCACAAATTAACTCTTTTCACCTAAGTAAATAAAATTGTAAAATTATGCAAAAATAAATGCAAAAGAGCTCAAAATCACTTTAAAAATTCTGACAAATCCTATAAAACACTACTAAATATCAATATATTTTGGGACTTACTTTTGTCAAGTTTTACACTCCCAAAAGAATGCTGTCATGTGATTGTTGCAAGGATGCTAATCTTTTCCGGGTATATAAGCAAGATCATCCACATATTCATATGCTTCATTAGAACATATTTTGTAATTGCTATGAAGTTGAAGGAGTGAACTTTAGACAAACTCATTTAGTAAATCTATTGGTTAAGCGTACTTGGAGACTGATTGGTGCTCAGCAACCCTCATTATATAGCAGAGTAATGAAAGCCAAGTATTGTAAGGACTAGTTTTTGGGGCAGCTAAATTCTTATTCGAACATGACATGGATATGGAAAAAGCATTAGTACAGCTAGTAATATTATTTATTCACGTCTTCAATGGCAAATAGGAAGTAAAGATATTACAATAGTTCAAAACTTTATTCTGCATGACAAATGAAAGTGGAACTATCAAGTCCTTCGTCTTTTAGATTCACCTCAAATGATTTAGCTGATTTCCAAACAAGTATTTTCAATTATAGGGAAGCAAGATAGATTAATATGGACAAGAAACAGAGATGGGAAATATACAGTGGCTAGCGGTTATAAGTTGTTAGCTCAGGATACTTTTAACGAGTGGAAACATTTATTTAAGCTTAAGATGCCTCTTAGAATTATACTTTTTTGTGGAAACTGCTTCGTAACTCATTGCCTTTGGCTGAAACATTGAAACAACATCACATGTCCATTTGTCATGATAATCCTGAGACTCTTACATCATATTTTTTGGCAGCGTTCTTTAGCAAGAGCCATTTGGCTTGGGCGTTTTGACCGTGTTGCTGCATTGGGAAAAACATAAGAATGAAATGCGTAGCTGCCAAAATCATTTTCTGGGATGCTAAGCAAAATGCTTTGCATTCAGATGAATTAAAAAAAAAAAAAAAAAAAAAAAATATATATATATATATATATATATATACACATATATATCACTTAAAACGCGGAGCAGGAGAGGGGTTTGGGGTAATTGGGGCTTGGGGGTGAGGGGGTAAGTTATATATATATATATATATATATATATATATATATATATTTATTTATTATATATATATATATAATATTATATAAAATATATATAATTTTATAAATATAACAAATTATATTTATAATATTTCAAAAAATATATAATATGTATTATTTAATTTTCAAAATGTTAAAATGTAATTAATAATAATAAATTTATAAATAATAATTTTATTGATAAAATTATATTTTTAATTATAATATAATTTTTTTAACCTCTATCTATAAAATTTATTTTAGCTTTATTGGGGATTTTATTTAAAAAAGTTATCTCAACTTATAAATTGTTTGTCTGATATAATCTAAAGTCAATGGTGTAAATTGTAACATTGAATCGTAATTATTACTTTAATTGAAAAACTAATAACAAAAATCTAGAAAATGCCTATAATTTTTTTTAAAAAAATAAAAAACCCATAATTATGGAATCAAAATCGACAGACTTTATGCAAAGAAATAGTGCTATTGCATTTTAGAAAAGTTACAAAGTTGTTTAGAATTTGTTGAGACAATGTCAATTAACTTCTTTGCAATATATATATATATATATATATATATATATATATCTCAATAGCAATATATTAACTTATTTTTATTTTTATTAGTTTTTGTAATATTTTTTTAAAAAATTTTGCAAATAAGTTAATTTACATTATCTCAACAAACTATAAATAACCATATAACTTTTTTTTATAGCTTGCCCATAAACTCTTTTTGCAAATTACAGGAATTTTTTAATTTTTGTTATTACTTTTTCAATTAAAATAATAATTATCTTTAACAAGTCAATGTTAAAATGTACATCTTTGACTTTAGATTATACAAGACAAAAAATTATAAGTTGAGATAATTTTTTGTGCATAAAGTTCTTAATAAAACTCATAATTTATAAATTTATTATTAATTATATTTTAACATTTAAAAATTAAATAATATATATTATATACTATATATTTTTTGATATATTATAAATTTAATATGTTATATTTATTTTATGTAATAAAAAATATATGTATAATATAATTATATATATTAAATATTTTGTATATATATAACCCACCCTCCCCCCAATCCCGCTCAATTTTTTTTTTAAATTCATTTAAACACGGTGTTTAGAAAATTTTTATTAAAAAAATAGAAAATGAAACGCGGAACTCCCTATTCCGCCTTCCTTTAAAAAGAAAAAAAATTCAAAATATCATCTGAAGTAAAGGTTTTGGCAGCTGCGCATTTTGTTTTTATGTTTTTTGCACGTTTGCTTCTCCATTGACAATTAAAGTGGATCATTTTCAACATCAGGATATCATTCAAGGGCTTCAAATTTGGTTTTCTCGGGCTAATAGGCTTCAACACCGCCTGATGGATCGTACCAGGTTAAAATAAAGTGATATTTGAAGGCCAGAAACCAAACGCGTTGGAAGCTCTTAAGATGGTTTAGGGACTATTACATCACTATCAAGTGGCTTGGCTGAATGATGGAAAAGAATTTTCAGTGGTTACTGCAGATGATCCCAACAGAGGCATTATGATGGAAAGCAGCGTGCTGGAGCACGAGCATGGATGGTCTTTCCTTGTTTGGAGCAGTAAAAGGAGGAAAAAGGAAAGTTTTTACAATGCTATTATCAATCAGGTTTAAAGGCTATCTGGGGAGGAAGTGGGTTTGGGTGGGTTCAACTTTATTGGGTAGATCATGGTTGTTGCCGGTGGCGCAGCGATTTATTGCAAATCCAGTTGATATTAATCTGCAGGTCTTGGTTTTAAAGAAGCAGCATTCCACGTTATTAGTCAGTGGTTTGACAAGGATCGCGATTTTCAGGTATTGGGAAGAGATTTGCATCATATGGCACAATTATTTCGCTTGCATCAGATGGATACTATTTTCTCCAGCTCGGGAAAGATACATTAAGCAATACAGAAGGGAGTTCAAGTTTTATACTGCTAGTAGTTATATTATAATATTGTAACGTAGTTTTTACGTTGTTGTATCCCATGAAAAGAAAGAGGAATACTTATTTTATAAAAGTGTTTTATAATTTAATCATTTATATATTATTATTACTATTTAATCTCCATTAACAAAAGGCAAGATAAGTGATGAAACTTACAAAATGGACAAGTTGCCCGTAAACGAATTGGAATTTCGTCTGTCAGTAAAGGAAAATAGCCGCTGTTCCTCACCAATTAAATAGAAAGTATACTCTCCATAAAATAAGTCTATAAAACGGAGTTATATAAGCTTCACCCCAAGAAAAAAAACAACACCATTCCAATATAAATTTCAATTATTGTATCAAGAGTTAGAAACGAAAGTTCTTAATGGTACCAACATTATATATGAAAATAAATCCTTACACATAATTTAAAATATAATTAAGGGAATCACAGATGAACATAAAGTTTCTAACAAGCCTCCAGTTTAGCTTAATGCTTCATATATCCGAATTTTTATTTCTTTCATCGAGAATAAATTAAGATCCTACAAAATTAATGCAACTTTTCGCTGGTTATACCAAACTTGATGCCATAGTTATAGCCACAAATCTTTTGAGATGTTAAATGCTAAAGTATAAGATAATACTATCTATGACGCTCATGTTTGAAATAATAATTATAAATTGACACAGAAGAGATATAAGTAGTTCATATAAAAACTAACAAGGATAAGAAAACCAAAAAGTGATGTGAGATCCCTCTAGTTAAAGATGTCATCTTGTAACACCCTAATATCTTAATTGCAGTCCATTATCTCAACTATCAATATACCATAATATTTTGAATGCCAGGGGCATCTCAAATATCAATATAACAAATATAATCATAAATGTCAATCGACATCTAAAATAACGTCAAAATGACAGTATACCAATCGCCTTCTTGATCTATTCCACCATAACAGAGTAAAGTTCCATATCAAGGCAGATAGGGTATACTTCCTGATAAGTTGAATTCTACAGGACAAAGTTGAGAGTAAATTAAAACCTCTCGTTAATAAAACCTAACAACTCATCATAAAATTTCTGATGCTCATATTGAACCTTTATAATTGCTGTTAACATGTTGGAGATATAGTACTTAGGAAATCCCATATGTAAAAATGCTACCCACCGACACCACAATCATTTCCTGCAAATTAAGTATCCTATAAGCACCAAAACCATTTTTTCCCCTCTACCTTAAAAGGACATGATGAGCATCACCATCCTCAATAAATTTCTCTAACTTCCTTGATATAATAGGATTGGGTGGTCGGAAAGTCTCCAACCGCAAAGTCAAGCTTGTTCGAATCTCACTTAGAACAGTATCTCCCTTGTCCAATTTTATTACCTCCAAGGTGCTCCCCAAAACATCAGCTGCAAGTCCAACTTTCAAAAGTCTACCTGGCTCCTCTCCACCTTCATATATTAACCGCCCAATCTCCTTCAAAGAAATGATATTCTCTGCAATAAGTTTTGCAAAAATACAGCCAAGAAATTCAGATGCTCTGGGAGCATCATTAACAGCATCCTCCAAAGTACTGAGAACAGCTTCAAACCTAGCCAAGTGAAAATAAATAAATAAATAACATAAACTTTTGTCACAATTAACAGTTTTCTCAACTGGTTAGCATACTGTTAAGTCAGTCTCACCCTTTGATGAGCTGGGATTGACTCAAAGTGCCATCCTGAGACTTTGCAAGGTTTACAAGTAGTTTGGCCAAAAGATCTCTTTCCATGTCCTTCCTCTCAAAAGAGTCTGTCACCCAGAGAGAAACCATCGTAGGATGAAAGCTTGGAGAGTTCAAATCTTTGACACATAAAGCAACCTCTTTCTCGTCTCTAGCACTGCAAATCACAAATTCGGTAAGGTCAGTGCCTGATAACTGGAAAATAAATCAATCGCTGCTCACTACAAAAATCAGAGAATGAATCTGCATACACACGGTGAATTTAATTTTGCTCCTTTAAATAATCAAAAACTCAAATATCACAATATTGGGTTTTTAACATGTCAAATCTTCAAAATTGCATTCATCCTAGAAGCAGCAAGTTCCAGCAACATATCAGAATCATCTCATATATAAGGGAACATTTGACACAAATCCCAACTTCAATGCGTTATTCATCAGAAGCCCATCAACAGAGTTCAATCCCCAAAAGATAGAAACAAGGATATTAAATAAAAGAACTAAAATTCACCCTCCATCAATCAAAGTAAGCACATTACGACCATCAGAAGTCAAGATCCACAAATACTTTAAGACCATAGCTGACACAAATTTCATTGATATAGTACAAGACTGTTGAAAATTTCAATAGGCCCACAAATTAATTCCAACTAATTAACACAGTCAGAACCATACCGTGCATGTTTATAAGAAAGCATCTTCCTCTCGAGAGTGAAAGAAGATTATTATGCGCATGCTTGAACACTCATACAAAGTGGTTATCACTAGACAAATTTTTTTTTTTAATTTTGGGAGGCCACAAGAACTCTAGTTAAAAAGTAAGAAGGTAAACAAAAATTTTGACCTAAAAATAGGCAAGAGGGGATTAAACTAACTCAGGCTAAGCAGAGACTTAAACATTATCAAACAATTGACCTTATATAAATAATAATTCCTTATAGGAATAATTCACATTCTGATGGTCAAGTCTCTTAATCAACATATGCCTAATAGTAACTAGAGAAACAGCAACTGAGGCAAACACATGTAATCACACACTATAGCATCCCATAGTAACCCCATGACATGTCGGAACCCAGAAAACAAAATAACTGCTTATTAGCCAACATTACAATTAATTATTTCCCTGTTATATGTCATTAAACAGTGACATATACCACCACTTAAGACCCAAAACCCCATCGAGCAAACATCTTAAAAAAATTCAAACATAACTCGTGTAGCTTATCTGGCTTGTAAGAGAAGATTTAGCAATTGAAACGGGCTCTATATATACGATATGGGGAATGCTAACCTCCTCACCTTTAAGTAAAGGTTTATTATGTATTAAACAAGGGAGGGGGAACTCATTATAAGGCACAATAAATGTAAGGGACTTTAAGTTATTTTATAATAACACAAATATCTAGATACTGATTCCATCAAACATTATAAATTAACAATTCTAACTCGAGTTTCTAGGGATTTGTATTCTGAAATTTATAAGATACTGATTCCGCAATGCCCTTGCATTGTGTCTTCTAGAAAACAATGGGTTTTGTTCCATCATCATAAAATGCGTTAGATGCTAACCTCCTCACAATGATAGAGGAGGTTAGCATTATATATGTATGTGAGTGCATGCTCGCAAGTATCACATGAAGACAATATATACTTTTTTCTGAGTTTTACAGTAGCCATTACTTGTGATCTAATTTTTTCCCCACAGCCATCTTTAAAATTTAAGCACATCTTTCATTTGACTTTTAATCAGAAGTTTCACAATCTATTGCTTCAAGAGAAGTTTCAGCTACGCTTGAACAACCACACATAAACTGACAAGTATAGAGGTTCTAGTTTGCACATAAAGTAAAATCTGAACCACAAAACTCAATCTTCTACCCGATGGGAAATAGTTTGCCTTACTAGTAAATGAGAGAACTTGTTTTTTTTTGGGGGAAGGGGGAGGGAGGCATCCAAAGAAAATTTTTACTTGTCCAGTATGCTGAGGATTATAATTCTTAAAAGATGATAATCAGGACGCTACCAATTCAAGCTTCTCAACAAAAGAACTAGCAGTGGCCACAAAAACTGGAATGGAGAGTATAAAAGAACCATAAAAAGAAAACAATACCTATAATATTCTTTAATTGCCGACATAGACATGTCCTGAAGTCGTTCTTCTGGCCAAGCCTTCTCTGAAGAAGCATTTTGGGAGATTGTTGGCCCTTGAATTTGAGCAGGAGGTGATGTCGCAACACGTTGGTCAAAACTCTGATCTGCATTTCTCAAGTCCCTGTGACCATGATTCATATTACCCTCTTGAGCACTTGATTGGTCATAAGCAGTTGGACCAGCAAATCTATCTGGAATATATCTTGGCTCCTCCCTTGTGCTGTAAGGTGCATATTCAGATAAATTGCTATAACCATTAAAACCAGTTATCATTTTTTTAGAGTCTCCAGCCACAGGAGGTACATCAGAAACAGAAGAATTTGAAATAGCAGTTGGTACTCTGACGGACATTCCTCTTGTAAGACCACCTTCAGGTTCCAAGGTTATAGAATCATCATCTAAAGGTCTTTGAGGCAAGGGAACTGTCCGAGCCTCATAAGATTGCCTATCCTCCCGTCGAACATCCTGAGAACCATACCCACGGGATTGAGTTGGCAACCCACGCAATCCACCCACCTGAACATTAGGAGAGGATAACATAGATAACCCTCTTGGACCAAAATCCATAGGGTTCCTTCTAGCTGATGAATTATTGCCTGGACCACGACCCAATCTACTAGTTTGGGCCTGCCTCTCTTGGGCAGCATCTCTGTGTACCTCCTCAATCTTCTTTGGACCTTCAATTTTCCTCTTTAGTTGCCATTTATTCTTTCTCAAATCAATGGCATCCCTCAACATGAACCGCACCCTAGAAGATAAATTCATGTTGGTCGATAATAATTTCATCCTTTCAAAATATGCATCCATATGTTCCTTGGCCTTGTGACGGTCAATCATCTCTCCAATAGTACTCATCAGCTTGCACAAAGCTTCAACATCTTCCTCATCAGGATCCTGATATTGACCCAGTAGCTTCTTGATGCACTCATGCATTATTCTCTCTGTCAACATTTTCTTATTATATAGCTCTCCAATCAATCTGATATTACCCAACATGCGTCTTCGTGCCTTAATTCTTTTTTCTTCCCTCTCTTCGTCAGACTGCTTGACCTCACCCTCATCAGCCTTATTAGCTTCCTCCTGCTCTCTTTCACCCCTCTCAAATTCCTCCTGGCACTTATTTAATAATAATCTCTTAAAAGTTATCTTCTCATTATCTTCACTGAAATCAGGCAACTCCGCAGCCAGACGTAAACAGAAGTTGGCATACATTTCACAGAAGGTAGGCTCCATCAAAGCCTTCTCAAAAATTTGTGAGATGACACCAGAGAGAGTTGCAGCATTGTCAATGTTAACTGCTTTTACCTGCTCAAAAAGTTTTTCAAAATTCTGAGGAGTAAGCTTGTTCAAGATAGCTTTCAACTGCCTCTGTTTTGCCTCTTCTTCATCAGTGACCTTGCCCACCTCATACTTCTTCTCAGCTTTGTGCATCATCTGCAAAGGAGTCTGAGGAGAAGGAGAAGGAATTAGGCCCCTATGCTGGAAGCTAGAAGAACGCTGCCACCTTTCACCATCAGGGCCATTTCTTTGCATGCCTCCCTGATTTCCCATAGACTGCACCGGCCCAGAAAGGATACCTCCAGCATATTGCAGAGGTGTCTGTGAACGTGGGTTTCTTAAAGCACCAAAATTGCTTCCTTGGCTGGGTCGAAATCCCGCATTACTTCCAAAACCGGCATCCAAACGCACATCACGTCCTGAACCAAAAGGACCTGGAACTTTAGGCCACCTGTCTTCTTCAAACACACCACTCCCACAGCGGTCCAACCTAGGCATCCCTCCCAACCTATCTATATTTCTTCCAAAACTAGGGTGTAACTGTAAATCACGTTCAACATGAGAACAAATGTCAGCACTCTTCAAAGCCTCGGCAATGTCGCCCGTAATTTTAAAACCCGCAGGAAGATCAATGTATTGCTCTGCAAATTTCAAAAGGAAATCTCGAGAATATTTTTTGGCCATACTTCCACTTCTATCACTAGCCAGTTGTGATTTATCTGAAACTTCCAATTTTGGTGTAGACATGTCAGCAGCATCCTCCCAGTTATCAGGCTCAGCTTTACTCTGTCCACCTTTACCACTTGCTGTAGCATCTGCAGGCAACAGATTCAAACTTCCAGAAGTTGAGGCACTTTCTGTTATCTCTGAACTTACAGCAGCTTCTTTCTTTTCCTCAGGTTTCTTGTATGCATTATAAAGATCAGAAGTTGGCCCAGCAGCATCTGCCTTCTGAAGAATTTCTCTTTTTTTCTTCTTCCCTTTAGATGTAGTTTTCACCTTACTTGGTTCTAAAATTGGCTTATCCTTGGAAACCAACACTAGGTGCGACACTAAGGCAGAGCCAACATTCTCTGCACTGTCCTTGTTGTGTTGTGAAGTTGCTTCTGGAGGATCAGCAGACTGCTGATCTGATGTATCACAGTTTAAAGAAACAGTTTCATTACTAACTATATGATTATATCTATTTAAAGAGATATCTCTAAAATCCAATGTAGTAGCAGTAGACATTCCCAAATTACCACCCGTACTCTCACTTTCTGCACTACAACTCATAGATTCATCCTGTCCATGCTGTACCATCTTCCATGGTATGACCTCAGTGCTTGCTTCTGCTGCATCTTGTTCAGTTTGATTATATTCAGGGGATTTCAAAGCAACAGATTCTACAGATGAGCCACTGTCATTACTATTTTGTTTAGATCCTTCATGAGACCTTTCATTTACATCATCCGTTTCCAAAATATACTCCTTTATTGTTTTATCCCCCTGTGATGATTCCTCTAACTGATCGTGATTATGATTGTTCAAACTATCAACAGCTTGAACACCAGATCCTTCTGCTGAAATGCAAGCAGGACCTTTTACATAGCAGTTGGTCTTCACTTCAAAAGCATTACTATCAACATTGCTGGTAACTGACAATGTGTCAGGAGTTGCTGGGGCATTTCCACTGGATAATGCTGCAGAATAATTCGTTATAGTTTCTAAATTGTCAGAAACAATACTATCAGATATACCACTGTCAACAGCCCTAGAAGGCACACTTGCCACTGATGGAGATTGTACAGCAACCTGTGGGAAAAACCAAAAAGAACATAATACACTACACTTCAGCTACACCATAACCAAATCAGGAAAGGTAGTCTTAGATTAAATCATTTAAGTACCTGGTTCTGTGATTGGCCTTCCTTCCCTGATTTCTTCTGACTATCTTTCAGAGAGTTTGACCTACTAAGAGATTCCTTTCTTCTAACTTCATTATTGGACACAACAGAACCAGAATCCTCACCCACAGCAGCTGAAGAGTGCATCAAGTGAGATTTTGTATGGTTCTCAGCAGATACAGCAATAGATTGTTTCAGCAAAGACCTTGATGCTGAAGAATCACTGGATAACTTAGACTGCTGTGAAGAGATTTCAGAACAACTTTCAGAACCTTTTTGTAGCACAGATGAAGTAGCACCACCAGATACCCCAGAAGCACAAGGAGATTCACTCTTTTCAACACCAAAGATACTAGAATTGGACAACGACAAATCCACAACACCAGAGCCACCACTGGACTTTATAGCCACAGAAGTTACTCCTGATTGAGTGGATGAGATCACATTGTGCACATCACAGAATCGATCTGGATTAGGTGGTTCAACAATGCCAGGGGTAGGAACACAAGTTTTATTGACAGGAAGGGAACTAAGAGATGATTGATTCATAAAACCCACATTGTGGGGGCTATGGTTCACTGGATAATTACATCTTTGTGGCTGAGAATTAGAAGTTATCTGGTTGCTGGTTAAAGTAAGAGAATTAGGAGATGGGAAAAACAAAGAACTGGTATTGTAAGAGCTGGACGGATAATAATTGACAGAATGAGAGGCTGCAAACGATTGAACTGGTTGGGGTTGAGAAGGCAAGTTAGGATGAGACCTTGCACCTGAGGAACCGCCATCAGAATACACATCTACCCTTTTGTCAAGCCTCAGCTCTTCATGTGTCTCAGGATGAGTTATCTTTACAGGTGTAGTTTTACGAGGACCAGCAAATTTTACTCCTTGCTGCTGGGCATATTGCGGGTTAATGCTGATACCCATGTTGCCTAACTGATGGGGCAACTGAGCACCTATTTGAGGACTGAAACTCATGTTTGGACCTTGCATAATTCCTTGAGGATGCATAGAATGAGGTTGAAGACCTGGAACAAAAACATGCTGTTGCATTTGTGCAGGATTTCCAATGGGTAAGGGCATTGGTATAGGCATCTGAAGAGACGCCGTTGACTTACCCTGAGACTTAATCTGTGGGTTAGGACCACCAAACTGTATAGATGCCTGTGCGTGTGACTGGTGATATGGCATTGCCATTGAAATCCCCGTCAGGGGAACAACAGAAGGTTTCTGCATCTGGCTTGATAGGGGCAGGGTTGACACCTGAGGATCCATTTTGGCCTTGGTCCCCGATTGAGCCTCCAGAGCATTAGACTGGTTAGCCAGACCTGCATCCTTCCTTGGTGGCTGCTGCTTAGGAACAGGAGGTGCCGGCATTGAAGTCACAGGTCTCGAAGAATTGTGACCATGAAGAGCCTGAAAGTTAAGACAATAGGGTACCAGACAATTACTAGCATTGCTATGAAAAAAAGGAATAAAACAAAAGCATGCTATGCCAACTTCAGCCAGACTGAGTATCCAAAAACAAAGGCACTCCTATTTTCGATTCTAATTAGGGAAAACACAACCGATCATGAAAAACTTAAAGTCATATGAAGAGGAGAAAACATTAGCCACCATTTACCATCTAAAACTAGATTCTATTTCCTATTGAAGGAATAGCTGGTGGCAGTAAATCTATTATGTTGAACACCGAGAAAATAGAGAAAGAAAAGGTAACAAAAATGCATACTTGGTCACGTTTCTGCTCATCTAAATTAGGAGGGGCTGAACTTGTACGAGCAGGAATCTGCATATTATAATATGTACCTGATCAATTTCAATGACTCAACCTAAATTTTCAACCAAAATGTAATAGACAAAAAACTTCAGACACACTTAAGTGAATAATCAGCAACGTACCGCCATCCCATTCATAAAACCAGGACTAATGGTTCCAAATTGAAAAAGAAATCCCTTGGATGCATCTCCTGGAGTTGACATTAGGGAAAAAACATCAATATTCTGATCAGGTCAGACTTACAATAAATAGGCAACAAAAAACAATTTTGCAACACGTCAAATAATTAAAATGTCAATCTAGCAACTATTCATAGACATCAGGGATTATTCCACATCTAATGTAACAAGTATAAAGCCTAAAAGGCTAACATACCCTTAGCAGGGGTTGTAGGAGCTGCTGGATCAGATATTACAGGAGAAGATTGAGATATTGGAGCATTAGGAACAGTTCCTGTGCTCCTCTGTGCAGCTGATGATTCAGTGGACTTGGTAATTGCATTTGTAACTGGTACATCAGATGCTCCTACTATACCACAAAAAGAGTCCAAAAATACATAATCACAAGCCAAACACTTGGTATAAAAAATTTAACTTTTGCATGTTCTTCCATTATAAAGGGTCTTCCTAAAGTTATTTTACAGTAATATTTTCCTTCATAGATATAATTCTACTACAACCAGGCGGTAAAGAGAGAGAGGGAAAGAAAGAACTAAAATTTCAACCCAAAACCAAAGATTTTCCTACACATACCATGTAATTGCGACTGTACATGGGTACCATTTTCTACTGTCCGGGCAGTAGAAGCACTATTAGACTCGTCTGAACTCGTAGTGGGATGGTTTACCCTAGATTGCCCACCATGTGCATTATAAGACTTCTTGAAACTAAGACAAGCAAGAAGTAGAGTTAAGAAGAGAAAATGTAGTAATGAAAAAAATAATTAATTAACATTAATCATCTATCCCAACTCCCAAAACAAACCCTGTTTCCCAATCTAAACCCTTTCACAGTGAAAACAACACGGTTCCCCAAACGAAGCGTAAGAATGACAACCCCATATTTCCCACTATCCTCCAAAACAAAAATAAATTGAACAAAAGAAACTCCCAAACCCTAACTCACCTCCGATTAGACGACACTGAGGAAGCCGATGTGACCGACGGTAAAGGCGTGAGCCCGGCGCCGCCGCCGCCGCCCTTAACGTACGTGCTTGAGGAATTTCGCTGCTGATTGAAGCTTGCGGATCGCCCAGTCTTTCTGTACTGAGTGTCGCTCTTATCGGACTTTATTTGATTGAAGGACATAAATACCAACCCTTAATTCCTCAAAACACAATCAGAAACAAAAAAAAAGATTCCCCTTTCAAAATTTTTCCTGCAACCAAAAAAGCAGATCCACAATATCATGACCTACAAACCCATTAAGCATCACCTACCCAAAAATCATCAAACCATTTGCCTAATCCACCAAAACAACCGAAAATACATATATATATATATATATATATATTAAAAAATAGAGTAACAGTGAAGTACCTCTAGAGTGGGGACTGTGCCAAATTAGGGTTTCATTGGGTGGTCATGGCAGAGTGAGATAAACACAGACAGATAGATGGTAAAAGTGTGAAAAATAGAGACGAAAGAAGAGTGAAGAGCAAAGAGAAGCCAGATGGGATGAAATGGTCCTTGGTAGGAGAGAGAAATCAGAGAGAGAGAGAGAGGGAAGGTAACAAACTGATCAGGTGGTCAAAAACAAGATGGTAGGTTTTTTAGATCACAAATCGAATGGGTCGCGCTTTTGTGAGGCCCCTTCACTCGCTCTCAATATTATTCCCTTGTATATTTTTACTTTTTATTTAATTATTTACAAATTACTTTTTTATATTTATTAATTAATTTTCAATTTAATATTGTTTGCTGACGTGTCGCCTTCCTGTTTTGCCAGAGATTAAGCTTAGGTGGGCGTGTTAGTGCGCGAGAGTGTGACCGCGCGTGCCACTTCCCTGGCTTGATGCTTGCAACGGAGTCATCGAACCAAAAGATAAAAAATAAGTCATCCACGCTCGTTGGCAACGTGCTCTTGCATGCCAATAGGGGAGGTTGATCTTTTGAATTTCTCCTTTTGAGATTAAAGTGAAAAGCGAAAATATTTTGAGAAAATTAATTATTTAGTTTTTATAATTTATTTTTATTTTTAAATTAGTCCTTATAGTTTAATTTTTTCAAATGAGTCCTTACATTTTCTAAATGTTTCTTTATTATTTCTAATTATTAAAAGGTTACTCCTTATTAGATATAAGTGTGATAATTTTATAACGATATGGCAAACGTGCTGACATAGCTAACACAATGGACAAGAAGAATGGCTCGCGTGGTTGACACAATGACACAATGGCAAGCTGACATGGCTCCACATTCTAATCAGCATCTTCATCTTCATTCTCTCTACTCCACATTTTAATTTCCATTATTCAAAGATTGAGTAAAAAAAGCCTCTTTCAGGAAACTTGTCAGAACCCCATCATAATTATTTCAATATTCAACTTCTTTCTTTGTAGGGTACTTTCTCATCCTTTTCCCTTTTCTTTTTCTTGGTAGGTCTTTAGGGTGGTGAAAAGCTTGATGCAAAATTGAACCATAAAAGGCACAGAGGAAGTGAGTGTTACTACTCAGAAATACAGCAAGCTAAAAAAGATTGAAGCAAGATTGGCCCAAGTGCGGTCTTCCATTAGAGAAGTTAGCGAAGCTCAAAATTTGACATCTACCCACCAAGACCTAGACTATGTTCCACAAGGCCCAATTTACAAAAATGCCAATGCTTTTCACAAAAGTAGAAACTTTTCACATGAAAGCCTTGAACATAGTACTATAACTACTAATTATGATATGCATAATAGTTACCTAGAGATAGATGGAGAAGTTGTTTAAGATATTTGTGTACAAGGAATAGAAGCTCCATTGTTTCATGATATGTAAGGTAATTCTACATATTCTAGATGAATTCTTTACAAATTAAGCATACAATAATCTCGTATATCATGAATTGAGATTCTATAGTGAAAACATGAAAGTATAAGTACCTTTAGCCATATTAGATGAATTTGATGTAGCAATCCCAAAGCTTGACTTCATGATCTGAAATTAGCAATAGCAAAGTAGGAGAAGAAGAGTTGTGAAAGGTTCTTTTGACAAGTGAGAAGATTTCAATGATGGTAATCTCAAGGGAGTCTTTTATCAAGAAACTTCTTAATCAAAATGAGTCAATTAATAACATGTCATTTCTTTCTGTCAAAGAACAAAGATGTATTTAGTCATTTAGAAAACAATTGACCAATAAAACCATTTACCTACTTATTGCATTATTGAAACAATTAATCCCTTGATTTTGGGCCACTAATCAAAATATTTGAAATTTGAAATTCAAATAATATGGAATATCTTAAAATATTTAACAATAGAGTATGAAATATCTTAATATTTTTTTATTTAAAATATTCCAAATACAATTAAATTATAAAATATTCTAACATTCTCATATTAGGCTCGAGTAAGATTTACCAGATAGCAAGTTATAGGTAAACTGAACATATACTACAAGAATTATAGTGGTAAATCCTTTAAAAGTAAGTATAACCTTTCATGTATCACATGCTATATGTTTTAAACTTTATGAGGCAATAAGCTTTATAAATAAACTTTAAATGTCTATTCAATTCCAAACTCAAATGTTTGTTTGTCTCACCAAAATTGTGTACAAATATATAAAAAGACAACAAATTATAATTCAAATTTCATTACTTAAACATAACTCAACTAGATCAACAATAACAATGTGATCTAAGTCTTATATGAGGTATATGATCCTTAAACTCCTTTAAATATATGCTATTAATTAAAAGATCTTTATTCCTTATATGTTATATGATCACTTAACCTTATATACTCATCGTACCCTTTAATGGGCGTCATATGAATCTATAATTTAAAGTCCAGTGACGAAACTCTTTAATCAAATTATCATGTGAACTTGCTTCAAACAAGATAGCAACTTAATCTTTAAGGTGAATGTAGTAATAAAAAATTGCTTAGCACTTTTGTACCCCTCTATGATATGGCTCATTCAACAAGCATGAATATGTGTCATAATGTTAACTCTTTTAGAGTCAACACATCTTGCCATGCCTGAATCTATGTAACCAACGTATTCCTAATTGTTAGCTCTCTTATATCTAAACACAAAATTCAATGTAGTGTGCTTATTGTTTTAATGATATAAGCCTAGATGCCTTTAATATCTATCCAACATTCTTTTTGCAAAGGCAATGTCCAACCTTGTGCATATCTAGGCACACATTAAACTTTTAGCAATTGAAATAAAATAAAAGAAAATTTCTCTATCTCTTCTCTTTCAAAATCATATTTGGGACATAAAAATAAACTAAATTTATTCATTCTCACAAGAACAATCTTTTATTATGAATTGTTTTAAGTACTTGATTAATATGTGTTTCTTATGATAGTTCCAAGATACCTTAAAATTTATCTTTATATGAATCCTCATTCTTATAACACAAGAGACCTCACCTTTATCTTTAATGTCATAATTTTTGAACAATAGCCTTTTACCTTATATAATAATCCCCAAGTCTTTAGATATGAGCAATATGTCATCAACATTTGTAACCTAATAAATGACTTTACTCCCATTGACCTTGTGATATATTTATTAATCCATGATGCTTCTCACCTAAACTAAAAAATATGATCACATTGTGGGACTTTAAGTACCAATGTTGTAAGGCTTGCTTAAGTCATAAAATAGACTTCTTATTCTTTCATACTAAATTCTCCTTGGCACTTAATAAACCCTTCAAGTTATTTTCTATATACCTCTTCCTCATGATCACAATTGAGAAAAGTTGTTTTCACACTATCTTTTATTATTCCAAGATAAATAGGTAACGAAAGTCATAAAGATACAAAAGGAATTCTTTTTAATTATAAGAAAGAACGTTTTTATGTAGTCAATTCTTTCCTTCTAAGTGAAAATTGTAATATTTTATATTTTGTAAACTAATACAGTCCCTAAAAAATGAAAAGAGACAATTGAAAATAGGTTCATAGGAAAAAAAAGATCAGTCAGGACTAAAAGAGCCAATTCGAGCCTAACTAAGAAAAATTAGAGATTTAAAAAAATATAAAAAATGGCTTGTGAAATATATATCCATCATCATAATATTATGAAATAAGGTTAGTAGATTAACCAAATGAAATTGGTTCAATTAAATCATTGATAGTGTACATTTAGAGTTCCTAGTGGCAAAATTTTAGTCTAGATCATTCCATGTTGTTTGAGTCACTATAATTTCTAAGCAGATATTTTTAATTAAAGAAAGTCCAAATTTTGGTATAGAGCATTTAGTTTTTGAAAAGATTAAACAATAAGTTCAAATAGAGGAATTAAAGTGTAAAGGTAAAATTATTATTTTTGAAAAATTACAAACCTTAACTTTTTGTATGCCAATCATGTCCTTCTTTGTCTCCCTCATTTTAAATCGACTTTTCTAGCAGCTTTTAAGCTTCCATCGTGGCGTAAAGTGGAAAGAAAGAGAAGAGAATTCAAATCCAAGAAAGGTAAAGGAATGTGCCAAATTTTGCTATGCTTTAATTATGAAATTTTCTCTACTTCTTATGCTCTTTCTCATGGTATGTTTAGTTTCTAAAAATAGTGAAATTTATGGCTACTACCTTAAGTAAAAGAGCTCATTTGAAGAAACAAATTATACCAAAACAATTTTCATCAAGAGCTCATCAAAATAAGGTATGATTCAAGTTAGGAAAAATTTGTATTCTTGAAACCCTAGCTTCATGATGGTTCGACCAAGAAAGAGAGTGAGGGAAGGGTATGTGTATTTGATGAAAATTTAGTGCAATCAAAAGTTTAAAAGGGTGAGAAATAAGAATATGCCAAGAAAAAAAAGCTAGAAAGGAAGAAAATGCAAGTTGGCTTCATCTAGAGTTTAAATTAGACCATAAATATTTCAAAACCCTAAGAAGATTATTTGATTCCTATAATACCATAATTGAATTAGAAATGAATCATGAATATCCTAAAAATCTCAAATTCCCTCTTAAACAAACAAAATTTGAAAATTGGACTCATAGAAGGAGCTCTCGGTCAAAATAAAGAAATGGTACCTAGGGAAGTTTTTAATTTAGTCAAATGATATAAAAGGCTTAAATGAGTATTATAAATGCTAGATAAACTATTGGTTTTAGAGAAAAAGAATGAGATTTCATGATTTCAAAATCACAGTTCCATAAAAACCCTAATTTACCATATGAATGGAATGAGTAACATAGCTAAACTTTTAGATTTGTTTTAGCTACGAAAAGTGAGTAAGAATGAGATAAATGAATAATGAAATTATTACATGAAATGTAGCAAATGAGATGAGGCACTTTAGGACACTTAAAGTAACTTAAACTATCCTTCAAGTTCTTAATATGCATGTGTATCGATAAAATGAAATGAGATATGTTTTAATTGATTATTTTGCTTCTTAGTTAATGTGCGTAGGCCAAACAAGTGGAACCATACCATGATGTGTATGTGTGTGTGAGGACATGGAATTAAGAGAAGGAGAACAAGGGAATTAGCTTGAATTTTCTTAATAAGGTTGTAACACCCCCAAAATTAATTAAAGGTAATAATTGTGGATTTTGGCCTAATTAAGAATAATTAATTAAATAAAAAAGGGACATTAAATGTTTAGGCCTTATGATTATTTTATTTATGGTAAGAACCTTTAGTAAAGGCCAACTAAAGTAAACCTATTTTGCCTTAGCCAAAAACTTAGAAAAATGGGTCCAAATAGGTCTTAGGCTATTGGGTTAGCATATTTCATCCCTAACCCTAAATGTTCTACTACTAAAAAACCATCTAAAACCCTAAAGATCCTTTGTCCATGCCCCATTCTACAAAACCATAAGAAAAGCTCATGAGTGAAATTTGGAGATCAAAGGAAGGCGAGGATTTTACTAACATTTTAGCTTCATTCTATACTTTTAGAAGAGGATTCAGCCAAAGTAATCCACATAAAACTTAACTCTTTCATTTTCCTCTACAATTTGATCTAAGTAGCTTTTTAATTTAGTGGATTTCATCTTCATCCCAAATATTTATTATTGTTTTGGTGTTTTCTTGTTGATTTTCAGAGGTTGAGATTGGAAAGACCACTATGTAAGTATCTTCTCCTTATTTTATTGTGTTTTTCTGTTGTATTTTGGCCTTAATAGTTGGTTTATATAATAGGTTCTAATATTGTTCGAAAATGATAGGAAGTTGAGATGAACCATTATAGTTTATGAGGTAAGAATCCAAAATCTGAATTTTTAAAACTCATTGGAGGTTTGGATAAGTGTTCTTTCAATTGTTATAATGGTCAGATTTTTGGGCTTATGGTTGCTATTATGATTATTGATTTAGGAAGATATTTTGGTGGATTTAGGGTCCTTAAGGTGTTTTGACATTGCTGATAGCTTTAAGGATTTTTTATCACTAATAAGGTAACCAGGGTTTAATTTAATTCCTTGCATATGTGTATTTGTAATCTAATAATTGCTACACAGTGTATCTTTGTCTTGCTAAATAATTAGTTAGCTACTTGATTGTTGTGTTTGGACCCTGAATGCATTCTTGGTAGAGCTGTGGTGCAGCTACCACCCTTGCATTATGCTTCAATCGGGGCATCGAGTTGTAATTAGACTCTTGAATGCACTAAGCCCAAATTGTACCCATTTGGGAGTTAGCATCGTAGATGGGCCTTTTGTAACATCCGGTCTCTCCGTAAACGTGAGAAACAATATGTTCGATTTCTCCGTAAACGTCAGAAATGGGCCAAATATAAAAGGAAGTCCTCAAAATAAAAGGAATTGGAGCCAAATAAAATTATGATAAAATTATAAATATTAGAAAATGAGGATTTAGAATTTAAGATGCCTAAAAACTAGAGCCAGAAGAGCTCAGAAAATTTTTCAAAGAAAATAGGGGCATTTTTGTAATTTTTAGAAAATTTTGAAATCTCATAGGAGGGTTTTTTAAATGGAAAATTTGAGCTTTTCTAGGTTCTCAGAGGCCCTGAATACCATGAGAACCCCTAGAATAGTTGAAACCCCTCCAGTGAGCGATTTCGGTTATCAGTTGATCGAAACTTTGACCGAACGGTTCGGAATGGTTTTAGATCCTTTTTGAGTGATTCCAAAGGCAATTCTTATGATTAAGAGCCTAAGAAATATGATGGAAAAGATAGATTTTAAAAAGGAGTCGAAATGAGCCCAAACGAACAAAACTACGAAGATGGACTAAATTGCAAATTCTAAAAGTTGCTTAAATGAATCCCTAGCTTATAAAAAACGTTCCTCCTCTGCTCAGATCTCCTCACCCACTCTATCACACGTTAAAACAGAATTAAGAAGGGCTAAGAGTGGTGCACAAAAGGGGAGGCCAAGGAAGGAAGAAGAAGCCTTGAATAGGTATGAAATGGTGTATTTTCTTCCTTTTGTTTTTACAATAAATATTCCCCTCCTTCTCCTCCATATTTCCATGGGTTCAGAATGTATTTTGATGCTCTTTTGGTTTTGGTCCAGCAAGGAGAAGTTAGGATTGGAGGGAAGGCTTGGGTGTAAGAGGAAGCCATTTGGAAGAGCAAGAATTTAAGGTAGGTTCCCATTCCTTTCCATGACTTTTCTTACACTTCTTGCTTGTTCTCCTCCATATGAATTTCGTGCAACCTAGAGCCCATCCAAAGGGAGTTGAATTTTGACCATATCAAGGGAAGAACAATTGATTTAGAGTGTGGGAATTTAGAATAGACAAGTGGAAACAAAAAGGGAGCCTTAAAATTCAAGTTGGCACAACTTGGGGTTTTGAAATAAGTGATGAAATCTAATTTTTCCTAGATATATTCTAGCTTATGTAAGACATGGTTTGAGTCCCTTAGACCCCTAGGAAGTTACATATGTGACATTCCTTCCAAGAAAACAAAGCAAAGTTCAAGGACTCTTTTCATGATGTATATCTTAGCCATACAAGGTCTGGTCACCTAGAGAGTGTTTTAATTTATTCTAAGCCTAGAATGGAACTTTTTATGATGGTAGAAGGTGGGAGGAACCCTTAAAAAAAATTTAGAAGCCATGGATTGGGAGATGAGGCAATGACTTCCATAATATGACTTTATGAAGCAACTTGTATTTAGGCTTTTGTAAATGAATATGTAATGGCTCCAAGGACCTTAAATGAGGTCAAGAGGCCTAGAAATGAGAAGAGAATGGAGTCAAGGACTTGAATCATGATGGTTGCTTCAATAGACCATTTATGGAGCCATTATGTGACTTATGGAACCAAGTATGTTCTTGAGAGTAAATTGAATGCTTTAGCTTGTTTCAAGAATATAATTGAGTATTATTCATGATGTTTAGGCCAAGGAAACCGACCCCACCTTAGTGTTCTTGTGGAATCAAAAAAGGGAAGGAGTAAGGCAAAGTAAAGCTTGCATAGATAATAAGGTAGCTCTCTCTCTTTTCTCCCATGCATGAATGAATGTCTACATTGTTTTTGAATGTGTGTATGAGTATTTTAAGCTATGAATTGTATTTTAGTATGATGCCTATGTTCCATGGAACTATAGTATTGCACTATGTATTCAAATGATGCCTATAAATGTTGCATTGGTTTGCTTGAACGTGGAGAGGCCAAGAACCTTCTATCTTTGGTGAGGATGAGCCAAGAACCCTTAGAAGTGGTTGAGACCAAGAGAAAGTCTCCCAAGAGCAAGGCTTAGTTCAAGGCCTTTGAGAAAAAGGATGAGGCAAGTCCAAGAACCTTGAAGAAAGTGGGTGAGGCTAATCCATTCATTTGGCAAGCCTAAGTATGTTATGTGTGCTTTGTGTAAATGCCAAGAGTGTATTTTGCACCATTTTCTATATTGATATGCCATGCATGCATCCTTAACACTTGTATTACATTCTTTATGCATGATTGAGTGGGAGATGAGCTATTGGGATTCCTAGAATCTCACTCTTCCCTCCCCATTACTTAATATGCCTAGGTGGATCAAGAGAGCAAGAAAATGGGAGCCACCACACTTGGAAGCAAGAAGATTAGCAATGGAGTTGTAACATATTTGTATTATAGTCATATGGTTGTCACATGATGTATCTCCATAATGTATATGATGTATGAGCTTATGAATATTTGTAAAAGTATGGGTATATTGTATATGTATGAGAACTAGACCCATGTGAATGATATTTCATGAATTTGACTTAGATATGCCAAGTTATACAAGTATGGCTCTTGTGTATATCTTGGTGTGGATGAGTGAGATTATGGAATCTGGGTTATTAGCCCTTTGAGACATGTTTGATAGAGTGTTTTAATGCTTTCCCACGTACTCATGTGGCCATAGAATGAGAAGAAGCAAAAATGGACCCCTTGAGACCCTATATGAAGCTTAAAAAGGGCATTTTGCAACCCTATGTCACAAACTGATTAAATGGAAAAATTTCCTCATGAAATTTGGCATGTACGTAGAACTCATCTAGAGATTTTTGGGAAGCTAAAGTGCAGAATTTTTGGAGGTCTAGGGAATATTTGGAGAATTTTTGAAGTTAGGAATTTTTCTGATTTTGGTCAGTGTACTGTAGCTTTGGTCCGAAAATGCATCTGTGTCAAACATAGGGCAAATGAGGTCCAATGGTCCTGAATTTTACATGGAGAAATTAGACATGCACAGTAAGCTATAGAAATTGGAAGCACCTCATTTGGAGGTCTAGAGAGAGAGAAATGAATTTTTGAAGTTAGAACTCACTGTCAGTGATGCAGCAGGACCTTAGCACTGTTCCGTCGATTTTCTCCAGTTTAATGTCATTCTATGGCTCTGGAGCTAATTTTCCATTAATTTAGACATCTGTAGCTTTCCAGATTGATATAGTTTACTTGATTTGGAGTTTTTTGGAATTAGTTATGAATTTTTAAAATCCATATCAGAAAGCTATAGCAGAACTCAAGGGCAGCCTGACCTTTCATACTTTTCGGTTGTCAAACACAGTACAGCTGGGTGTTTCATACCTGTAATTATTTTTACCTTATAGTAGACATACAGATATTTCTGGAAAGCTATCATTTGCCTCATTTTTATTTTTTTAGAATTAATTATGATTTTCCAAGTCTGCCCCAGAAAACTGAAAATTTGAAACCCGTGGCAAAATTTCTGATATGTGTTCCAAACCTCCAAACCCGAGTTTCTTGACCTAAATGGCTATGAATCTGATATGTTTTAATATGTTACGATCTAAGAGGAGTTGAGGATCAATTCATGGGCTTAGGAGTGATTTAATGCTGAGCTAGAGGTTCTTAGTAGTGTGCTTCCCATTGTTATGTGTTGTATGTCCAAGTAAATTGTGTAAAAAGTTCAAGTAGTGCAAAATGGACCTCAAGAGCTTATGTAATGATATTCTTGCTTTGAATGAATGTTGTATGGATATTATATGGACAAAATTGCTTAAACCAAAGTGGGATTCATCCGTGTGGGTTTGTTTATGTGATTTTGGTCCATATGCTACGCTTTGTGTGCAAGTCTAGTGTTTATTGCTTGAATGCTATGATATGAGTTTCTTAGGGTTAAGATATGACACCTTTCCTGGTGTTATTGGGCATTAACATGATACCAGTAATTGTTAGTATGGGATAATTGTCATTGGTAGCCCAACTAATTCATTTGTCAATCATAATGATGTTTTTGATAAATACGTTTCATATGTATTTATTCTAATTAAATTGTACATATGTGTAGAACTTCCTTTTAGTTACTGAGATTTATATGTCACTTGTGTTATGGGCTAATAATTTTAGGTGAAGGTTTCTCGGGTAAGGAAAAAAGAAAAACAAGTTTATGAACATTTATATTTTGAGGCTATGTGTGGACTCCATACTAGAGCCATTTTTATTTAGAATAGATATTATCATTTTTGTAATCCCTTTTGTATAGCATCATGATATATTATATTGTTGAGTGTAGGCATTTTAATGTCTTGTAATCAATGATGTAATTAATAGGAGAGCAGATCTTATAGTAGTTAAAATCTAATGTATGAATTTAATTAATATCTGATATGGATTATTGCTAATGTAGAACTATCACTTAATCACTTGAGATTTGATCATGTAATGCAATGAATGGTTATCCCAATTGGTATTATATGGTAGTTCAGTTGGAATATGAATATAAATATATATGAATGATGTTGTTAATGGCTTTGGTTACCAATTGATGTCATAATATGTTTAGGTGTTGATATGTATGGTAGTAATCAATTATTATGAATTCCCCTTAGGTCTATGAACAATATGGAGTATTAATTATGATATTTGGGAGCTAAGAGCTCTATAAAACCATGTATGATGGCTAAGGAGGCTCTAGAATTCATCTAGAGTTAGTAGTATATAGTTAAGAAGAAAGAAAGCGAGGAAATAAGATCAAAGGGGGATAGATTTACGGCCAAAACTACTTAGGTCACAACCAAGAGTCATCAAGAGGCAAGGAGCACCATGGCACAACTCGAGAAATGTAGGCTTAGAGGGTACCTAAGAGCAATCTCATAGCGCGCGAGCTTCAAGTGAGAGGCTTGGGAGAGCTCTAGAGAGGTCTCTTGTCATGGTGCCGTATATGCTTGCCATAACCAGACTTGAGAAAACTAGAATCTTGAGTTCCAAAGGCTCATTTGCAACAGCGTGAGGAGAGTCTGCCATGGCAAGAATTATGAAAACTTGCACAGTAGGGTCCAGAGAGCATCTTCGCCGTGGTGCGGAGGCCTGGGTCATGGGCACAGATTGTATATTTTTTATGTTAAGCTCCAATAACCACTCGAGTGGTGACACAGGCAAACCAAGTCACAATGCGAGTCCAATAACTTAGTTTTTATGTTCCAATAACCAACTTAACCGCGGTGAAAATGTTCAAGTTGCAACCTAAAACATAAAGCTCTTATTTTTAGCCTCTAGAACTTAGTTTTTGTGGGATTAATAGTATGTAATGGCTTGGGAACAATTACAAGAGGGTTTTATGGATGTAGAGTTAGTGGTAACATGATAGGAAGGATGTCTTTGATGACTTAAAATTTCTTATGGACTTAAATGGCTTTGTTTATTAGATAATTATCCTAAAAAAGAATAAGGTTCAAATTTTCTCAACAAGTTTCCTAAATGACTATTTGTATTGACTTTATATATAGTATTTGTGACCTTTAATCGTGCAATTAAGCTTAATCACCATAATTAGGAGTTAGAGATGTTACAAAGGTAGCTTTTCCTTCATTCTTATATATATATGGTTGATTTGCTTAAGTCTTTGGTCACTTGTGTGTATTGTTTACAATTATTTGGCTTATTGATTGGTTGAGTGGACTATGAAATTGCATGAGACCTACTTGGATTGGTGAGAAGGATGAACTCTAATGTTGGGTGAGGCTAAGGAAGTGTTACATCCTACTCTATATCATTCATTTGTTACAATGGAATATCCATTTTAGCTATAGCTTTTATTACAAAACTTTTAACAGCATAAAATCAATTACTAAATATATCAAATTGACTTCCAATATTCTTTACCATTTTATTTCATAACTCACATATAAATATTTGGTTTTATCTGATGGATCATGTGTATAGCTTTCATATGCACAAAGGAACCAAATTGACATTTTACCCATTGATAAATGTCAATTTTTATATATTTTATTTCTCTTAATTTGGATATTTTGATGATAAATTATGACTTAATAGATTTAATTAGGTGAGATTTGATTTGATTTGCTATTTTGTACTCTAGGAATTAATTTGCAAAATTCTTGAATTTTAATGCATAAATTCTTTTAAATAATTTTTATGAATTTTGCCTACTTAATATATATTTTTATTATTTTTGCATATTTTTCATGGGCAAATGGAAATTAAATGATGGAGATTAATTGGAGGAGAATTGAAAGCCACATGATTGAATTAAAGGGCCAAAACTTTTAAGGATGAAGCTTTATAGGTGCAATGCCAAGCTTGAAATAATTGCCCACATTTTTAATGAATTTTTAGAAAATAAAAACGGAAAATGGGGGAGTGATGTGGCAAAAAATTTATGCAAGGTGCAAATTCATATATGTCTCTCTCTTAGGCTCACATAAATCAAGTGGAGCCACAACACTATTCCACATTCACTTAAGGAACAAAAGACACACGAAGCATCATATGATACACGACACTCTCACCCATTAATGACACATATTCTTATGTGGATGTAGGGTTGGCCCACACACATTCATATAATCTCTCTTATTCATTCCATGAACACATTACACATAGAAATAAGGCTACAGGACAGGAGTGAGGAGGAGATGAATCATGCACCATTCACCTGATACACATACAACTATTACTTATAAAGACATGGGCTTCATTCTCATGCTGACCAACTCACTCATCACACGTAATGCCACGGGTTGAGGGGGGGCTAGAAGAGTGAAGAGCCATGGTCTATGAGGATGTACACACACATAGGCACATTAGACAACATACATAATAACTCTTATCCATTCATGCTGACTTATGGCATGCACACACTCATGTTGGCCATTAACCACACACTTGCACGTTACACGTAGACAGCACCTGAATCATACACATGGATAAAACACACACATTAAGCACAGGATTTCATATTTCCTTCCATTCTATAAAACATATACATAGATGCATAGCTATTCCATGTAAGGCACAAGACTCTCAAATTTAATTACAGATTTATGTGCTCGTCATTTACACGAGGGAATGAACCATACACAATAACATGAATGTGGCTTGGGTTTTAGAAGGGAGAAGGAGCTGACATGGGAGATAATCAAGTGGAAAGAAGAAGCATAGGGAAACATGTAAAGGAAAGGAGTCTCGGGTTTGGATGTCCAGGAGAGAGGAACATGATAGAATTTGAAAAGGGACTCTTAGTTTTGGAGGCCAGATTGGTGGGGATGTGATTGGGAGAGGGGTTTTGTTTTTTAGAGAGGCTAAAACATAGTGAAGAGACTCTTGGGGAAAGAGACAATAGATTGAAAAGGTGATCAAAGGCACGGGTTTGGGGTTCCAGTAGCACGCATAAGAGAGAATCATCATTTAATTCCATTTGGGGACATCTCATGGCCATGTATCTCTACATTCAATTCTTCCATTAATTCTCTCCATTAGAAGCTTGATTCTACCATGTAACTGGATTAGGATAAGGGCTTTGGAATGAAGATTTGAATCTAAGACAATTGCTCCAAGAATTGGGTAATTTTCTTTTCCTTTCTTCTCCATTTAATGTTGTAATTTTTCTGGTTTTATAAGTCTAGGTTTAGCTTGTAATTACTTGAGAATTGTGGCTAAAATTTTAGATTGGATGCCCGAAATTGTTTGATTATTAGATTAACATTTTGGAAAATGAATTAGGGATTAATTGTTCTGTTTAGTGGTAGCACATTTTGTTCCCTTTTCCTATAAATTTTCAGCTTGGTTAATACAATGGTGATTATGCAATCTTGTTGGAATTTGGTGATTAATTGTTGATTTGAGGAATTATGGTGTTTGATTGGTTAATTAGACATTTAGGATGAAAGTGCAGAACTTTTTTGTATGTTCAAGTAGCTTAATTCAAGGATTAACAAGTTAGTGTAAGCTTGAGGTTTCAAGAGACATTAAATTGCTAATTTCTTGCATCTTAAGTGGTCACTTGAGGAAATTAATTAGGAATACACTAAAGAACTTTAGGTCCAATTCTTAGTAAAATTTAATTTGGATGATGAGAATCAAACTTCAAAGAATTCACTCAAGGTTAGCTATACTTATTTGCTTAATTTTTTTCACTTCTTTTGATTCTAATTAATAGTTTTATTATTACTCCTTAAATTGCTTTTACTTTTAGTCATTAAACCCCCAATTGATTTTTATAATTTTTAATTTTTAAGTTGCATTTGATATTTCGAAAACCTTTTTTGGTAATTAGAATTCATTTTCGTGGGAGACGATCTTGGTTGCACCACTATTTGCAAATTTATTTTACAACCATAATATTTGTAACTATTTGATAGTAGTTATCACCCATAGACACATACTGTAGCATAAAGTTTAAAAATTCATAACTTGAGTTACATAACTTTGATTAATGCAAATTAGGTATTTGTTTAAAACTTATGATGTGAATTTTCTACTGTAAAAATTTCAAATCAAAATGAATCCATTTAGTCCCTCAAAGAACATGAAAACTAAATCTAATTTAGTATGAATAGTACTAGGGCTATGATAGCTTTTTTAGGCCAACTTTGAAAATTTGCCAGATATTCTATAAAGCATTTGAGTTGGTTAAGTTAAGAAGTAAGCTAAACAAAAAGTTAAGGGATTCTTGAATTGTTTAGTACTTAGAGAAAAGGCTATTAAATAGAAAGTCCATGCATATAGCATTGATGATAGTGAGAGAGCAGGAACTTATTGAGAAATTTAGGCATATGAATATCTTATATTAAGTACATTCAAGTAAGTTGTTAATGAGTTAAAAGTTGCTTATGGTAAGAAATGGTATATTAGAGCTCAATTGGACCATTTTAGAACTAAACATTTGTCCAAATGAGTCATAAAATGTATCCTTACCTTGACTACTAAAAGTAATAAAATCTATGGTTAAAATTAACATTACATTGTAGCAAGTGAATGATATATAGTAGATTGTGACAGGAAGTGAGCATGAATTTGCTCTACCCTTGGCTAAAAGTCTTTTGAGATTATGGATTTGCTCTTACTTGAGCCAAGGAAGCCTTTAAAGCATGGATTGCTTTCTCGCATTGTGATTGGATATAATTGCATAACATGCATGCTTGCTTCTTTGTATTTAAGTAAACCATATGTGTGTTTGAATGATAGTTTAGATACTAGAATTCTTTAAATCTTATATTTTCCTATGTCTACTGACCTTAGCCAGGTGAAACTTAAAGCAATGAGAATGAAGAGGTAAAGACTTAAAAGACCTTAATGTTTCAAAAGTTTAGCTTAGGATTTGGTATTGTACATATGATCATATAAATTTATATTTTGACGCAGGGTAGTGGTACATGTGCAAAAGTTATAGACCATGATTGTATGACCAATGGTAGTATGTAAAAGATCATGGAGCATGATTTTGTATATGGTAATTAAGAACTCCTATATTTTTATCAATTTTATCCCTCATTTGTAGTGATTTTAACACATGGTTTTGGCTAATTAGGGCTTTTTAGATGATTTACATGATTTTGGCAAAATTTTGGATTTGATTGCTTTTTAGGCTAATTCTTTAGGATTTTATTCATATTGTGTATATTGTGTGATTCCATTAACCTTAGGGCTTAATTCTTACTATCTTGACTAATCTATACATTGCACTGTGATTTCATGCCTAATTGTGTTTTACCAAATGATTAATCATGAAATTCTAGGTATTTTCTAGTGAGTTTTTGTTGAGGAATGTCCATTCTTTTATCTGTTTGATAATTCCCTCCATCTCATATCATTAGTTTTCATTTCATGTTGAACTTGAAATTTCACTATCTCTATCATTTTTAATTTTCCCAAAATACACCTACATAGGAACCCACTAGGAATTTTGATTAGATCATTTCATATGATTATTAGGCAATTAACCTCATGAGATTAATCGTTAAAGTTAGGTCATTTGATCAAGGATGTGATTAGTAAAAAAGATTAGAGTTGATCTAATTAGGGATAAAATAGTCATTTGCATAGAAAAGTAAAATTTTTAATGAATTTCTTAAGGTTTTAGTTTCTTTCTTTCTAATAATTTTAGCTTAATATTCTCTCCATTTGTGTTTAATTTTTATCCTTCCATTAGTCTTCAATAGGGCCTAATTAGATTAATTCATTTAATTAATGATTAATGCTACCTTATTTTTTTTTTACTACACAATCTATTTTGGTGTTACATTTTTATAGGTTGCTTGGTTCATTAGAAGACAATTTGGTCATTTAAATGGAGGACAAACTTGACTTTCATGGGATGATGATGTGGTATACTTATGTGGCACTCATTAACCCATGTCATTAACTTGTTTCAATCCCATTGGTCCATCTAAGCCCTTACTTATCCATCTCACCTCCACCTCACAATCCTAGCCACCTAAGCATCTACTTGGACTTACTAATCTATCTCACCATTCTCTTAACCTTTTATTAGTTCAAGTGTCTTAAGCCTTCTTCTTATTAGTCCACCCTATATTCATTAATTCACATCACCTCCTAAACCCTAATTCTATTCACCAAGAAGCACACACTAACAAAAGAATGATGGCAATTTCTTCTTGAAGGAGGGCTTGGACATGCTTCTCCATCTTCATCATTTTCTTCTTTCTCTTCAACGTGCTCTTCCATTTTTCACCATATTTCTTCATTTTTTTTCACCATTTTTCTCCATTCCACCTCCATTCTTCCACTTTTCTTCATTTTTTCTTCATCTATTCTTCCATTCTTCCCTTTTTCCTCTTGGCCATGACCCTTTCCTCCATCTTCTACCATAAGGACACCATTCCCAGCTTCAATGCTATGGATGAAATTTTCTTGAAAATTGAAGGAGAGCTTGTGACCATGAGAAGCTAAGCAATTTGATAATGACCTAGCAAGCTTGGAAGGGATTCAAGAGGCTATGAATTGCAAGCATTGGATTGGGCTAACTATTTCTTCTCCCTTAACTATTTCCATTTCAATTTCTATGTCAATTTAGGATAGGATTCTTGAATATTTTGATTTGAAAATTGGGATTGTAATGTGAACCATTGGATTGGTATATTGGAATTAATTTGTATGAATTGCTATTTTATTAAAGTGAGATTATGTTTAAATTGGACTTTACATCTTGTGTTCTTATGTTTTAATTCTTGAAATTTAGCTTCTTGATTTAGCACTATAGTTGTTAATTAAGTGGTTTAATTCTTGATTGAAGCATTGGCATTGTTGGATGGATGTGGTTTTATGGGCATAAAGTCTTGGCCAATATGATGGATTAATTGTGTAATGCTTACAAGTTTAGTTAATTGTCATATTATCATGCAAGTTAGGTATTTGATAAAATGCCTAGGTGAGTATTCATTTTAGGTAGTTGGTCTTACATCCTATACTTAGAGAGTTTATGGTCTCAATGTATATGGCATTTGATCATAGTAGTTGTTCCAAGTCCAATTAATCATTAGAGTCCAATTTTCTTTCCTTTTCAAGTATTGTGAGGTTGTTATCTCCATTTCATTTCATTTGCATTTTTCATTCCACCAAAATTTTCACAATTAGCTCTCTTGAATTTGTTCTAGTTTAATTTTTATTTTTAGTTAAAATTTTAATTCAATCATATTAAAAAAAAAAAGAAAAACCTCCAAATTTTGTAATTAGTTTGAATCTCATATAGGTTAGTATCTTTGCATTAGCATCATTTTATTTAGTTTTTGCATTTAAAATAAATTACATCACTTACATTTTTCATACTTGTTCTACATTTATATACATTTGTTTATACTTTCATATGATTAGCTACATACTTGCACACTTTTCTATGTTCATGAAAATAATTAAATAAAGAATATATATATAATCAAAATAAATAATAAATAATAAAAAAAATAAAAAATTATATATTTATTTAATTACTTAGTCACTCATCTAAGTGATATTATTTTAGTTGCTCCGGAGTGAAACGACATTGGTTGCCCACTTTTACTACGTAATTTATATTTTACAATCAATTTTTTTTTTAAAATTGCAACCTTATGACAAGGTTAGTCAATTTATTGGTGCTGTTGCAGAGGAGCAACTTGTTTTCATTTAGTTTAGGTTGGTAATTAAGTAGTTAAGATTAGTTTTGTCATTTTTCATTTGGTTTTGTAGGGAAATGTGGTTATTTTGGTTGGACTTTTACAAGTAATTACTCACTGGAATTTGTTCTGACTTGCCCAGATTTGCTTGTAACTTAGTATTTCAAAGTTTTTGGGTGTTCTGATCAAACATCATACCCTTTAAAGTATGAGGTCTTCACAATTTTGACCAATTTGACCGTTTTGACCACTTTTCATTTTTTTTCATTTTGGGAATTTTTCCAAAATTTATTTCTCTATTTTTTTTCTTCTTTCCTATGCTTGATTTGTGTGTTTTGTTTGTTCAATTATGTTCATAAGTGTATAGATTACGATTAATATTTTAAGTTTATGATTGGTCTTTTTTGTTTCTTAATTTTGGTCATTTTAGCTTAAATTTTGATTGGTGCTTAATTTTTGGGTTGACTGTTGACTTTTTTGATTTTTTTGCATTTTCTAGTTATTGCTTCTTTTGTATGTTTTTGGTTACTTACTACTTTCATTATACTTCATTGATGTTGCATGACTTGATCTTTTGAAAAATTGTTTGAACTTGATCATGAAATTGAGAGGACATTTCATTGACAAAGGAGAATTAAAGTTAATAATCATGTAGGTAGTAGTTCTACTATAAATTCTCCTGCTTTTTCTTCTGAGTCTTGTTTAGTTTAGTCATCTATTGATCCTCTTGATTCTGAAGAAAAAATGAAAGATAATGAGAGAAATATAAATAATGGGGCATGTTTAGAGCCTACTTATGTTAATGTTGAAAATAATGTTCCTGCTAGGACCATTAAAAAGTTAGTTTCACTCGATCTGCATTTTCAAAATTGGTGCATTAATTATCTTGACATTGATGCTAATCTTGAGTTGAAGCCTAGATTTATACATTTACTTCCTAAATTTAATGGCCTTGCAAGTGAAGATCCATACAATTACTTAAAGACTTTCCATATAATTTGCACTGCTGAGACCTAATGGTGTTTTTTAGGATCAAATTAAAATGTGTGCCTTCCTTTTTTCTTTTTAAGGGTCTACTAAGAATTGGTTGCTCTAACTATCCCTTAGATTCATCACCACATGGGACCAATTTAAGAAATTGTTTTTGGGAAAATTTTTCCTAGCATATCGCACTTCCTCTATTAGGAAAGACATTTGTGGCATCCAAAAAATTTCTAAGGAGTCCCTTTATGAGTATTGGGAGTGATTTAAGATGCTGCTATCTAGTTGCCCCCACCAAAGGATCCCAGATACTTTATTGATACAGTATTTTCATGAAGATCTTCTTCCTCTAGAGAGAGATTTATTAGACTCTGTTGTAAGAGGTGCTCTGCTTGGCTTGATTGTTGATACTGCTTGGGAATTGATTGAGAAGAAAGCATAGAATACCTAGCAATTTAGTGCTAGATAGCAACTTAGAATAAATGAAGTTGGGTTGCATTCCTCATTCATTTAGTCTTGCCTTCAGAGCAAGATAGATAAGTTGACTTCTGTTATGGAGAAAGTGGCAATACTTCAGCTTTAGACTTTTGCCAATGCTATCAATCCTATGGGATTTTCTACTCCTTTCACCCCACACTCTAGTTCTTTAGCTTTGATTTGCCCACTTTGTTCTATTTGCTCATTGGTTACTCACACTACTAATGCTTGCCCATTCTTGAATAATAAAGCTGAGCCTTGCAATGTAATGTATTCTTCTAAGCTGATGAATTAAAGTGGTCAGAAAATATGATCCATATTCAAATACATACAATCCTAGATGGTATGATCACCTAAACTTTAGATATGGTGGTATCCAACCTCAGCAATCATGGTTTAATCAAGGTGCTAGTTCTAGTGGTTAGGTGTTTCAACTAGTTAGGGAACCTGCACTCATTCAAGATGAGAGTTCAAAATTAGAGAGCAAGTTGGATACTATGATGAAGCTTTTGGTGGATAAGTTAGACCAGATAGAAAGGGAACAACAACAAAAGGATTTGTAGCATAGACAAGAAATACAAACTCTTTAGACTCAGATCGGGCAGTTATCTAATATAATTAGCAACATGCATAGTCAAGGTTCAAGTAAGTTGCCATCACAAGTGGCAGTTAATCCTAATGTTAGGACTCAGCAGAATCCTAATCTTGGTAAAGTTAATGCTATCTCTCTTAGAAGTGGCAAGACAGTCACATTTGTAGATCTTATTGCCACTTATGCTTCCAAAAATAAGGAAGTTGTCATTAATGATTCTCTTTCCACCTTTATATCATAATATAAGCCCACTTCATCAAAAACACAAGTGGGACCACAGAAAGAGCAAGAAAAAAGATAAGGAAAAGGAGGAAGTGAGCAAATAGGTTTTACCTTTCCTTATTAGGGCAGTTAAGACCGAAAGGAGAAAGAAGGAAGCAAAGATGTTTAAGGAGATATATGACATCTTTTGGAAGATGGTGGTCAATATTCCCCTAGTTAACCTGGTTGCACAGGTGCCCAAGTATAAAAAGTTTTTGAAGGAGTTGTGCACCATAAAAAGAAGGCTTAAGTGTGAAGGTAAGGTTGATTTGGGAGCAGTTGTCTCTTCGCTCTATCAATTGCCAATGGCAGTAAAGTGCAAGGATCCTGGCAGTTTCTTCATACCATGTACTATTGGTGACATTGAGTTCTTAGATGCTTTGGCGAATTTAAGAGCAGTTATCAATGTTATGCCAAAATTAATCTTTTCTTAGCTTCGAAGAGTGGATCTCAAGCTAACCAGCCTAATTGCCTCCCTTGTTAATAGACGTTGTATGGTTCTAAAAGGAGTTTTAAAGGATGTCTTGGTTAAAGTAAAAGATCTCATATTCCTTGAATATTTTTATGTCCTTAATATGGATGACAGTAGGTTTAGGCAAAAGGGACCATCGTCTTTGATTTTGGCAAGCCTTTCTTTAAAACTGTTAGGGCAGTGATAGAAGTACATATTGGTGTAAGCCTTTCTTTAAAACTACTAAGGCAAGGATAGATGTACATACTAGTACTTTGACTATGACATTTGCTGAAAATATTATTAGATTTGATGTACTTGATTCTATAAGATACCCATTTGATAATTACACTGAGATAAGAGTTAGTCTCATTGATGTGCTTATTAATGATGTTGTTATAGATTTTAAAGATAGCATGCTGTGTAGATGATGTGATATTGTTGGTTTAGATGATTCTATTACTTGTGCATGTTCTAAAATTGGTGGTAGTGATGCAGGTATTAGTATAGATCTTGTTGACATTAATATTTTCATTGATTTTATTAAGATTGCTAGATATTCTAAAGATGATGTTTCTATGCCTGTTTATGGCAATAATGGTTGTGATGATCATTTATCTATTGTTTCTATTGTTTCATTTGGATTTTCTTTGCTATTTAGTGTGGTTGATGCTACAGATAAAGTTAATTTGTCTTCATTACCTAATTTTGAGTTGTTATCATGTTTTTGTTGTATATATTAAATCTACTGATATTGTAAACATTCATGCTAATGCTGGTAGTTCTAAAGTTTCACATGTTGATAAGGAATTTAATGATTTAGATAGTTCTATTCCTATTGATCTCTCTTTTTCTAGGACACACGTTAGTAATGTGGATATAGGTGCTTTTGTAGCCAACACTCATGTGAGTTTAGAGATTTCTGATTTTAATGTTGTTTTTGATATGAGTACCACTGATGGCATTGCTTCTATTGATGACTCTATGGACCATGATGTATTTTCTGATTCTTCTGCTATTATTGTTTCTACTGATGATTCCCAAAGTGGGAAAGTCTCCTCTTCTATTTGTGAGTATTTAGTACTGGTTTCTAGTTAATTGACATTGATCTGAAGCTGCCCATACCTTCAGTTGAGTAAGCTCTTTCATTAAAGTTGAAGCCACTTCTTGACTCATTGAAATATGTTTATTTTGAGAAGTTACTGGTGATCATAGCCAGTGACATACCCATTGAGGAAGAAATTCACCTCCTAAAAGTGCTTAGGCAAAGGATGAAGGTCGTTGGATAGACCCTTGTTGATATTCCTAGGATTAACCTTGATGTATGTATGCATCGAATTTTGCTAAAGGATGATGCCAAAGCTATATGACAACTATAAAGATGACTCAACCCATTGATCCTTGATATGGTAAAGAAAGAGGTTTCTAAACTTCTTTTTGCAAGTATAATCTACCTTATTTTTGATAGTTAGTAGGTTAGTCTGATTTAGGTAGTCCTAAAAAGACTGGTATTACTATAATGCGTAATGATAAAGGTGAGTTAGTTCTGACTAGGGTCCAGAATAGTTAGAGGATATATATAGACTATAGGAAACTTAATTCTTTGATTAGGAAGGATCACTACCCGATCCCTTTTATAAATCAAATGTTAAAGAGACTTGCTGTTAGATCCCATTATTGTTTTCTGAATGAGCTTTCTGGATATTTTTAGATTTATATTGCACCAAAAGATCAGGATAAGACCACATTCACATGTTTATTTGGAACCTTTGCATATAGATGTATGCCATTTGGCCTTTGTAATGCACTAGGCACTTTTCATTATTGCATGGTCTCCATGTTTTCTGATTTTCTTGAGCATTGCATGGAGATATTTATAGATGATTTTATAGTCTATGAAGATTTTTTTGATACATGCTTAGCTTATTTGGATAAGGTTTTGGAAAGATATATTAATTATAATCTTGTGCTAAATTTTGAGAAATGTCATTTCATAGTTAGGAGAGGAATTATTTTAGGACATATTGTTTCATATGATGGCATTGAGGTAGATAAAGCTAAGGTTGACATCATTTCATCTCTTCCATACCCCTCATGTGTGAAAGATATGCATTCTTTTCTTCGGCATGCTAGATTTTATAGGAGATTCATTAAAGATTTTAGTAAAATAGCATTACCATTATCTCATTTATTGTAGAAGGATGTGAGTTTTGTTTTTCATGATACTTGTAGGTGTGCCTAGGATGAGTTGAAGAAGAGACTCACCATACCCTTCATCATTCGTCCGCCTTCCATTTGAGCTCTTGTGTGATGCTACAAACTATGCACTGGGTGCAGTCCTTGCTCAGATAGTGGAGAAAAGACAACATGTCATAGCCTATGCCTAGAGGACATTGGATGCTACTAAGGCCAATTATACCACTACAGAGAAAGAGCTATTTAGGATTATCTTTGGGCTAGAGAAATTTTGATCTTACATTCTCCACACAAAGGTGATTGTAACACCATAATTTTCTAGCTCACCTAATGTGATTTCTAGGCTTCCTTCCATGCATAATACAATAATTTCAAGAAAAGCCATAAAATATTCGATTATTTTGCGTTACGTCATGGATAAATTTTTTATTTCATGTCCACTGGACCATATGAACTTATTCTTCTCATTCTCATATTTAATACACAATTACAACTCATAACCATCTCAAGAAGTGGCTAAGAACTTGAGCTAATGGAGTATATGCATAAAAATAGTATGTGCAGCCTCGAGTTGGCATTTCAATTTTCTGTCATGAAATTTGAAAAATCATAACTAATTCTAAACAAATTAAAATCAAGCACACTATACCATTTTGGAAAGCTACCGATGTCTACTTTATATTAAAAATAAATCCAAACCACAACAAGGATGTCCAGCTACTAGAAATCAATGTAACAATAACCAAGGTTGCCTATCGTTGCTGGTACTATCACTGAACTTTAAAAATTCATATCTCCCTACTTAGATGTTTGATTTTGGTTATCTTAGTGGCTACAGAAAACTTATCATGTCTAGTTTATGTTTGTAAAATTTCATAAGTATTGGACACTATTTGGCCCTCAAATGATATAGTACAAGAAACTGACCATTTGAACAATGCTTATGCTAGAATAATAGAAAAATGGCAACTTTGAAGAATCATAATTAATTCCACAGAGCTCCAAATAATCTGATCTATAGCTTTCCAAAAAACTCTAGATGAGATTTATATGTAAGCCAAATTTCATGAGCAAATTCATTTATTTGGTCAGATCTTGATATTAGGTTGTAAATGTGTCATTTTGGTATCTTCTAAAGGTCTCAAATGGTCCAAAATTGCTTCTAAGACAACCATAGCCACTTGAGCATGTGGAAAAGCAAAGAATGATCTACTAAAAATATCTCAAAAGTATATAAACACAGATTTCATAAACTCACACTCTCACCCTAAGATATACATAAGACCACACAAGCTAGTCCTTGCCATTCAATATCCAATTTATGCTATAACTTACATTTGGCATCAAATATCATATATACATAGTATATTTACATATTTACATATGTTAATGAAGTCATACAACATATAAAATAAGGGATTATACATATGCCACTCATATGGCTATAAAATGGCAAATTTTCACACTTTGTTGTTAATCTTCTTTCTTTAGACTTGGTGGCTTCCATTCCTTAGTTCACTTGGTCCACCTAGACACGTAAGACATATGGGGAGGAAGGGATGAGATTCTAGGAATTCTAATAGCCCTTTTTTCTTTCAATCACACATAAAGAATGCAATCCTAGTCTAAAAATGTATGCATGAACATCATAAAGCATATAGTCATTCATAAAATATTTTTAGCATTCAAGAAGTCATACAAAACATACATAGGCTTGCCAAGTAAGTGATTTAGCCTCATCCATTATTTTCAAGGACTTTGGACTTGCCTCACCTTTTTTTTAAAGGTTTAAACTAGGCCTTATTCTTGAGAGACTCTTAGCTTTGTCTTAACCATTCTTGAGGGTTCTTGACTCATCCTTATCATGGCTAATAGGTTCTTGGTTTCACCACATTCAAGCAAACCAAAGAAAATACACATAGCTTCATTTGAAGATATAATGTAACCTCATAGTACCATGACATATAGATACATGTTAAGATATTTTTCATAGTTCAAAATATACATACACACATTCAAAGATAAGATAAACATCCACTCATGCATAAGAGAAAGAAGAGAGAGCTACCTTTGTCACAATTGAATACTTTCTTCATTGAATTTAGTTCCTCTCCCATGGTCACACACTCACAAGAAGGTGAGACTTGTTTCCTTTGGCCTAGACACATCATATGGAAGCCAATTACACTCGTGGAACAAATTCTAAGGTTACATATTCATTTTAAGAGCTATGTTGTGCTTATATCTTGTTTATGGTTCCATAATGCACTTAATGAAGCAGCCTTAGGAAAACATAATCTTGGCTCTACTCTTTCCATCCATTTATGATTCTTGACCATTTTAAGTCTCTTAGAGTCATCACATAATTAATTCAAGGAGTCTAACTAGGTGTTACTTCTTGAAGCCATAATATGGAACCTATGGTACTATCTCACTATCTATGGCCTCCTAAATTCATTATTTAATGTCTAGATCATTATTCTAATTTTTTTAGGCCTTAAAAAATTCATTTCAAAGGACTTACTTTAAAAATGTATCCGTTTCTGTGATTTTAACGAAATTTGGACATTACAGTGATCATCTTTACAGATCATTCAACTATCAAGTACTTGTTCAAGAAGCCAGACTCTATACCTTGCTTGATTAGATGGGTAGTGTTGATACAAGAGTTTGATGTAGAAATCTATGACAAGGGGATGCAGAGAATATGGTAGCTAATCACCTGAGTAAGATTAAGACTCTTATGGTAATATCTTCTTTCCCCTTAGATGATTTTCCTAATGATAGGCTCCGTGTAGTTGGTATGTTTGTTCCTTAAAATATGGTAGCTGATCACCTGAGTAAGATTGAGACTCTTGTGGTAACATCTTCTTTACCTTTAGATGATTTTCTTGATGGTTTTTTTTGATGTTGCTAATTATTTAGCTACATTTGTTTTGCCTACTTATATGAATAAACATCAGTCAGATAAATTTAGGAGAGAGGCTAGGTATTATATCTGGGATAATTCTGATTTGTGGCGCATCTGAAGTAATCAAGTTATTAGGAGATGTGTGCCTAAGCATGAGCATGATTCTATATTGCATTTTTGTCATACATTAACTTGTGGAGGTCACTTTTCATCATAGCGCATGGCTAGGAAGATTTTAAATTCTAGATTGTACTAGCTCACCCTATTTAAAAATGCATATGAGTTTTGCAAAAGTTGTGACAAGTGTTAACACACTGGTAGTATTTCTAAGAGGAGTGATATGCCTCAATAGTCTATTCTATTTTCTGAAATTTTTTATGTTTGGGGCATTAATTTTATGGGTCCTTTCCCTGTCTCTTTTGGTTTTTCATATATAATGTTGGCTGTGGATTATGTCTCTAAGTGGGTGGAGGCGAAAGCCACCCGTACTGATGATTCCTCTATAGTTGTGGATTTTGTTAAGTCTCACATATTTTGTAGGTTTAGATTCCCAGAGCAATCATTAGTGACTAGGGTAGTCATTTTTGTAACTAGACGATACAGGTGCTTTTGAAGAAATATGGAGTGATCTATAAGGTTGCTACCTTTTACCATCCACAGACCAACGGTCAAGTAGAGGTTTCAAATAGAGAAGTGAAGTAAAATTCTAGAAAAGATAGCATAAAGCCTATTGGGCAATCAAGCAATGCAATATGAACTTGCAAGAAGTTGGAGTACACAAAAAGATGCAATTGCAAGAGTTAGAGAAGCACTGAGAGATTCATATGAGAGTTCCTAGATTTATGAAGAAAAAGTCAAAGCATTTCATGATTGAGCCATTGTGAGAAAGGAGTTTTAAGAGGGTGAAAGGTTGTTAATGTATAAGTCCATATGAAGTTAATGCATGGGAATCTTCGATCTAGATGGAAAGGTCTTTACATAGTCTCCCGAGTCTTTCCATTTAGTGTGGTTGAGCTATATGATGCAGTGAGCAAGACAAAGTTCAAGGTGAACGGGTACTAAATCAAGCACTACTTTGAGCAAGTACCTCGGCATGAGCATGGGGAACTCTAGTTTTCAGACCCATCCTGAATAGGTTGCTTCTATCCTTTCCTTATTTTGCATTCGTCTTTATTATTGATTAGTTTATCTAGATTGTTGGTTGGCCTAATACATTAAGGACAATGCATGATTTTAAGTGTAGGGGATGGGCTTCTTAAAAAGTAGGTTTTGATTTTGTTTTTAAGTTTTGGATGTGAGAACTTACATGCTAGAGTGATTAATATATGATTATCTTGAAATGAAAGGTGTTTTAATTATCATTGCATGTATTAAACTAAGTGGAAAAGTGCTTAATCTAGAGATTTTAAGTTGAAGGTCATTTACCTTAGAGAGTTTTTAGGCCTAAATTTTGTTTTCAAAGTGTATCCTTCTATTTAGTTCTTAATCTAGAATTTAGCTTGTGTCATGTTCAAGATTACATGCATTGTTAATTGCACTTGCATAGATAAGATAAAGGCATTCATTTCTTACATTTAACTCTTGGCCAAATATGCTATCTTATATACATTGACATATCTCTTGTTAGCCAATTTGAGCCTATGGTTTATTCATTTCTTACCCTTAGCCATTTTATGCATTCATATCTCTTCTACCTTTTTGTTGGATGCTTAGAGTTAATAAGAGCATGCATTTCATATCTAGGATGGATAAAGGCATATTGTCCATTTGTTGTGTTGCCAATTGTTAATATTCTTAGCTTACTATTAAAAAAAAAGAATGAAATATATATATATATATATAATGAAAAAAAGAAAGAGAAAAAAAAAAGGAAAAAAAAGTTGCAGTTATTTGTTTTATATTATTATCTGTTGTACTATAATGAGTGAATAAGGTTTAGATGATATGCTTGGTTCATCCTAGCTCTATTAACTAGCTCTTAGTGATTCTAGGTGCTTAATATTTTATTAGTTTTGCTTTGTTATCCCATTCCATTTCTTACATGATCCTTTTTCTTTCTAATCATAGCCATTCTAATAAAAGTCCCTTTGATCTATGTGGTGTGATTCACTCTAATGGTGGTGGAAAGTTTAGACATTTGCCAAGCTTATGGAAAGAGAGCTAATGTCAAGGAATTGACAATAAACACAAGCCACTTGAATGAAAGAGAGAATTAAACATGATCCTTGGAGAGGACCTTGGACTTTATAAGGACCTCAACTAAGTTTCTTTGCCATGATGTTTGATCTTGCAATTCTTGATTAACTTACCTTGATTTAAAGGATATAATTGTGTTGATTAACTGCATGATTTGTTTGTTTCTCACATTTATTATTTTTCTTTTGATTTTTCTATGGCTTCTGTTTTTCTTTTGCCCCCGAGTGCAAAAGATTAAGTGTGGGGGAATTGATAACTCCTATATTTTTATCAATTTTATCTCTCACTTTTAGTGATTTTAATAGATAGTTTTGGCTAATAAGGTCTTTTTAGATTATTTATATGATTTTGGCCAAATTTTGGATTTGATGGCTTTTTGGGCTAATTCTTTAGGATTGTATTCATATTGTATATATTATATGATTCTATTAATCTTAAGACTTAATTCTTTCTATCTTGCCTAATCCATGTATTGTATTGTGATTTCATGCCTAATTGTGCTTTACCAGGCGATTAATCATGAAATTCTAGATGTTTCCTAGTGAGTTTCTATTAGGGAATGTCCATTCTTTCATCTGTTTGATGATTCCTCCATCCCATAACATTAGTTTTCATTTCATGTGGAATCTAAAATTTCACTGTTTCTACTATTTTTTACTTTCCCAAAATACTCTTACATAGGGACCTAAGTAGATTTTTCATTAAGGAATTTTGATTAGATTATTTCATATGATTATTAGGCAATTAATCTCATGAATTAATGGTTAAAGTTGGGTCATTTGATCAAGAATGTGATTAGTAAAATGGATTAGAGTTGATCCAACTAAGGATAAAATAGTCATTTATATGGAAAAATCATTTTTCTTGTGAACTTCTTAAGGTTTTAGTTTATTTCTTTCTAATAATTTTAGCCAAATATTCTCTTCATTTATGTTTAATTTTCATCCCTCAATTAGTCTTCAATAAGGCCTAATTGGATTAATTCATTTAATTAATGATTAATGCTACTTAATTATGTGATTAATCAATTTTTATTCTTTTACTACATAATCTATTTTGGCGTCACATTGTTATAGGTTGCATGGTTCATTAGAGGGTAATTTGGTCATTTAAATGGAGGACAAACTTAACTTTCATAGGATGATGACGTGGTATGCTTATGTGGCACTCATTAATCCATGTCATCAACTTGTTTTAATCACATTGGTCCATCTAACCTCTTAATTATCCACCTCACCTCCATCTCACAATCCTAGCCACTTAAGCATCCACTTGGACTTACTAATCTGTCTCATCATTCTCTTAATCTTTTATTGGTCCAAGTGTCTCAAGCCTTCTTCTTATTGGTCCACCCAACATTCATTAATCCACATCACCTCCTAAGCCCTAATTCTATTCACCAAGAAGCACATACTAATAAAAGAACGATGGCAATTTCTTCTTGAAGGAGAGCTTGGACATGCTTCTCCATCTTCATCATTTTCTTCTTTCTCTTCAACATGCTCTTCCATTCTTCATTATATTTCTTCATTTTTTCACCATTTTCCTCCATTTCACCTTCATTCTTCCACTTTTCTTCATTTTTTTCTTAATCTATTCTTCCATTCTTTCCTTTTCCTCTTGGTCGTAACCCTTTCCTCCATCTTCTACCATAAGGATGCCATTCCTAACTTCAATGCTATAAATGAAATTTTCTTGAAAATTGAAGGAGAGCTTGTGACCATGAGGAGCTAAGCACTTTGATGATGACCTAGCAAGCTTGGAAGGGATTCAAGAAGCTATGGATTGCAAGTATTGGATTGGGCTAATTATTTCTTCTCCTTTAACTATTTCCATTTCAATTTTTATGTCAATTTAGGATAGGGTTCTTGAATATTTTGATTTGAGAATTGGGATTGTAATGTGATCATTAGATTGGTATATTGGAATTAATTTGTATAAATTGAAATTTTATTAAAGTAAGATTATGTTTAAATTGGTCTTTACATCTTGTGTTCTTATGTTTTGATTCTTGAAATTTAGCTTCTTGATTTAGCACTATAGTTGCTAATTAAGTGGTCTAATTTTTGATTGAAGCATCATAATTGTTGGATGGATGTGGTTTTGTTGGCATAAAGTCTTGGCCAATATTATGGATTAATTGTGCAACTCTTACTAATTTGGTTAATTGTTATATTATCATGCAAGTTAGGTGTTTGATAAAATATCTAGGTGAGTATTCATTCTAGGTAGTTGGTCTTGCATCCTAACTTAAAGAGTTCATGGTCCAAGTCCAATTAATCATTATAGCCCAATTTTCTTCTTTCTTTAAGTATTACTAGGTTGTTGTCTCATTTCATTGCACTTTTCATTCCACCCAATTTTGCACAATTAGCTCTCTTGAATTTGTTCTAGTTTAATTTTCATTTTTAGTTAAATTTTCAATTCAATCGTATAAAAAAAAGAAAAACCCTCTAAATTTTGTAATTAATTTGAATCCCATATAGGTTAGTATCCTTGTATTAGCATCCTTTTATTTAGTTTTTGCATTTAAAATAAATTACACCACTTATATTTTTCATACTTGTTTCACACCCATATACACTTGTTTATACTTTCATACAATTACCTACACACTTGCACACTTTTCTATGTTCATGAAAATAATTAAATAATATATATATAATTAAAATAAAAAAATAAAAAATAATAAAACCAAAAAAATTATATATTTGCTTAATTACTTAGTCACTCGCCTAAGTGATATTATTCTAGTTGCTCTACAGTGAAACCTTGGTTACCCAATTTTACTACGTATTTTATATTTTGCAACCTTTTTTTTTTTAAATTGAACCTTACGACAAGTATGGTCAGTAATTCATTGAGCTTACATGTATATTTGTAAGGTGGATAGTGATTTTTTGGTATAAGGGAAATTTCATGTGATAAACTATTTATAATTAATGCATGTATGAATTGAAATTTGCCCATGACAAGAGGTTGCATAATAGAGCTCATTTGATGTACTTTGAAACCAAAATTTTGATCATTTATGTAGTAAAATGTCACTCTACCCTTAACTACTTTAATGATAAAATCTGTAACAATCTTAATTCTTAATTACCCTGATTAGGCTTAATTATGTGGTTAATAATCGTAAATCAAGGTCTTAAGTTATTACAATTAATTAAATTGAAAAAAGTGAGAAAATTTGAACCTTGATATGATTAAGGTCATTAACCAAACAACCAAAACCATTTGATCCCATAAGTAACCTAATTATCAATTAAGATATTTAGTTCACATTACTATTAATCCCAAGCATCACAAAATCTTCTTACAAATGCTCCCAAGTTATTATATATCATGTTCATAGTAAAATCTAAGATTTCTAAGCAAAAATAAGAGTTTAGGGGACTTAGGCTATGACTTAGGCCTTTTTCACCATGACTAAGTTGGTTGTTGGTACTTAAAATCAAAACTTCAAACCTTGCGCCATGACTTAAGCCTTTTGCGCTGTGGCGAAAGTGCTCTTGGGAACCTACTTTTCAAACTTTGAGTGGTGCCTCACCGCGGTGAGCTTATGTAGCACCGTGGTGAGAAATCCTCTTGGAACTCTCCAAGCTTACCCCTAGATGCTCGCCACAGTGAGTTTGCTTTCTGTTACCCTTCCAGGGTGAGTTTCTTGCGTTGTGTCACGGCGAGACATCTCGTGCCACGATGTTCCTAGCTTCTGGATCTCCCTTAGCCATGACTTAAGTAGTTTTGGCCACAGTTAAACCCCCTTCTGCACTTAAATTTTCTAAATTTTGTCCCACACATATCAGACCTCTCTCAAGCAACATCATAAGGTCATTTTATCTTAATTTGTAAGGCTTTAACAGCAACCAACAAGCTAAACTATCCAGCATGCCCTCACATCCTCTTAGAGGCAAGAGTATTGATTTCAAATCTCTCTAATAATCGTACATAAGCAAATTCACGAATTATTGATAGAAACAAGATTCATAAACCACTAACATGATCATTCATGGTGATGAGTTTTATATCTATACTAATAAGGTTCCACATCAGATATAAATAAGTACATACATCAGATTCCAAATCTGCATAAGGCCCAACTCTATATTAGATACACATAGATCACTAAAATACAAAACTCCTACACTTGACATTATGATTACATAATGATACTATACAAAAGAATAACAAAAATTAGCATATATCTTAAGTTAGATCAACTTAAGTGCAACATTCGCCACACATGATCACAGCTTATGGATATTCATCGACTTGCTTTCCCTTATCCTTACTTAAAGAGCCTTCACTTGAAATAATTAACCCATAAAACGGGATGAGATGTGTAACACTTCAAAATTAATTAAGACTAATTATGGTAATTAGGGAATTAATATGGGTAATTAGTAAGATTAATTAAGTGGAAAGGGAGATATATATTAAATTTGGGCCATGTGATTAACCCAATTTCATTTTTCTAGAGGTCCAACATTTATTTATGCAGACCTAAACTAAATGGACTCTTGAAACTTGGCTTAACCTAACCAAAAATCTAAACTCGCTTAAAATTAAGCTTCTAGGTTAGCCCAAGACCTAAACTTAAACCCTAAACCCTTAATAGTCCCCTTTCATTCTACAGAAACATTAGAGAGTGAGAAGCAAATTCGGAGGTCCCTTGGAGGCTATGGCAAATTATCTGTGGGTTATTTGAAATTAAATGTTTTTATGAATAATGCAAAAGGTACATATGGAATTTTACAGCATTGTCATTGCACAATAAGTAGATAATATCTTATGATACGATTTTATCATGTGTTTTACATGCTTTAAATTTCATATTCTACATAAATTTGAAATTTAAATATTTCCTTCACCATGTAATAAAACACTTTCTTTGAACTTTTGATTGCAATTGTATTTGTGCTAAACTAATAGATAAGTTGCAATTATACTTGATTTGAAATTGCTTGATATATGTATGGAAGTAATGGAAAACAATGTTAGACTTTAGAAATTTTCTATGTCAAATGACTATGAAAAGTGTATTGTTCATGAAATAAGATTTGTGTAATTCTATATATGACTGTTGTAACACCCTCATTTCTAACTCATACCCATCATGCCATACATGCTCATATACATATGGGAAGCATAAAAGGGAGATCATTTTCTTTGGGTTCATATTCTTTCTCACATGGCAGCATGCATGGGTAGACATTCACTTTAGTGTCACATGGACCGGGTGAGCTCTTTCTATGCATCCCCATGTTTAATTGCATCATTAAGACTCACTTCAATCTCAAAAACATGCTTTAAACCCATGGAAAGCAAAAAGGGATATGAGACATGTAGATTCATTTTCGGCAGCCTTGGCCTCATTTCTGGGCAAAGTTTGGAAATTCACAACTAAATCCAAAAAAATAGAAAACATGTGATCTCAGTCATTATGGAAAGCTTAAGGGGTCTACTTCATGTGAAAAATATTTCAAGTCATAAAATCCTACACACAGGACGTTTGACATGCAAAATCATCTGAAGGTCGGAGGGGGCTCTGCTACTGTCACAGTTTACTGATATGGACTTCAAAAATGTATAACTAATCCCATAAAAATCCACTGCATTCAAATGATATCACTATGGAAAGATGTGGATGCTAACTAGAGAGAAAAATGTCTTCAGATCAATTCATCAAACCAAACTCCTGGAAACCGATGAAACAGTACCTCAGGTCTGGTAGGATGACTGATGCTGGGCAGGAACTTCGAAAATGAATATCTTCCTCTATAGACCTCCAAATGAGGTGATTCTAGTTGCTAAAAGTCACCGTGACTGTATAGTTTCTGCCTATAAAATTTTGTAATCATTGGATCACTTTTGCCCCTCGGATGACACAATCCCATAACTAACCAAATGAACAGTGTTTCTGAAAATCTGAAATTCTAATACCAACTTTGCAAAATCATAGGAAATTATATAGACTCCAAATGACTTGATCTTTAACTTCCTAAAAAGCTCTAGACAAGATCTAGTCACATGCCAAATTTCAAGGCAAGAGGATGTCATTTGGTCAGATTTGGACATCATGAGCAAAATGACCATTTTCATGTGTTAGATGAGGGCTATTGAGACCCAACTTGGCTTCGCCTACCTCTAAGGCTCTATGAGCACATGGAAAAGCATTAATATATGATATCAAACATGGCCCAAGTGTCTAACAACCCAGATTTGTAAGACTCACTCTCCCACACTAACACATACACTCATGGGGGAATGCTAGATCTTACCATTCATTGCAAAACTTACTACATCATTCACTATAAGCTCCATTCTCATACATATACATGATAAATACATTGAGTTCATCTATTTACAAATATTCATATGTGCTACATCATGTACATCATATCATTAGATTACATCTCTTGGCTTAACTACAAAATGATTACAAGAGGCTCTTTTACAAGTCTTCACTAATCTCCCTAGCTTCAAGCTTGGTGGCTCCCATCTCTTGCTTCACTTGGTCCACCTAGTATGTTGGGATGGTGGAGAGGGGGAGTGAGATTCAAAGAATCTCAATAGCTCATCTTTCATTCAATCATACACATAAAGCATGCAAACAAGTCTCACAATGTATGCATGGGCATACTAGCATATGAAATCATAGGAAAAGCATTTGCACATTGAGTTGGCCATTTATAAGAAAAGCATTTTCAACATGTGAGTAGGCCATACATAACATATAAAAGCTTGCCAATTAAATAGATTAGCCTCACCCACTCACTTGTGGATTTTGGACTTGCCTCACTCATTCTTTAAAAGGTTCTTAGACTCAACCCTTGCTCTTTGAGAGTCAACCTCACTTTTGGGAGACTCTTTACTTTGTCTCAACTAACTTGAGGGTTTTTGGCTCATCCTCACCATGGCTAAAGGGTTGTTGGCTTTTCCATACTCAAGCAAACTCAAGAAACCATATAAAACATCATTGAAATACATAAAGCATCATCGTGCTAGCATACTTCTTATGGTTCAAAACATATATACACACAAGCAAGACAATGTAAGTACACATCTTATGCATTAGAGAAGGTGGAGAGAGCTACCTTATTGGTTATTCACAACTTTCCCTTTCAATTTGTCTCCTCCCTTGTGGGTTTCACAATCACCTCTAGATGGGAGTGCTTCTCTTGAGCCTAACCACACAAGAAACATGGAATTACTCTCTTAACACTTTATTCATAAGCTAGGGATTTCTTTCTAGCAACCCTACTAAGCATGTAAGAGCTAGGGGTTCTTTCTCTCACTAGAAACTGATCAACTCTCCTTCCTCTCTCAAGCTCTCAAGAAGGAAGCAAGGGAGAAGTAAAGATATGTGAGTCTTGGTCTTCTTCAAGAGGGATTTTCTACTCTCCCTCCTCTGAACCAAGCTCAAAACATGGCTACTTTAACTACTAAAACTGTGGGAAGGGAGGATAAGGGGAGAAGGACAACATGCTAAGAGAAAAGCCATGGAAATCCTTACCTTTCTTGTTCTTCCTTCCTCCTCTAGGCTTCTCTCTCTCTCCTTCGCCCTTTTCTCTGTCTTAGAAGGAGCTTAAGTCGGTTACAGAGTGAAAGAAGGAGTTGGGACGCTTTAAAAAGTCAAATCCTCTTTTTTCACGCTTTTTTGGACTAACTCTCGCTATAGCGAGCCATAACCCTTGCTACGGCAAGATCGTGTCAGTCCCAGACCCCTGTTTTCACTATGGCGCGTGCTACAGCGAGCTACGCCCTGGTTTTTGTATGGGATGCTCACATTCGCTATAGCGAGAAGGCACTCTCGCTATAGCTAGATCATTTCTCGCTATAGCGAACAGGTACATTCGCTATAGTTAGGCTGTAGCTAGCAGACTTAGAAAATTTTCAGCCCTTCAAAAATTTTCAGCTTTTCTTTTCTTTTTCTTTTTCCTTTCTTTCTTTCTTTCTTCTCTCTTTTTCCTGGTTGTTACAACTGTGATATTTTCTAAAAAGGACTTGATTATAGAGCACTAGTTGCTAATAATGGTTTTATTAGCCCTTGGCATACCTTGACTTGAACCTTAGACACTTATGTGTTGATTAAACATATGGAATGGAAGGAGGAGATCAAGTAGAATGCTCACTTATTATGCTTTATCTTATGAGTGGTATGCTTACAATAGATTTGGTTATTTAGCTATGTGAATTATGTGCTCATGACAAAATTAGTTACTTATCCACATGAGATATGTGCTTACGATAAATTAACCATTCTGGTAGAGTCCTTCCAACTATAAAGTTTTAAAAGAATTGGATTTGAAAATTGCTTCCTATATATTTCTTGCAACTCATTTATTTTATTTTATGTAATTTCTATTGATCTAAAACTAATCATGTCCTGAAATTTATTAGATATTTTATACTTAAACTCTTTAAGGTTTGTTCCTCATTATTGTGAAGCATTATTTCAATACTAGGTTTTATTAATAGATTTTTGTATGTTAATATTTGCTCATTGTGAATTTTTGAAAATTCCTTTTGTGTACTTGTTGCTATGTTAGTCCTTTAAACATATATTTTGCAATGCTTTTATGGATTTTCAATAAAAAGAAATTAAAAAAAAAACTTATGCCCTACTTGTCCTCTTTAATTATTATGGTATTTGATTTATTCATTGGATTCTTATAACTCACGCCCTTTACTTTGCATTTTTCATATAGTAGTGCTAAATCAAGATCCATTTCTCGGGCTTAGGAAGGATCAGCATTTTCTTTGATGAGCCTCACATTGATTTATGTGAACATTGTATTATTTTGTTACTAGCTCAATACTTATGCCATGCATGATATGTTACACAATAGTTGGATTTGACATTAATATGAATAATAATGTATTAAGAGTTTAATTTGATTCAACATGTTCAAAATGTAAAGAGTGTGTATTAATTCATGATATAAAAAAAGTACATTAAGTAGTACATCAAATAGAGTAAAATAATTGAGCAAAACAATATATAACCCTACATGCATGAGGTGTTCTAGCAAATTGATTTAAAATAATTAAATTATAAGAGTCAACTAAAATAGTTATTAATATAAATTTCATATGTAAAATAATTATTAATACAAATTTGATTATGTTAAATAAATTTAAATAATTATCTCATTAATATTTTTATACCCACAAGTATATTTAATGAAATAATTAATTTTAATTTTTTTATGTCAAATAATATAAGAATTGCATATGATTACTTATGTTGTTTGAGTAAACAATACTTAATTCTATCAATTGCATATTTGAAGTATGACTATTAAAAAGATGTGTTTTTATCTAGTAATATCTAATAGATATAATCACTTCAGTCTTTCATATTCAAAAATTTATCTTACAAAATTAAATAAAAATTAAATTATTTGAATACAATATTTTATACTTTATGCTAGATTAAGAGCCTTTCTCCTTCCTTGGAAAAGTGGGAAAAAATATTTTTTTTTTACTTGATACTACATAAAGAGATGTGTGATGCACAAGTATATGTAATAAAAAAAATTATTTTTGTAGATTTTTTGTCAATTTATAAAGAAATAAAATAATTAAGGTATATAAGGTCAATGATTCTATATCGAGATGCTAGAATAAAAATCATTAATGATTTAAATACTATAGTGCAAAAGTTTTTCCTCATATATTATACTTTTTTGTAAAATAGCCCAACATAATGATAAAAGGGGAGAGGTGGGCCCTTTTTTTCTATCAAAATAATTAGGGGCACAAGTATAATGCCAATGCCACTAAGGTTGGCAAAAAGCAAGTCATTTTTTACATACTATTTTGGAAGTCCTTTTGAAAAAAAAAAATGGTGTCAATACTTTAAGTACTGTAATATTTGATTTTTGTTTGCAACAAATAAAAATGACTCATAAAATCACTCATGTATACTAGATAGATTATCAAACAAACCATTTTGCAATTTTTTTAAAAGATTTGCTTTAATTGAATATAACTTGTAATTTCTCATTCTTGATTCATCTCTCCTAGGGAGTACTCGTATTCAAAATTTTACAAACTAACTATTTATATATGTCTCTATAAATGAATTACTTAAATAGAACAACTTTATATGTACTCCATAAATAGGATACTAACCTCTCGTACATATTCCATTAATATTTAAAAGTTAAACAAACTAGTAAGACACTTTCTATAGCATAAAACTTTTAATGGAAAGTTTCAAAATACTAAATAAAAGTTCAAACATCATCAAAATAGTAGGATACTGCCTACAACCAAAGACATTAGGAAAGTTTTTATTAAAATTAATTAAATGTACTTGGTTTTTTTTCCTTCTCTTTTTTGGCTCCTTCAATTGAAAAAATTTTTCACTTAAGGAAAATTCTAAATCTTAGAATAGCAAAGGAGTAATTCAAAATTGAAAATGGTAATGGGAGAACAACCTTTCTATCTTGGAATAACTAGCATTCTGTTGGCCCAAGGAAAATTGCCTAGATGCCAGGTAACAAACACTCAAGCTAAAGTAAGTTGTATGAGTCAACATAATGAGCCCAAATTGGCTCCTACTAAGTCAAACTTTTGTTTAGGTTCTCTTTGAGAATATTTGGCAATCATTTGTTACTTGGCTAGAAATAAGAGAGAACCTTGCTAAGAAAGGAACAATACAATTAAGGGGTTCAAAAAAGAAAAATATTCTAGACTTCTTTGTTTAGCATCCATGCAAAGACTAAATTTAAGAACAAATTGTTGATCTTAGTAATCTTTGCATTGCCTAATAAATCCACCATTATCAATATAATTTCTACCTTTAAAATATTCTTACGTCAACCAAAGTGTATATGTACAAGGTTTATAGTATATGTCCTTGGTATCATGGGAGAACCAATTGATTAGGAAGCAAGAAGATGACATTCCCCAACTCAAATCCAAATACTAAATTTAACAATATTCACTAGAAGCAATTTTTACCTATACATGAAAAAATATCACTTCCCCCCACTATACATGCATAAAAGAGGGGGAAGAGAAGAAAGTAAAAGAAAAGAAAGAACTACACAAAGTGAACACCATAACAATGAAAGCATATACAAGGAGGGGGAAAGTAGTACAAAGGGAAGAGAAAAAAAGAGCCTAAGTGATAGAAAAAATAAATAGGAAAAGAATTTTCTACAATATATACATCAAAAGCATACCTTTTTTGACAAGCCTAAGTAATAGAAAAACTAAATAAGAAAAGAATTTTCTACAATATATACATCAAAAGAATACCTTTTTCGACAATCCAAAGACCTCTATTTTTTGCTATAGGGCTAAGGATGCTCAAGATAGAGTATTAGTCCAGTTCAAATAGAATTGCACAAGAAGCAAGTTACTGCTACCAACCAATGCTCAGCTCTTCTGAATTTCATAGGAGCAAAAGTAGAACCCTACAATAGGTTACCCTATCTCTAATGTCCTAATCAAAGACATGCAACATGTAAAATGGCATGTTTCCACATTCATAGCTAATAGCCTAATTACATCAAGTATCTTATCAGTAGAGATACCCTTTAGAAAATACTCATTAGATGGATAATCAATATTGTTAAACTGTGACAACCCTATCTTCTAATCATTGTAATTATGGTTAAAAATACAATTAATAATTAATGATCAAGGTTTAGAGTCGTTACAATTTATCACATTATGAAAATATGAGAAAATTTGAACCTTGATGTTAGGGTCATCACTATACAACCACAAATAAAACAAAAATGTATAAAGACATCATACTACCATGAGGGGTTTATGATTCATCCATCCATCAATTTCAACACTTAATAACCTCCCATAAGTATTCTCATATCATTTCTTAATATTACCATTGAAGAAAAGGGGGTTTTTAGGCTAAAGGTATGAATTTGGGGACTTGTGTCACGGCCTATACCTTTCCTGCCCAGCCAAGTTGCTCTTTGGAATTATTGGGCAAATTTCACAACCCTCGCTGCGGCCGACCTACGTGGCGCCGTGGCGAAAATACCTCATGGAGCTACTGTTTTCAACCCCACGATTCTTGCCTTAGCGCAATATGTTTGCGCCACGACGAGTTTTGCTATTGTGCAACCCTTTATTAATTTCCACGACTCGCACTGCGGCAGGACATACTGCGCAGCAGTGAGTTTCGGTTCTGTTACCCTCTTGGGCGATTTTTTTTTCGCTTTGCACCGCAGTGAGATTTCTCAAGCCGTGGTGCTCTTCGCCACTGTCACTCCCCAAACCAATTTTCTTCTCTTGCGCCCCTCGACTCTGTCACTCATTTGGCCACGGTGAAGTCTTTTTAGCTGCTGCGTGACTCCCTCTTGTGACTACATCACCCAAATTTCATCCCACACACTCTAGCTCTCATCTTAGGAACACTCTAGGACCACTTTCTCTCATTTTATATGACTTTAATGGTAGTTTCCTACCCTATTTACTCATCTAACTCTCCATTTCCAATTCAAAACATAGATACTATATCCTAATTGCCCAACTATCTCATATCAGCAAATTAATAATAACAGCATGAACACATGCATTAGCAACAATTAACATCCCATGTACATTCTATCAAGATCTCATTCATCAATAGTTTATGTCCACATCCAATGCATCACATGACTACAATTCTGATATGGTAAACTATATCACAATTTCAACAAAACTATATATATGATGCTACAAGTTCATACATCAATATCCAACTGTAATGAGATCTAAATCCTTAATGGTTACATTTCAACCAAGCAAAATATGAACGCCTACACTTGGCAACATAAATACATGATGATGCTATACTATAAGGAATACAAAATTTAGCATCTACACTAAATAAGTCAACCTAAGTGTAGCCTTCTCCCCATATGCCGGAGCTCATGGATTTTCATCCACTTGTTTCCCCTTATCCTTACCCGAAGAACCTTCACCTGAAATGTTAATCCCATAAAACGAGGTGAGATATAAATCTTAGTAACCAAGGCAATTCCATCATATATTCCAGTTTAATTAGTATATAAACATAATTTCACATAAGCATCGAAAAAATACCAATCATATTAATAAATGAAGTAATTAGGCTATCGTGATTACCATCCCGTACTAGCAATCATATTTTCACATGTCAAAGGCCATTAACACCGAAAGGCCTATCCACGGCACCTACTCCCCATTGAGCACAACCAGGGCTCATTGCATCTGAGTTTGATCATAACTTGGTGCCCGATTGAAGCACATGCACGGGTAGCAGCCGCACCACAGCTCTACCATGGACTCACAAAGTCCAATCACAATTCAACAGATAGCCAACCAATTTATTCAATATTTCAAATCATTCATGTACAACAACATATGAAATTAAATCAGATATATACATAGAATTAATATAAACCCGGTTATCTCACTTGTAGACAATTGCAACAGTGACCAATGGTGCAGAAATCTCCCTATAACCATAACATCCTAGAATTACTATTCTAATTCATCATTAACAGTTACAATCAGTACCCAAAGAATTTAAAATGCTAATGACTACCTAAGAATCACTTACCCAGCCAGTACAAGTCCCAAATTCGGATTGAAGTGTCCTCTACCAAAAAAGGTTAATATTTCATCTAAAATCCTAATCAAATTCGTACAAAATTAATACCCATATTATAATCAAGTTATTAGGGTCTCAAATCAGCAGAATTATCTCAAAAAGAAGAGTTCATACCTATCTAATGATAGCCTTAGCCTCAACCTACGAATTCCATTAAGAAAATCCCCAAACACCCACATTTCAGATTTTGGGTATGGTGAAAATACTCCAAATGAAAAACTAATCGGACCAAAATAAAGAGAAAGATGAGAGGATTAAGTTATATTACTATTACCTTGGCTGATTTTGAGCTTAGAGGTGAGAAATGGTGGATTTATGCCAAGAACCCTAGAGCCTCCTTTGGACCTCCGAATTTTAAGATGGGTGTTTGTGTTTCAGCAAATGGAGAGGTGGCTGAAGCATTAGGGTTTAAGTTAGGTTTTAGTTTGGTCAAATGTGGCTCATGGGTTGCTCCAAGGTCCAACTCTATTTGAGCTTTAGATCTTAGCTTTGGTTGGGCCAATTTTGAGGTGCTAGGTTGCAGAATTTTATTGGGCCAGACTTAGTTTTAAGAACTCCATTGTTTGGGTCTGCACAAGGTTTATTGAGCCTTCCTAAGAGCCTATACAAGGTGGATCTTGGGCCTCTATCATATTGAATTATATTGGGCCTGCATCTAGCTTATTGGGCCTCTATTAGCCTCTTATCATGATCTCCTACATTAATTTGGGCCTAGATAAATTTCTCTCCTAATTAAATCTCAAACCTATATTAATAATTCATCTCTCTAAATCTCCATTTACTTAACTTACCCGATTATTCCATATTAATTATTCCTAATTAACCTAATCTATGATTAACACCTTAATTAATTTTTAGGGTGTTACATTCTCCCTTCTTTTTAGAAATTTTGTCCTCAAAATTAGACATACCTTACTCGAATAATGCAGGATAATCCTTCCTCATTGCGTCTTCTGTTTCCCAGGTTGCTTCATCCGGAGTAAGTCCTTTCCATACTGTAACACCATCATTTCTAGCTCATACTCATCATGTCTCTATCATGCTCATATACATCTAGGAAGACTAAAGTGAGATCTCTCTTCCTTAGATGCTCACACTTTCTTAACACTTTAGCATAGTTAAAATGCATTTCAGGGTCACATGGACCAAGTGAGCTCATTCTATGCATCCTCATATTTAATTTCACCATTACAACTCATTTCAAAAACATGCTTTAAACCCATGGAAAGCAAAAAGGGATATGAGACATGAATATTCATTTTCGGCCATACTTGGCCTCATTTCTGGGCAAAGTTCAGAAAATCACAATTAAATCCAGAAAAATTGACAAGATATGATCTTAGACAATCTGGAAAGCTTAGGATGTATACTTCATAATAAAAATATGTGGAAGTCTTAAAATTCAACACAAAAAGCGTTTGACATCCGAAATCATTTGAAGGTCGGAGGGGGTCCTGCTACTATCACAGTTTACTGATATGGACTTCAAAAATGTCCAACTAATTCCACAAAAATCCAATGCTTGCAAATGATACAACTATGGAAAGATGTGGATGTTAACTAGAGAAGAAAAATTTCTCCAGATCAGTCCATCAAGCCAAACTCTCAGAAGTCGATGGAACAGCACCTCGGGTCAGGCAAGATGTTTGATACTGGGCAGAACCTTCAAAAATGTATATCTTCCTCTCTAGACCTCCAAATGAGGTGCTTCTAGTTGCTACAAGTCTTTGGGACTGTCTAGTTTCTGCCTATAAAACTTTGTAGCCATTAGATTACGTTTGCCCCTCGGATGACACAATTCCACAACTGACCAAATGAATAGTGTTTATGAAAATCTGAATTTCTGATACCAAATTTGAAAAATCATAGAAAATTCTACAGACCTCCAAATAACTTGATCTTTAGCTTACAAAAAGCTCTAGACAAGATCTAGTAGCATGTTAAATTTCAAGGCAAGGAGAGGTCATTTGGTCAGACTTGGACATCATGGGCAAAGTGACCTATTTCTTGTGTTTCAAGAGGGCTAATGGGGTCCAATCTTGCTTCTCCTACCTCTAAGGCTCTATGAGTACATGAGAAAGCATCAATATAGGTTATCAAACATGGCTCAAGTGTCTAACAACCCATATTTGTAAAACTCACTCTCCCACACCAACATATACACCCATGTGGGCAATGCTAAGATTTTGCTATTCATAACAAAACTTGCTACATCATTCAAGATGGTTTTAATTCTCATACATATATGATAAATACATTCATTTACAAGCATTACATCATGTACATCATTAATTTACATCCTTTAACATAACTGTAAAATGGTGACCGCATGACTCTTTTACTATTTCTTGCCGTTTTCTCTGGCTTCAAGCTTGATAGCTCCCATTTCTTATCTCACTTGGTCCACCTAGCATGTTTGGATGGTGGCAAGGGGGAGTGAGATTCAAAGAATCTCAATAGCTCAACTCTCATTCAAACATACATAAAGCATGCAAACAAGTCTCACAATGTATGTATGGGCATATTAGCATGTGAAAAACATAAGAAAAGCATTTTCAACATTTGAGTAGGCCATACATAACAATCAAAGCTTGTCAAGTAAATGGATTGGCCTCACCTATTCACTTGTGGATTTTGGACTTGCCTCACCCATTCTTTAAAAGGTTCTTAGACTCAACTCTTACTCTTGGGGGTCAACTTCACTTTTGGGAGACTCTTTGCTTTACCTCAACTAACTTTGGGGTTCTTGGCTCATCCTCACCATGGCTAAAAGGTTGTTGGCTTTTTCATACTCAAGCAAACCTAAGAAATCACATAAAACATTATTGAAATACATGATACATCATTATGCTAGCATACTTTTCATGGTTTAAAAACATACATACATACATGTAAGACAAAGTAAGCACACACTCATGCATGAGAGAAGGTGGAGAGAGCTACCTTATTGGCTATTCACCAACTTTCCCTTTCAATTTGTCTCCTCCCTTGTTGGTTTCACAATCACCTCTAGATGGGAGTGCTTCTCTTGAGCCTAAACACACAAGAAGCATGGAATTACTCTCTTAACACTTTATTCATAAGTTAGGGATTTCTTTCTAGTAAACCCTACTAAGCTTATAGAGCTAGGGGTTCTTTCTCTCACTAGAAATTCACCTACTATCCTTCCTCTCTTAAGCTCTCAAGAAAGGAAAGCAAGGAGAAGAAGTAAAGGTATGTGGGTTTTGGTCTTCTTCAAGAGGGGTTTGCCACTCTCCCTCTTCCGAACCAAGTTCCAAACTTAACTACTTCAATAATCAAAACCATAGGAAGAGAGGGCAAGGGGAGAAGAACAATATTCTAATAGAAAAGCCATACAAATCTTACCTTTTCTTGTTCTTCCTTCCTCCTCTAAGTTTCTCTCTCTCTCCTCCACCCTTTTCTCTGTCTTAGAGGGAGCTTAAGTCGGTTACAAAGTGAAAGGAGGGGTTGGGGTGCTTTAATAACTTAAATCCTCTTTTTTCGTGCTTTTTCGAACTAACCCTCGCTGTAACGAGCCATAACCTTCGCTACGGTGAGCTCATATCTGTCCCAGACCCCTGCCTTCGCTACAGCGTGTGCTACAGTGAGCAAAGCCCTGGTTTTTGTATGGGGTGCCCGCACTCGCTATAGCTAGAAGCATTTTCGCTATAGCGAGAAGGCACTCTCGCTATAGCTAGACCATTTCTCGCTATAGCGAACAGATACATTCGCTATAGCTAGGTTGTAGCTAGCAGACTTAGAAAATTTTTAGCCCTTCAAAAATTTTCAGCTTTTCTTCTTTTTTCTTTCTTTTTTTTTCTTCTTCTTTCTTTTTTCTGGTTGTTACATTCCACCCTCCTTATAAACATTTTGTCCTCGAAATTTAAATAACGTACCTCATGGGAAGAGTTCTGGATATTTCTTCCTCATATCACCTTCCAATTCCTAAGTGGCTTCCTCGGGAGACAATCCCTTCCAAACTACTTTCATCAGCAGTATTGTCTTATTCCATAACTGCTTGAGTCTAACATCCACGATCTGATCTGGTGATACTATATATGATAGATCATCCTGTAACTGCACATTCTTATATTCTATAACATGTGAGGGGTTGGGCTGGTACTTTTTCAATTGGGAAACATGGAAAACGTTATAGACTTGGCTTATGTTAAGAGGAAGAGCTAATCTATATGCCACAAGTCCTACTTTATCAAGAATCTAGAAAGGACCTATGTACTTTGAACTGAGCTTTTTACTCTTAATGGACCGACCTATCCCTGTGAATGGGGATACTTTAATGAAAACATGGTCTCCAACCTCAAATTCTAATGGCTGCCTACATTTATCTGCATAACTTTTCTATCTACTCTGGGCCATCAGAAGTTTCTTTATGATAGTTTCTATCTGTCTAGAGGTCTAGTCCACTAATTCTGGGCCTATAAGGCTCCGCTCTCCTAGTTCAATCCAACACATTGGGGACCTACACTTCCTCCCATACAATGCCTCATACGGTGCCATCTGTATACTGGCATGATAACTATTATTATAGGCAAACTTCCGCTAGAGGCAAGTATGTATCCCAATTCCCTTTCATTTCTAGCACACATGCCCTCAACATGTCCTCTAGGGTTTGGATGGTTCTCTCTGTCTGTCTATTCGTCTGAGGGTGGTAGGCTGTGTTAAATCTAAGTTTGGTGCCTAGAGTATCCTATAATGATCTCCAGAAATTTGATGTGAATCTGGGATCTCTATCTGATACTATGCTCCTAGGCACACCATGCAGCCTAACTATCTCCTTGATGTATAGCTGGGCTAACTTATCTAGGGTATAAGTGGCTTTCATAGGTAGAAAATGTGCTGACTTTGTTAACCTATCCACTATTACCCATATTGCATCATAGCTCGATGATGTCCTAGGCAAACCCATGACAAAATCCATAGTTATGCTATCCTATTTCCACTCCGGGATATCTAAAGGCTGAAGTAACCCAGCTGGTTTCTGATATTCTATTTTTACTCTCTGGCATACCAAACATCGGAAGACATACTCTGCTATGTCTGTTTTCATCCCGGGCCACCAAAACATTCTCTTTAAATCTTGGTACATTTTATTATTGCCCGGATGGATAGTGTATCTACTTTTATGTGCCTCGTCTAGTATCTTCTCTTTGATCTCAGTGTTCCTAGGCACATATAGCCTATCCCTGTACCTCACTATGTCATCCTCAGGCAGGTTGAACTCTTGGACACTGCCCTGAGTTATCTGGGCTCTAATCTTCTTCACATGGTCATCTGTTTGCCGGGCTTCTCTTATCTGATCCTTCAAGTCATTCACTATTCGGGTCTCACTCATTAATAATTTTCCCGAACACACCTTGCAGGAGAGACTCATGTCTCTAAATCTCTCAATCAATTCCTGTTCTTGGATCATCATATAGGCCACATGTATGGATTTTCTACTTCGGGCATCAGCTACCACATTAGCTTTGCCAGGATGGTATTTCAATGTGAACTCATAATCTTTCAAAAATTCTAACCATCTTCGTTGCCTTATATTTAGCTCTTTCTGTTCAAATAAATACTTAAGACTCTTGTGGTCGCTGTAAATTTCTATTGCCGCCCCATATAAGTAGTGTCTCCATATTTTCAGAGCAAATACCACTGCAGCTAACTCTAAGTCATGTGTGGGGTAGTTTTCCTCATGAGATTTCAACTGTCTAGAAGCATAAGCTACCACTCGGCCTTTCTGCATAAGCACACATCCTAACCCTTTCTTAGAGGCATCACTGTACACTACAAAAGTTTCTTTAGGGTCAGGGAGTACTATAACTGGGGCCATGGTCAACTTGTGCTTCAACTCTTGAAAACTACTCTCATATTTCTCATTCCACACAAACAACATATTCTTTCTAGTAAGCCAGGTTAGTGGCATCGCTATTTGAAAAAAGTCCTAAATGAACCTCCTATAATACCCTACCAAACCTAGAAAGCTCCTGATCTTTGTCACTGTTCTAGGTCTCTCCCACTGTAATACTGCTTCCACCTTATGGGGATCTACTGCAACCCCTGCCTGGGAGATCACATGACCAAGAAACTGAACCTCAGTGAGCTAGAAATCACATTTACTAAGTTTAGCATACAACTGGTTCTCTCTCAAGGTCTCTAGAGCTAATCTCAGGTGCTGCTCATGTTCCTCTTTACTTTTCGAGTAGATGAGAATGTCATCTATGAAGACCACCACGAACTTGTCTAAATATGGCCTGAAAACTCTATTCATGTAATCTATAAAAACTGCGGGTGCATTCGTCAACCCGAAAGGCATAACTAAGAATTCATAATGCCCATATCTGGTTCTAAAGGTTGTCTTGGAAATATCATCTGCCTTTATCCTGAGCTAATGATATCCCGACTTGAGGTCTATCTTGGAAAACACTGACGCTCCTACTAGCTAATCTAGGAGGTCATCTATGCGAGGGAGAGGGTACTTATACTTAATGGTGATTTTATTGAGTTCCCGGTAGTCTATACATAGCCTAAGGCTTCCGTCCTTCTTCTTTACAAATAGGATTGGAGCTCCCCGCGGTGAGACACTGGGTCTGATGAAACCCTTCTCTAACAACTTTTCTATCTGTTTCTTAAGCTCTGCTAGCTCGGTGGGGGCCATTCTATATGGGACCTTAGACACTGGACCTGCCCCAGGTACAATGGCTATAGGAAACTCAACCTCTCTCTCTGGGGGCAGTCCACTAATCTCTTTGGGAAACACCTCTGGGAACTCCCTCACTAATGGAATTTCATCTATACCCTCTTCTACCTCAACCTGGACTGAAAAGAAAACCAAATACCCTTGACAACCATGACCTAGAGATCTCTCAGCCTGGGAGGTGGTCATAACAGATAACTCAGCCCTAGTACTAGGCATAGTCCCACACTTCGGTAAAGTAATACACCTGTGGCTACAATCTAGTGTGGCATTATTTGCAAACATCCAGTTCATACCAATGATCACATCAATTTCAATGAGGGGCATATAAATCAAATCAAGGGTGGTCAGGCAATGATTAAACTAAATCACATAATTCAAGCAAGCATGGGAGGTGATGGCTTGGTTTCCAGTGGGGGTGGATACATGCAACTCATATGGCAATGTATTCATACTCAGACCAACCTCCTAACACAGTCATATGATATGAAAGAGTGGCTAGCGCCCGAATCAAATAAGGCAATTATAGAAAAATCATTCATCTTAATAGTACCTTGAATCAGACTCGGGGACTGGCTAGCCTCCTGCTGTGATAGGGCAAAGACTCTACCATGGGTCTGTGGTCTGGGAGGAGGAGCCATCTCCTTCGGCTGTGTGATCTATAGAAGGGCCTGTGGAGAAGCTTGAGTGCAATTTCAGGCTATATGCCCTGGCCTGCCACATCTAAAACACACATTCTGCCCCGCATAGCATGGTCTGGTACCGTGATTCCCACCACACTGAGGACATATGATAGGTGGGGCACTGCCCTTACTGGACTGAGTCCTCCTTCTCTTGCCCCTTTGGTTCCACTGACTCTTTCCGCCTCTACGGCTCGTCACTGCAGCCTGGGAACCATCTCTAGATCTCTTGGGCTCAGGGAAGGGAAGAGGTGGTCTGGCACTGGAGGCAGGATGCATCATCTTGAAATTCATTTCTGTCACTCTGCACACTTCTACAAGGGTATTAAAGTGCCTGATTCTCTGTGGCACTACCTTGTCTCGGATCTCAGGGAGCAAGCCCTTCTCTAACCTATCTGCCCTCTATTTCTCATCATCATGTCTCTGTAGGTATGAGGAGTATCTGGAGAGCTCAATAAACTTTGCTACATACTAGTCCACGGACATCCCCAGAATTTGTCTGAGCAGGATAAATTATGACTCCTTCTCATCTCTAATGGAATAGGGGAAATACTTCTCGTGGAATGCCTCCCAAGTGATCTGGGCGTTCCTCGCTCTCAGAATAGGCTCAATGCCCTTCCACCAATAAATTGCTTCTTTCTGTAACTGGAATGCAGCCATTTTGGCTTTTTGCTTAGACGTGCACTCTATCACCTCGAAGATCTGCTTTAGCTCCATAATCCAGGCCTCAACTTTATCTGCGTTCATCTCACCATCAAAGGTGGGAGGGCCTAATTTTCTGAACTGTGTGATCACTTTTCTGATCGAGGTTTGCTGCTTAGCAAGAGGCATCTGAGCTGGTGGAATTGGAGCAACAACCTGCATGTGTGGCTATGCATCTGTAAGAGTCGCTCCTGAGTGCTCGGGACGATCTGAGTGTGGAGGTGGCTGAGGAGGAGGAGGTGTAGGGCCCTAGCTATCTCTTTCAGCAAGCAGTTCTTGAAGCTGCATAATAATAGCTTGTTGCTGATCCAAGCGAGCCATGATACTCTGTAAGGCTCCAGCAACTGGATCATTAGGCTCGGCTTCATCGGCCTGAGCCGCTGTGGGAGGCCTACCTCTTCCTCTACCTCTACCTTGGTGCGTGTCTACCATCTTTCTGAAATATATAAGCATGCTTTAGTACATAATAAGGACACATGCCACTGCCACACACTCAATCATCCATAAACAAGCTCATATACATCTTGGCAACTCACAACACAACCCACAACCCACAATGAGAGCCTGAACCATTGCTCTGATACCAACAAATGTAACACTGTCATTTCTAGCTCATACTCATCATATCTCTGTCATGCTCATATACATCTAGGAATACTAAAGTGTGATCTCTCTTCCTTAGATGCTCATACTTTCTTAACACTTTAACATGGTTAAAATGCATTTCAGGGTCACATGGACCGAGTGAGCTCATTCTATGCATCCTCATATTTAATTCACCATTACAACTCATTTCAATCCCAAAAACATGCTTTAAACCCATGGAAAGAAAAAAGGGATATGAGATATGAATATTCATTTTCGGCCATACTTGGCCTCATTTCTGGGCAAAGTTCAAAAAATCACAATTAAATCCAAAAAAATAAAAAACATGTGATCTCAGTTATTCTGGAAATCTTAGGATGTCTACTTCATACTAAAAATATGTGGAAGTCTTAAAATCCAACACACAAAGCGTTTGACATCCAAAATCATCTGAAGGTTGGAGGGGGTCCTACTACTGTCATAGTTTACTGATATGGACTTCAAAAATGTCCAACTAATTCCACAAAAATCTAATGCTTGCAAATGATACTACTATGGAAAGATGTGGATGTTAAATAGAGAGAAAAAATGTCTCCAGATCAGTCCATCAAGCCAAACTCTTAGAAGTTGATGGAACAGTACCTCGGGTCAGGTAAGATGTCTAATACTGGGCAGAACCTTCAAAAATGCACATCTTCCTCTCTAGACCTCCAAATGAGGTGCTTCTAGTTGCTACAAATCACTGTGACTGTCTAGTTTCTGTCTATAAAATTTTGTAGCCATTGGATCACGTTTGCCCCTCGGATGACAATTCCACAACTGACCAAATGAATAGTGTTTATGAAAATCTGAATTTCTGATACCAACTTTGAAAAATCATAGAAAATTCTACAGATCTCTAAATAACTTGATCTTTAGCTTTCCAAAAATTTCTAGACAAGATCTAGTCAAACGTCAAATTTCAAGGCAAGGAGAGATCATTTGGTCAGACTTGGACATCATGAGCAAAGTGACCTATTTCTTGTGTTTCAAGAGGGCTAATGGGGTCCAATCTTGCTTCTCCTACCTCTAAGGCTCTATGAGCACATGAGAAAGCATCAATATAGGTTATCAAACATGGCTCAAGTGTCTAACAATCCAGATTTGTAAAACTCACTCTCCCACACCAACATATACACCCATGTGGGCAATGCCAAGATTTTGCTATTCATAACAAAATTTGCTACATCATTCAAGATGGTTTTAATTCTCATACATATATGATAAATACATTCATTTACAAGCATTACATCATGTACATCATTAATTTACATCCTTTAACATAACTGCAAAATGGTGACCGCATGACTCTTTTACTATTTCTTGCCGTTTTCTCTGGCTTCAAGCTTGATAGCTCCCATCTCTTATCTCACTTGGTCCACCTAGCATGTTTGGATGGCGGAGAGGGGGAGTGAGATTCAAAGAATCTCAATAGCTCAACTCTCATTCAAACATACATAAAGAATGCAAATAAGTCTCACAATGTATGCATGGGCATATTAGCATGTGAAAAACATAAGAAAAACATTTTCAACATTTGAGTAGGCCATACATAACAATCAAAGCTTGCCAAGTAAATGGATTAGCCTCACCTATTCACTTGTGGATTTTGGACTTGCCTCACCCATTCTTTAAGAGGTTCTTAGACTCAACTCTTACTCTTGGGGGTCAACTTCACTTTTGGGAGACTCTTTGCTTTACCTCAACTAACTTTGGGGTTCTTGGCTCATCCTCACCATGGCTAAAAGGTTGTTGGCTTTTTCATACTCAAGCAAACCCAAGAAATCACATAAAACATTATTGAAATACATGATACATCATTATGCTAGCATACTTTTCATGGTTTAAAAATATACATACACACATGTAAGACAAAGTAAGCACACACTCATGCATGAGAGAAGGTGGAGAGAGCTACCTTATTGGCTATTCACCAACTTTCCCTTTCAATTTGTCTCCTCCCTTGTTGGTTTCACAATCACCTCTAGATGGGAGTGCTTCTCTTGAGCCTAAACACACAAGAAGCATGGAATTACTCTCTTAACACTTTATTCATAAGTTAGGGATTTCTTTCTAGTAAACCCTACTAAGCTTATAGAGCTAGGGGTTCTTTCTCTCACTAGAAATTCACCTACTATCCTTCCTCTCTCAAGCTCTCAAGAAAGGAAAGCAAGGAGAAGAAGTAAAGGTATGTGGGTTTTGGTCTTCTTCAAGAGGGGTTTTCCACTCTCCCTCTTCTGAACCAAGCTCCAAATTTAACTACTTCAATAATCAAAACCATAGGAAGAGAGGGCAAGGGGAGAAGAACAATATTCTAAGAGAAAAGCTATGCAAATCTTACCTTTTCTTGTTCTTCCTTCCTCCTCTAGGTTTCTCTCTCTCTCCTCCACCCTTTTCTCTGTCTTAGAGGGAGCTTAAGTCGGTTACAAAGTAAAAGGAGGGGTTGGGGTGCTTTAATAACTCAAATCCTCTTTTTTCACACTTTTCCGGACTAAGCCTCGCTATAGCGAGCTATAACCCTCGCTATGGCGAGCTCGTATCAGTCCCAAACCCCTGCCTTCGCTACAGCGTGTGCTATGGCAAGCAATGCCCTGATTTTTGTATGGGGTGCCTGCACTCGCTATAGCTAAAAGCATTTTCGCTATAGCAAGAAGGCACTCTCGCTATTGCTAGACCATTTCTCACTATAGCGAACAGGTACATTTGCTATAGCTAGGCTGTAGCTAGCAGATTTAGAAAATTTTCAGCCTTTCAAAAATTTTTAGCTTTTCTTCTTTTTTCTTTCTTTCTTTTTTCTTCTTCTTTCTTTTTTCTGGTTGTTACACATATTACCTTTACCAAGAGGATGTCCTTATTACGCAGCTGTTTGACTTTTGAATCCACAATCCTTTCTGGCTCAACCACATAAGACAAATCATCTTGTAGATGCACATTCTCATGCTCAATGACATGCAAAGAGTCCGGGTGGTACTTTTTCAGTTGGGACACATGGAACACATCATGCAATCTAGCCAGGTTTGGAGGTAAAGCAATTCTATAGGCCACGGGTCCTATCCTTTCAAGGATTTGGAAAGGACCAAGATAACGAGGACTAAGCTTTCTTGTCCTGATAGACCATCCTACACCTGTCACTGGAGTAGCCTTAAGGAACATATGGTCTCCTATCTCAAACTCTAAGGGTCTTTTTCTCTTATCCGCATAACTCTTTTGCCGCAGCCAACAACTTCCTTCTGATAAGTTCTATTTGATGGGTAGTTTGGTCCACTATGTCTGGACCTAAGAGACTCATCTCACCAAGTTCTACCCAACACATGGGTGATCGACATTTCCTCCCATAAAGTGCCTCAAATGGTGCCATCTGGATACTAGAATGGTAACTATTATTATAAGCAAATTCAGCTAAAGGCAAGTACACATCCCAACTCCCTTTTAACTCTAGTACACTCGCTCTAAGCATGTTCTCAAGGGTCTGAATGGTCTTCTCAGTCTGTCCATCAGACTGAGGATGATAAGCAATGCTAAAGTTAAGACTAGTACCCAAAGCTTCTTGTAGAGATCGCCAAAATTTTGATGTGAATCTTGGGTCTCTATCCAACACAATACTATTAGGAACACCATGCAATCTTATAATTTCATGAACATACAGTTGAGCTAGTCTATCTAGAGGATAAGTGGCTCTAATAGGTAGAAAGTAGGCAGACTTCGTCAATCTATCCATGATCACCCAAATAGCATCATAACCCGAGGATGTTCTAGACAAACTCATCATAAAATCCATGGATATACTATCCTATTTCCATTCTGGAATCTCTAAAGGGTGTAACAAACCTGTGAGTCTTTAGTGTTCAATCTTAATCCTCTGACAAATTAAACATCTAGCAATAAACTCTGCTATGTCCGACTTCATCCCAGGCTACTAAAAGCTCTTCTTTAGATCCCTATACATCTTAGTGGTGCCTGGATGAATGGTGTACCTACTCTTATGAGCTTCCGACAATACTATATTCCTCAACTCTTCATCCTTGGGTATGCACACTCTACCCTGGTACCTCACTAAACCATCTTTTGATAGGTCAAAATCTTTAACCTCACCATTCCCCAGTTACTCTCTAATTCCTCCCCAGTAAGCATCTAGCTCTTGGGCCTCTTTAATTCTCTTTCTAAGGTCATTTTCTATCCTTAATTCCCCCAAAAGAATGCTACTAGGGTTCATTAAAATTGATAAATTCAAATCCCTCATCTCTTCAATCAACCTTTGCTCTCTAAGCATCATCATCTCCATGTCAATAGATTTCCTACTCAAGGCATCGGTGACCACATTCGCCTTCCCTGGATGATACTTTAAGGAGAAATCATAGTCCTTAAGGAATTCCATCCACCTCCTTTGCCTCATGTTCAACTCCTTTTAGTCAAACAAGTACTTTAGGCTTTTGTGATCACTATACACTTCAAATTGGGTACCATAGAGATAGTGCCTCCAAATCTTAAGAGCAAAAACTACAGCCGCTAGCTCTAGGTCATGGGTGGGGTAATTCTCCTCATGGGGTCTAAGTTGTCTAGAGACATAGGCTATCACCCTACCTTGTTGCATTAAGACACACCCTAATCCTTTCTTAGAAGCGTCACTATAGACTGTGAATGTCTCTTTAGGGTTAGGTATCACTAACATAGGTGTGGTGGTAAGCCTATCCTTAAGCTCCTGAAAAGCATTCTCACACTTGGCATCCTACACAAATGGTTGGTCCTTTTTAGTCAATTTTGTCAAAGGCATGGCTAACTGAGAAAATCCCTTAATAAATCTTCTATAGTAGCCAGCTAGACCTAAGAAGCTATAGATTTCAGTCACTGTTTTGGGTCTCTCCCAATTCAGTACTGCTTCTACCTTGCTAGGGTCTACCGCTACCCCTTGTTCTGATATCACATGACCTAGGAATTTGACCTCCCGCAACCAAAACTCATACTTGCTTAACTTAGCACACAACTGATGCTCTCTCAAGGTTTGAAGAACTATCCTAAGATGCTCTTCATGCTCTTCACTACTTTTAGAGTAGATAAGAATGTCATTAATGAACACTACCACAAACCGATCAAGATAAGGCCTAAAAATCCTATTCATGTAATCCAGGAAAATGGCAGGGGCATTGGTTAACCCAAAAGGCATAACTAGGAATTTATAATGGCTATATCGCGTCCTAAAGGCAGTTTTAGGTACATCCTCAGCCTTGACTCTAAGTTAGTGATATCCCGATCTAAGATCAATCTTTGAAAAGACCGACGCTCTAGCTAATTGGTCAAGTAAGTCATCAATTCTAGGCAAAGGGTATTTATTCTTGACAGTTACTTGGTTCAATTTCCTATAGTCAATGCAAAGCCTAAGACTACCATCTTTCTTCTTGACAAATAATACTGGTGCCCCCTACGGAGACACACTTAGCCTAATAAACCCTTTTGTCAAGTAACTCTTCTAATTGACTCTTGAACTCAACCAACTCAGCAGGTGTCATTCTATACGGGGCATTAGAGATCGGACTTGTATCGGGTACCAAATCAACAGAAAATTCTAGCTCTCTCTCCGGAGGTAGTCCACTAAACTCTTTAGGGAAAACCTTAAGGAAAACCTCAGGGAACTCCCTAATCACAGGTATATCTTCCAATCCATCATCAACCTCAATATGCAATGAAAAGAATACTAGAAACCCTTGGCAACCATACCTAAGGCATCTTTCGGCTTATACGGTAGACACACAAGTAAGCTCAGTCACAGGACAAGTTTTAGGTATATTTACAGGTAAGGAAACAGTCTTACGGTTACAATCAAATATCACATTTTTAGCCGACAGCCAATCCATACCAATGATTACATCAAAATCACACAATGGGATGCAAATCAAGTCAAGGGTAGTACAACGGCTATCCAATTGTACAATACAATTTAAGCATGCATAAGATGTAATCATAGGATATCCAGTAGGGGTGGACACAGATAATTCAAATGGCAACAGGCTAATTTTAAGACCCAGACGCTTAACACAGTCATATGAGATGAATAAGTAGGTCGCACTCGAGTCAAACAATACATCTACGATATGATTATGGACAAGTAAAGTACCTCAGATCAGACTAGGGGATCTACTAGCCTCTTGCTGTGTAAGTGCAAACACCCTTCATTAGATAGGTGGCTTAACCAATGAGGCCGACTCCCGTGACACTGTGCAAGTCTGTGCATAGTATCCCAGCTTCCCACAATTATAGCATACTGGGCATGGCCCATTCCCATGGTTCTTCCCACACTTGGCACAAGCGGGTGGGGCACTCATTGCACTTCTTGGTGGCCCCATGCTTCTTCTTTGAGGGACATTCCTTAGGGGTGGTCTCCTTCCCCAAGAGCTACTTCCACTATTGGCTCCTTTCTTACTTCTGCCCCTAAAGGGCTCCATGCCCTAGTCACGCTTACCCTCCAGGGTCTTCTTCCTCTTAGCTTCACTTTCCATCATAGCCCTTTTTGTCACTCTACACTTCTCCACCAATTCATCAAAATTGTGGATTTGTAGGGATACAATCTTATCCTTAATCTCCAGCCTTAGGCCTCTTTCAAACTTTTCAGCCTTCCATGGCTCATCATCAAATCGCTTCAAGTAAGAGGAGAAGCGAGATAATTGAATGAATTTGGCTGCATATTAGTTTACATTCATGTTTCCTTGCTCAAGGAAGTTAAACTCGGCTTCCTTGTTCGCCCTCACTGATGATGGAAAATATTTGCTCTCAAAAGCTGTTTGAAAACTTTCCCAAGTCAGGGGTATCTCCCCTGCAATCAATAATATAGAGGTATTCCTCCACCAATGTTCAGCCTCACCCTCCAACTTGTAGATGGCCAACTTCGCCTTTTGTTCTGTGGTGAAGGTCATAACCTTAAAGATTTTCTCCAGTTGCATCAGCCATCTCTAAGCTTTCTCAGTGTCTAACTCCCCCTAGAACAATGGAGGATCAGCTTTTCTAAATTTGGCCAATGCAATAGAGAGGTCACTATCCTCCCCTTGGTGTCTCACACCAGGGTTATGACCAACCGCCACACGGTTCTCCATTGGCACCTCTTCATTCCGCTTATTCATACTTTCATGTAGTTGTTGCAGCACTTGAACAGTTGCTGCATGAGCCTTAGCTTGCTCTTGAAGCCAGTCAGTCATTGCCCTAACTATAGTTTCATGGGCTTCAGCTTGTTCTCTTATTCGGTTGGCCATTGTAGCCATGGCCTCTTGCATCTCTCTTAGCATCTCAGTTATTTCTCTACGTGTAGCCATCTAGCCCTGCAATGCTATAAGCACAACCACAAGCATCCCCCATTAAGCTATAGCCCAAGGCAAACAAAGCACAACTCTACCCATGGCATGTATATATATATGTATGAGAGTTATCTCTATGTCACAATGCTCCTATCCTTATCATGCATGCATCATGATTGCTAAGTTTTCTAACCATAAAGTTGTAAATCAAACACATTTGCCTGAACCATTGCTCTGATACCAACTGTGACAACCCTATCTTCTAATCATTGTAATTATGGTTAAAAATACAATTAATAATTAATGATCAAGGTTTGGAGTCATTACAATTTATCACATTATGAAAATATAGGGAAATTTGAACCTTGATGTTAGGGTTATCACTATACAACTACAAACAAAACAAAAATGTATAAAAGACATCATACTACCATGAGGGGTTTGTGATTCATCCATCCATCAGTTTCAACACTCAATAAGCTCCCAGAAGTATTCTTATATCATTTCTTAATATTACCATTGAAGAAAATGGAGTTTCTAGGCTAAAGGTATGAATTTGGAGACTTGCGCTGCAACCTATACCTTCCCCGTCATAGCCAAGTTGCTCTCTAGAATTACTGGGAAAATTTTACAACCCTCGCCGTGGCCGACCTACGTGGCGCCGCGACGGAAATGCCTCTTGGAGCTACTATTCTCAACCCCATGATTCTCGCCTTGGCACAATACATTTGTGCTGCGGTGAGTTTTGCTGCTGTGTAACCCTTTATTAATTTCCACAAATCGCGTCGCAGTAGGACATATTGTGCCGCGGTGAGTTTCGATTTTGTTACCTTTCTGGGCGATTTTTTTCGCTTTGTGCCGTGGTGAGATTTCTCAAGCCGCGGCGCTCCTCACCTCTGTCACTCCCCAAACTAATTTTCTTCTCTTGCATCATGGCAAAATGCGTTATGCCATAGCGCCCCTCGACTCTGTCACTCATTTGGCCGCGGCGAAGCCTTCTTAGCTATTGCGTGACTCCCTCCTATGACTACATCACCCAAATTTCATCCCACACACTCTAGCTCTCATCTTAGGAACACTCTAAGACCACTTTCTCTCATTTTATATGACTTTAATAGTAGTTTCCTACCCTATTTACTCATCTAACTCTCCATTTTCAATTCAAAATGTAGGTACTATATCCTAATTGCCCAACTATCTCATATCAGTAAATTCATAGATTAATGACAGCAAGAACACATACATTAGCAACAATTAACATCCCATGTACATTCCATCGAGATCTCATTCATCAATAGTTTATGTCCACATCCAATGCATCACATGACTATAATTCCGATATGGTAAACCATATCACAATTTCAACAAAACTATATATATGATGCTACAAGTTCATACATCAATATCCAACTATAATGAGACCTAAATCCTTAATGGTTACATTTCAACTAAGCAAAATATGAACGCCTACATTTGGCAATATGAATACATGATGATGCTATACCATAAGGAATACAAAATTTAGCATCTACACTAAATAAGTCAGCCTAAGTGTAGCCTTCTCCCCATATGCTGGAGCTCATGGATTTTCATCCACTTGCTTCCCTTTATCCTTACCTGAAAAACCTTCACCTGAAATGTTAATCCCATAAAAATGGGTGAGATATAAATCTCAGTAACCAAGGCAATTCCATCATATATTCCAGTTTAATTAGTATATAAGCATAATTTCACATAAGCATCAGAAAAATACCAGTCATATTAATAAATGAAGCAATTAGGCTATCATGATTACCATCCCGTACTAGCAATCATATTTTTACATGTCAAAGGCCATTAACACCGAGAGAGGCCGGTCCATGGCACCTACTCCCCATTAAGCACAACTAGGGCTCAATGCATCTGGGTTTGATTATAACCCGGTGCCCGATCGAAGCACATGCACGGGTGGCAGCTGCACCACAGCTCCACCATGGACTCACAAGGTCCAATCACAATTCAACAGATAGCCAACCAATTTATTCAATATTTCAAATCATTCATGTACAGTAACATATGAAATTAAATCAGATATATACATGGAATTAATATAAACTCGGTTACCTCACTTGTAGATAATTGCAACAGTCACCAATGGTGCAGAAATCTCCTTATAACCATAGCATCATAGAATTGCTACTCTAATTCATTATTAATAGTTACAATCAGTACCCAAAGAATTTAAAATTCTAATGACTACCTAAGAATCACTTACCCAGCCAGTACAAGTCCCAAATTCGGATTGAAGTATCCTTTATCAGAAAAGGTCAATATTTCATCTAAAATCCTAATCAAATTCATACTAAATTAATACCCATATTATAATCAAGTCATTAGGGTCTTAAATCAGTAGAATTACCTCAAAAAGAAGAGTTCATACCTATCTAATGATAGCCCTTGCCTCAACCTACGAATTCCATCAAGAAAATCCCCAAACACCCACATTTCAGATTTTAGGTATGGTGAAAATACTCTAAATGAAAAACTAATTAGACTAAAATGAAGTAAAAGATGAGAGGAGTAAGTTATATAACTATTATCTTGGTTAATTTTGAGCTTAAAGGTGAGAAATGGTGGATTTATGCCAAGAACCCTAATGCCTCCTTTGGACCTCCGAATTTTGAGATGGGTGTTTGTGTTTCAGCAAATGAAGAGGTGGCTGAAGCATTAGGGTTTAAGTTGGGTTTTTGTTCAGTCAAATGTGGGTCATGGGTTGCTCCAAAGGTCTAACTCTATTTGGGCTTCAGATTTTAGCTTTGGTTGGGCCAATTTTGAGGTGTTAGATTGCAGAATTTTATTGGGCCAAACTTAGTTTTAAAAACTCCATTGTTTGGGTCTGCACAAGGTTTATTGGGCCTTCTTAAGAGCCTATACAAGGTAGATCTTCGGCCTCTATCAAATTGAATTATATTGGGCCTGCACCTAGCTTATTGGGCCTCCATTAGCCTCTTATCATGATCTCCTACATTAATTTAGATTTGGATGAATTTCTCTCCCAATTAAATCTCAAACCCATATTAATAATTCATTTCTCTAAAATCTTCATTTACTTAACTTACCCGATTATTCCATATTAATTATTCCTAATTAACCTAATTCATGATTAACACCTTAATTAATTTTTGGGGTGTTACATAAACCAAATTTGATTTGTGGTAAATATTAATGAGAAACATAGTATGCACCTTCAGGACAACTTGAATTCATATGGAGTGATCACAATTATTTCAACCAGAGAAGGCACTATTTCTAAAGAAACAAAAGACAAAGTTTAAGAAAAGGTAGTTTCAATGTTTGGATCAAAATCTAAGATTTCTTTTTCCTCTACAAATGAAAAGAGTGTATCTAACCTTGATATATCTTTAATAAGCATTAAACTTATTTCCTATTCCTTTCCCTAATCTTGGGGCCATTATATCCTTTTCCTTTTGCCCTAAAACAAAAAACAAAAGGAAGGGTAATCTTAGAAAGAAAGCTCAGAAACAATTAACTTTAAGGCTTAATAAGTTAGCTTGATTGGCAAGAATTATTATCCATTGAAGGCAATTCAAAGAGAGAAGAAATGTGTATGATTAGGATTTCTTTTATTTTTTGTTTTTTTTAAGAAAGATGTAGAATGAATAATACATCATGACATAGACAAAGAAGTAGTGGCTACTAATACATCCAAATGTCAAAGATTGCTAATATCAAAGTGAAAGAATTAAATAGATGGATTTGAGCACTTATCTAGATGTAACAAAATCTGGATCTTGCTTAAATTTTTACCCTATGTAGTTTATAAAGGAATCATTGATGGAATTTGATCATTCTTTCACAACTGATAATAGAGAGTGAAGGAGAGCTTTGATGTTTTATATTGTTCTCTTCTATATGTAATAACAAAACCCATTAGCCTTTCCTTCTCTTAACCTGTGCTTAGCTTCATTCACTTTGCAAGAAAATCAATATATTTAATAGCATTAAATTGTGTTACATAAGGCTTTAAAAATTCATCTTATGTTTCATGGATCACATGAACTCATCAATATCATTCTCTATCCATAACATATCCATATAAGTCATGAGCATCATAATTCATCTTTTATATTTCGGGTATGAAGCCTTATATCAGAAAAATCAAGTTGGGTTCGCATGTCCAACTTTCTAGTGTAAACTTTGAAAATTCATAACTAATTCTAAAAAAATCAAAATCAAGCAAACCATACCATTCTAGAATTCTCTGAATGTTAACAAATGGCTAGAAATAATTCCAGACCAATGAACTATCATTTAGCTCATAGAAATTGATGGAATAGTACCAAAGGTCAAGCTACATTATTAGTACTGTCATGCAACTTTAAAATTTTGGTTTTCCTTTAATGGAGTTCCAAATGAGGTGATCTCAGTGGTTATGAAAAAATTATAATGTCTAATTTATGTTTGGAAAATTTTATGAGCATTGGATATCATTTGACCCATGTGTGAGAAATATCAACTAACCATATAAACAGTGTTGTTACCATTTTAACAGAATTTTTTCAACTTTGAAAAATCATAATAAATTCTCTAGAGCTCCAAATTGAGTGCTCTGTAGCTTTGTAAAAAGCTCTAGATAAAACCTATATTCATGCCAAATTTCATGGGAAAATTCATCCATTTGTTCAGTTTGTAGTTTAGCTCAAATTTTAGTCACTTTTTGACGTTCAAAATGGTTCTTAAGGTACCAAAAGACTCTCTTAATGTTCCATAGCCACTTAGACACGTCCCATAGCATAAACACAACCTAGGGAAGCATGAAAAATGGTTCAAATTCTCATGGAGCTAATTCTCACTATGCCACTTGCTGTCATACACAAGCATATCATATCACATAAGGGCTCTTTGGTGGCAAAAGCATACATATTCATTCATATAGTTCCAAAATAGGTACATACATCATATTTACATACATTTAAATGTGCTCAAGTATCTACATAACATATGCATCATATGGTTACATCATTCGACATCAATATGTCAACAAAATGGTTAAATAACAAAGTCTTTGTTAAAATCTTGGTTTTTAAGGTTGTTGGCTTTCATTTTGTTGCCCACTTGGCTCACTTAGGCATGGTTAAATATTGTAGAGAGAAGAGTGAGATTCCAAGAATTCTAATAGCTCTTTACTCTTTCAAACATAAATAATGGATGCTAAAACATGTCAAAGAATGCATGTAAGACCTTTAAGCTATTAATGAACATATATAAGGCATTTTTTATGTTCAAGAAACTCATACACATTATATATAAGCTCTTAAGGCATTGGTCTAGCCTCACCCCTTTTTCCTTGGGACTTTTGACTAAGCCTTACTTTTCTTAAGACTTTTGGCTTTGTCTTACCCAATCCTAAGGGCTTTTTGTAACACCATAAATTTTTAGTTTATCTCATATTATCTGCATGTCTCATATCATGTATTTCATGAAGAAGCAAGGAAAATGGCATTAAAATAATCTATTTCTTTGCGTTGTGTAGCGTATAAATTTTTCATTCGGAGTCTTATGGACCATATAAACTCATTCAACTCATTCTCATATTTAATTATACTAATACAACTCAAAACCATCTAAGGAAGTGGCCTAGAACTCTTGCAAGTGAAAGAAACACATAAAATACCATAGTGTAGCCTCAGCCAGAGTTTCTAGATTTCTATCACAAATTTGAAAAATCATAACTAATTCTAGAAAAATCAAAATCATACATTCTTTACCATTCTTGAAATCTATAGATGTCTACATTATGCTAAAAATATGTCCAGACCTCAAAAGAGACTGCTAACTATTAGAAATTGATGGAATAGTACCAAAGGTCGACTGGTGTTACTGGTACTATCCTCCATCTTTAAAAATTTATATCTCCCTGCTCAGAGGTCCAATTGGGGTAATCCTAATACAAATGGAAAGCTTATTATGTATAGTTTATGCTTGTAAAATTTTATGAGTATTGGATGTAACATCCAGTTCTTTGAAAATGAGAGAAAACATGAAAAATGCAACGTACGATTTCTTCGTAAATGAATGAAACTTACTAGATATAAAAGGAAATCCCTTGAAATGATGTAGTTAAGGTCCTAAAAAGTTTGAGAAGTATTCTATACTCCTAAAAATGAGAATCCTAAGCTCAGACAGAAAGAAAAATAAAGCTAAAATGAAGAAACAATTTCTCATAAAAAACTTATGAAACGTAATAGCATTTTCGTAATTTTGAGAAAACTTTGGAATTCACATAAGAGGGCTTTTTAAATGAAAATTTTGAGTTCTCCAAGGTTCTTAAAGGCCTTGAAAACTATAGAAAGGCTCAAGACAGCTAAAGCCCCTCCAGTGGATGTTTTTCAACGTCGGTGTACTTGAACTTTGGCGGATTTGCTCGGGAAGGTTTTAGCTTCGATTCGAGTGATTCGAAAGGCATTTTACTAAATTAGGAATCTAAATTTCATAATGAAAAATATGGTTCTCAAAAAGGAGCTAAAATGAGTTAGAAACAAAAATACCAAAAATGAAGGGCAAAATTAGAATTTTTAAGAAAGTAGAAGCTTCTTGAACACCCTTTAAGTTTCTTATTTCTTTTTCCCTTCATTTATATGACCCATTCTGCCCAAAAACTAGAGAAAACACCAGCTCTCTTAGGCACACCATGGAGGAGAAGAAAAGAGGAGAAAAAGCAGGGAAAAGGTAAGAAATTTCATGGATTTTCTTGCTCCTTCTTCTTCCAAACTTGTTCCTCTCCTCTTGAGCTTTATTATTATGGTTTTATTGAAGTTTTTGTATCTATTTTGAGGGAAGAACAGAGGAAAAAATTCATATTTGAAGAGAAGAGGGCAAGAAAAGTGAGAATCAAGTAAGAAAATAAGGAAAAATAAAGTAAATCTTCCATCCCATGATAACTACTCCTCCCCCCATCTCCCTATTTCGCCCCATATATGTAGATGTAAGAGGGCTAGAAGTTTGAGGAGAACCAAGGGTGAATTCCATGAATTTAAGGAAGGAGAATAAGAATATGTAAAGAAATCTAAGTAAAAACCATGAATTTGCAAGATACAAAAGATAGGATTTTGATTGCACCTTGAACTCTACCATAAACCCTAGCCATATTTTATGATGTTTAAGTATTCATATGAGTTCCTAAGACATCAAGAGAGCTTCCTACATGTTTCTCCCATCAAAGGAAGCAAGGAAACTCCATTGGTGCCTTATGGAACCATAGCTTCGGCCAATGAGAGTTCATGTACCTAGAGAGTGTTTTAATTCCTTTTAAGCTTAGTTTTATATCATGTGTGATGGGACAATATGAGAGGATGCCTTGAAAAGATTTTAGAAGCCATAGAAAGTAAGATGGCCTTATATGTTCTATATTATGATTTAAAGAAGCAACACCTAGCTAGGCTCCTTGAATGGATTATGTGATGTCTCCAAGAGGTTTAAATGGAGTCAAGAATCATAAATGAATAGATAGAATGAAGCCAAGATGATATTTTCTTAAGATTGCTTCATTAAGTGCATTATAGAACCATAAAAAAGCCTTATGAGTCACCTAGCTTTTCTAGTGATTGTGTGGCCGTAGAATGTGATTTAAAAGTATAATTAGCTTCCATATGTTATGTCTAGGCAAAGAGAAGTGATCTCCACCTTCTTGGGTATGTGAGGTCAAGGGAGAAGATTCAGGACTCAAGAAAAAAGTGTGTAAATGCAAGTAAGGTAACTCTCTCCATTTTCTTTCATGCATAGATATGTGCTTACATTGTCTTGAATGTGTGTTTTAAGCCATGAAAAGTATTCTAGCATGATTTTATATGCCATGGTACCATGATGATGCATTATGTTTCTAAATGATGTGTTATGATGCTTGCTTTGGTTTGCTTGAGTGTGGTGAAGCCAAAAACCCTTAGCCATGGTGAGGATGAGCCAAGAACCCTTAGAATTAGTTAAGACAAAGTAAAAAGTCTCCCAAAAGTGAGGTTAATTTTCAAGAGTAAGGTTGAGTCCAAAAACCTCTTAAAGAAATGGGTAAGTCTAATCCACTTACTTTGTAAGTTTATGTATGCTATGTATGATTTTTTCAAATGCCAAGAATGCTCATTAAATGATTGTACATGTCAATATGTCCATGCATGCATTTGTAAGACTTGTATTGCATACTTTATGTGTGATTGAATGGGAGATGAGCTATTGGGATTCTTTGAATCTCATCCCCTCCTCTCCAATGTTCTAATATACTAGGTGGACCAAGAGGACAAGAAAATGGAAGCCAACTACTTGAGAGATGAAAGTATGACATTGAAATGTGTGGCATTTGCTTCTTTAAGGCTATACAAGTGTCAAATGATGTAATCTATATTTGTATATGTGCTATGATGTTATGAACATATATAATTATGTTAATGTATCATGTATAAATGAGAGTTAAGGTTGTATATATGGAAATGCTCATTTTGGACATGTAATGGCAATTTTACATTATGGAAATGTATGTATAAATGGAAGTGGAATGGCCAAATTGAGATGTATGAGGTTTAGGACTACTTGGGCAATTTATATAAGTCATAATCATGCTTTTAAACTTGCCCAAGAGGTGCCAAATACTAAAGAAAGTCATTTGGACACATTTGGTCTCTAATATGGATCAAAATTGACTATATTGAAAACCTATACTACTTTTTGTCCAAATGAGTTCTTCTTGATTTGAGATTTGGTACACATCTTGAGCTTGTTGAGAGGCTTTTGAAAAGCTTAAGTGCAGAATTTTTAGAGATCTATAGAATATTTGATGAATTTTCAAAGTTGGCAAAAATTTTGATTTTGGTTATGTTACTGTTCACTCAAGTTTGAAAATGAAATCTATCACATAGGGCCCCAATGATGTCTAATTGCCACAAAATTTTATATGGAGAAAATATATATTCCTAGTGACTTGTGTCAACTAGAAGCACCTCATTTGAAGGTCTAGAGAGGGACATATGAATTCTTGAAAATTCTACCTAGTATTAGGTGTCCCAACTGACCTTAGGTACTATTTGATTAGTTTTTAAGGTCTAGGCATGCCTGAGTTGGTCTGAAGTTATTTTTTCCCTCTATCTAACATCTATAGATTTCCATATTGGTATTATTTACATGAATTGAAATTTTTTGGAATTAATTGAAAATTTTTGAAATTTGCTGCAGAATTCTATGACAGCACTAGTGGACAGCTAGACCTCTGGACCATTTCAAATATCAAACATCTTTTGTGTTGAATATTATGGTCTAGACATATTTTTAGCATAAAGTGTATATGTGTAGCTTTCCAAAATGTCCAAGAATGTATGATTTTAATTTTTCTAAAATTCGTTATGATTTTTCAAAGTTTGTGATAGAAAAGACCAAATTTTGGTCGAGGCTACCATGATGAATTTTATGTATTTCCTTGCCTTGCACGAGTTGTTGACCCTTTTTTATGATAGAAATGAGTTGTATTTATGTATTTTAATATGAGAATATGATACATGAATCCATATGGACCACGGGACATTAAAAAAAAAATTATTTGTAGCAAAAAAATGCAATTTATACATGAGAATTAATGCCATTATATTGCCTACTATAGAATAAGCATGAGATAAGGCATGGGAATTACATGAATTGAGTCTTAGAAGTATGGTGTTACATTGGACATCATTTGACCTACAAATGACACTGCCCAAGTTTTTAACCATATGAACAGTACATGTATTAGTTCAATAGAAAAATGGCAACTTTGGAAATTCATAATTAATTCCACAGAGCTCCAAATAATCTAGTCTTCAGCTTTCCAAAAAGCTCTGGATAAGACCTATATGCATGCCAAATTGCATGATCAAATTCATTCATTTGGTTAGATCTTAACATTGGGTTGTAAAATGGTCACTTTTATGCATTACAAAGGGTCCAAATGGTCCAAATTGAGCTCTAAGGCCACCATGACAACTTGAGCACGTGGGAATGCACCAAAATGATATTCTAAACTTATGTCAAAGGTGTACAAATCCAGAATTTAAAAACTCACTCTGTCACCCCATGTTATACACAAGATTACATAATACTAGTCTTGTCATTCCATACATCATACCATTCATATAATATTAAATCTCATTTGTACATAATATATTAGCATAATTACATATATTCATGAGGTCATAGGACATATACAATAATGGATTACAATATTTTCCACTATATGGCTATAAAGAAACAAAATCAAGGCACTTTGTTGTCAAACTCTCATCTTCCAACTTGTTGGCTTCCATTGCCCTGTTCACTTGGTCCATTTAGTATGTTAAGTCATTGGAGAGGAGGAATGAGATTCAAAGAATTCCAATAGCTCATCTCTCTTTCAATGACATATAAAGTATGTAAAACAAGTCTTGAAAATGTAGGCATGAGCATTGTGAGGTACATAATCATTCAATAAACATTCTTGGCATTTGACCAAGTCACACATAACATACATAGGTTTGCCAAGTAAGTGGATTAGCCTCACCCCTTCACTTATGGATTTTGGACTTGCCTCACCCATTTTCTCTAGGAGGTTTTGGCTTAACCTCACTATTGGGAGACACTTTGCTTTCTCTTAACCATTTCTAAGGGTTCTTGGCTCATCCTCATCGTAGCTAAGAGTTCTTAGCTTCTCCACACTCAAGCGAACCCAAGAAAACATGTTAAACATCATTTGAAAATATAATGCGTCATCATGGTACCATGAAATAAAGATTCATGCTAGAACACTTTTCATAGCTTAAAACACACATACACATACTCAAAGATAAGTCAAGTATATATTTATGCATGAGAGAAGGAGGAGTGAGCTACCTTTAGTGCAACTACACACTTTTCTTCTTGAAACAATGCTCCCTTCCTCAGGCTCACACATACAAGGGTGTGAAATTAGTTTCTCTTAGCTTAAACATAATATATGGAAGCCAATTAGGTTCATGGAATCAATTCTAAGGCTACACATCTTCTTTAAACACTAACTTGGTCTAATAACCTCTTTATGATTCTAAAAATGCTCCTAATGAAGCAACACCCATCAAATGAGTTCTAAGCTCCATTCTTTTTTTTCATTTATGATTCTTGACTGCTTTTAAGTCTTTTGGAGTCATCACATAATTAAAACGCAAAGCCAACTACATGTTGCTTCTTTAAGTCATATTATAGAACCTATGACACCAATTCATTCTCTAGGCCTTCTAAATTTTTTCCAAGGTTTCTCCTCATCTTCACTCATCATATATGACTCAAAAATGGGTTTGAAAAAATTGAAAACTCTCCCTAAGTGCCTTAACCCCTTTTAGTCGAGACTATATATCATTTGGCCTCTATAGAAGTTTGCTTTGTTTCCTTGATGGAGGATGTACATGGGGGAGACTTCTAGGGATCTTAGAAGCTCATTTAAACACTTATTTAGGCCTAGGAATTAAGGTATCAAATCAGATTTTATAAAGAACACTTGAAACCCTAACTTTGCTATCTTGATTTTCCATGGTTCTTTTGTTGTTTTCTTTGCATATTCTTATTCTCCTCCCTTAAATTCCTAAGATTCATCCTTTTTTTAGCGAAAAATTCAACTCCCTAGGGCTAGCCATATGTAGGTCGAACCAAGGAAGAAAGGGGAGAAGGAGTGGCTACTATAGGATGGAAGATTTACCTTATTTTTTCTTGTTTTTCTGCTTGATTCTTCCTTTCTTTGGCCTCTTCTTTTCAAATCCGAATTTTTCCCTCTATTCTTCCCTCAAAATAGATCCATAAAATTCATTAAAACCATAGGAAAGAAAGGGAAATGGAGAAGAAGAGGTTTGCAAAAGGAAAAACATGAAAAACAAAGAAGAATCTATACCTTTTGCCTTGTTTTTCTCTTTCTCTTCCTCTCCCTCTTGTGTGACTCACTCTTTGGATTCCTCCTTTGGTTTAGGGCAGAAACATATGTGGTTAAGTGAGTGAGGAGGTGGGGCGCCCTATATATATAGGTGGAGTCTAAGAAAGATTTTTTAAAAATTTCAATTTTGCCTTTTTGTCTTGACATTTTTGTTTCTGGTTCGTTTTAGCTCCTTTTTAAGAACTATCTTTTTCATTATAAAATTTAGGTTCCTAATTTAATAAAATGCCTTTGAAATCACTCAAATCAGAGGTGAAACCTTCCTGAACAAATCTATCAAAGTTTGGGTCTACCAACATTGAAAAACGTCCACCAGAGGGGTTTTAACTGTCCTGGGGCTTCCCATAATTTTTAGGGCTTCTAGGAATCCTAGAGAACTCAAAACTTTGATTTAAAAAATCCTCCTGTGAGAATTCCAAAATTTTTCTCAAAATTATGAAAATGCCATTACGTTTTGTAAGTCTTTCGTTACATTTCATTTCTTTATTCTAGCTCCGTTTTTCTTTCCTTCTAAGCTTGGGATTCTCATTTTTGGGAGTCTAGAATGCTACTTAAATTTTTTGAAACCTTAAATAATTTATTTTTTGGGACTTGCCTTGAAAATATACCCATTTTTATCATTTAACGAAAATTGAATATTACACTTTTGGCTTATCCTCACCCTTGCTAAGGAACTTTTGGTATTACCATACCTATTCAAGCCAAAACACATTTATAAACTCATTTCAAAATGCATAATGGTACCATAGCAAGCAATAGCTAGTAACATGTTTTATAGTTCAAACATATATACAAGCACTCAAAGATAAGTACACATCTAAGCCAAGCATGTGAAAAAGGTTAGAAAGCTATCTTGAAGCAAGAAAGCAAACTTTTTCCTTGATTATTCTTCCCCCCTCTCAACCACACACTTACAATGAGGTGGGGCTTAATTCTTTTTGTAACAAAAGTAATTTTTGTAAAATGACGAAATAAGTTGTATAAAAGTAAGTCCTTTAAAATGAGTTAGATAATATCCTAAAAATTTTGGGTAGAGTCCTAAGCTCCTAAAAATGATAATTCTAGGCTTAGACAAAAAGAAAAATGGAGCTAGGATAATAAAACAATTTGTGATAGAAACTGACAAAATGTAATGGCATTTTTGTAAATAAGTGCAACTTTTGGAAAAACACATAGGAGGTCTTTTTAAATGGGAAATTTGACTTGCCCAAGGTTTTCAAGGGCCCCAAAAATTATGGAAAGCCCTAAGACTGGTAAAGCCTCTCCGGTATATGTTTTCCAATAACGGTGAGCCTGAAATTTGACGGATTTTGTAACAACCCAGAAAAAGACATGAGAGAAGAAATGAGAAAAGGAAAGGGAAAAGAGAAGCTGGAAAATTTTCGAAGAGCTGAGAATTTTCTAAGTCTTCTCGCCATAGCGAGATATGGAATCGCCATAGCGAGAATGCCTCTTCGCCATAGCGAGTATGTTCCTAGCTGTAGCGAGTGCGGCATTACATACAGAAACCAGTGAGTTGCTCGCCGTAGCGAAATTGTTCTTAGCTATAGCGAGTGTGGCATTCCATATAGAGACCAGGGAGTTGCTCGCTGTAGCGACGCCATAGTGAAGGCAGAGGTCTGGAATAGACACGATCTCGCCATAGCGACGCCATAGCGAAAGTCGAGAATAGACACGATCTCGCCGTAGCGACGCCATAGCGAAGGCAGAGGTCTGGAACAGACACGAGCTCGCCGTAGCGAGGGCACTAACTCGCTGTAGCGAGAGTGGTCCAGAAAAGCGAGAAAAAGAGAATTTGACTTTTAAAAGCTTCTAAATCTCTTCTTTCTTCTTCTAACCGACTCAAACTCGTCTTAGGAGAGAGCAAAGGGCGGAGGAGAGAGAGAGAAGCTGAAGAGAAGAGGAAAGCACAAGAAAGGTATGAATTTTCATGGCTTCCTCTTAGTAAGTTGCCCTTCTCCCCTTTTCCCCTCTTTCCTACGGTTCAGATGATAGACATGGTTAGGTCTTGAGTCTGGTTCAGAGGAGAGAGAGTGGGAAACCATTCTTGAGAGAGATTAAAAGTAGATAGTCTTCTCTTTCTTGCTTTTCCCCTTTCTTAAGAGTTGAGAAAAGAGAGGGATAGCTCATGGACCCTAGTGAGAGGAAAAGACCTAGAGTGAGAAACTCAGTAGAGCTGAGTAGAAGTGATCCCTAGCTTAAGAATTGAGTATTGAGGTCTTGATTCCATGCTTTTGTGTGGTTAGGCTCAAGAGAAACTCTCCCATCTAGAAGTGTAGTGAAATCAGCAAGGGAGGAGTCAAGTGACAGAGCAAGTTGTGAATAGCCAATAAAGGTAGTTCTCTCCACTTTCTCTCATGCATAATTGTGTGTTTACATGGTCTTGCTTGTGTGTATGAATGATATGAGCTATGAGACGTGTGTTAGCATGATTATGTGATATGAGTGAGATGATGTTTTAAATGACTATTTTGGGTTTTGCTTGAGGAAATGGAAAAGCCAATAACCCTATAGCCAAGGTGAGGATGAGCCGAAGCCCTAAGTTGGTTGAGCCATGTCTCCCAAAAGTGAGGTTGACTCCCAAAGAGCAAGGGTGAGTCTAAGTACCTCTAAAGTATGGGAAGGCAAATCCAAAAGCCATAAGAGAAGGGGTGAGGCCGATCCAAGTACTCAGCGAACTCTTGAATGTTATCCATGGCCATTTCACATGTTTTAAATATTTTTCACCATGTTTTATATGCTAACATGCCATACATGCATCATGAGACTTGTTGCATGCAATATATGTATGGTTGAATGAGAGTTGAACTACTGAGATTCCATGAATCTCACCCTCCCTCTCCACCATCCAACCATGCCAGGTGGCCCAAGTGAGATTAGAGATGGGAGCAACCACCACCAAGCATGAGGCTAGGGATAGAGATGAAGAAGAATGTAAAGTTTTGTAATACATTGTACATGAGATGTAAGATGTAAATGATGTATATGATGTAGTTCCTCATAGTTTTTGTAAAACCATGTATATATTAATGACGAATGCATGAGAATGAGATTTATGATGAATGAAAGAGCATGGTTGAAGGGGAAATGATCAATGGTAGTATAGACTATATGGGTGCATAAGTGGGCATGGGATAGTGAGTTTCCCCAATCTAAGTTATTAGACACTTGAGGCATGATTGATAGCTCCTATAGATGCTTTCTCATGTGCTCAAGGAGTCATAGAAGTAGAAAACTTAAGATTGGACCCCATTAGCCACACTTTTGGCCAAGAAAGGGCCTTTTGCACATGATGTCATAGAATAGCCATATGACCTCTTCTTGCTATGAGATTTGATAGTAGCTAGATTATGTTTAGAGCTTTCTGGGAAGCTAGAGTTCATGTCATTTAGAGGTCTATAGCATTTTCTATGAGCATCCAAAGTTGACATCAGAAATTCGGATTTCAGAAAATCACTGTTCATTTGGTCAGTTTGAGAAACGTGTCATCCGAGGGGCAAATGTAGTCCAATGGCTACGAAATTTTATACGTAGAAACTAGATGGTCACAGTGACTTGTAGGAACTGGAATCACCTCATTTAGAGGTCTAGAGAGGAAGTTATGCAATTTCGAAGTTCCTGCCCAGAATCAGACCCCCAACTAGACCCGAAGTACTGTTTCATCGGTTTCCGGGGAATTGGCTTGGTGGACTGATCTGGAGATATTTTTCTCCTCTAGCTAACATCCACATCTTTCCATAGAGATAGAGTTATGAGCATTGAATTTTTGTGGAATTAGTTAGACATTTTCAAAGTCCATATCAGTAAACTGTGACAGCAAAGAAGCCCCCTCTGACCAGTGAACTATTTCGATGTCAAACGCAGAATGCGTGAGAGATTGAGACTTCTAAGTATTTTTAGCATGAAATAGATGTCTCAAGATTTCTATAATGACCCAGATCACGCAGATACGATTTTTCTGCATTTAGTTATGAATTTCCAAAGTTAGTCCAGAAAAGAAGCAAAATCTGCCCATAGCGAAAATGCATGTCTCCAATCCCTTTTTGCTTTCCATGAGTTTAAAGCATATGTTTGGGATTGCAATAAGGCTCAATAGGGTAATTGAACATGAGGATAACTAGAGAGAGCTCAATCGGTCCATGTTACTTCAAAATGGAGCTCTACCCACACATAGTGCCATAGAGAGAGTAACCATAAGGTAGAGAAAGTGTCTCCCCTATGAGTTCCGCATTGCCATATGGGCTAGAGGGCACCTTGGGTATGAGCTAGAGGTTAAGGTGTCACAGATTTATTCAATAAGGTTTTAGCTTCAAATTGAGTCATTCCAAAAGTATTTTATTAAATTAGGAACCTAAATTTTATAATATAGGAGATGGTTCTCAAAAAGAAACTAAAACAAAGCCGAAATGAAATTGCCATTACAAAAGGACGAAATTAGAATTTTGGAAAAAGTAAGTTTCTTGAATGTTCTATAAGCTTCTTATCTCTTCTTCCCCTCATATAGCATGACCCTCTTTGCCCAAAATACAAAACAAAAGAAGCTCTCACTTAGACACACAAGAGAAGGAGAGAAAGGAGGAAGAAAGCCAAGGAAAGGTAGCCAATTTTAAGGAATTTCATGCTTCTTCTTCTCTCAATTTTGTTCTCCTCCTTTTAAGCTTTCTTTCCTTGGTTTTATTAAATGGTTTTGGTTTTATTTTAAGTCCAGAACAAGAGGGGATAATTCAAAATTCTTAAGGATAAGCAAATTAAGGAGAAAGGCTTTTGAAAACAAGCTTGAATCTAAGGTAATTTCTTGCTTTGGTTGCTTCTTTCTCTTACTCCTTCCTTGTGTGTATTTTGGCCTAAACCAGAACCATATAGGGAAGGGATTTTCTGTCCAAAAACAAGAGAGGAACTAGGGTTTTAGACCATGAGGAAGAGGAATATGACAAGAAATTACAAGAAAAACCTATGAAAAATAAGATAGAAAAGTGTAGGCTTCTTTAAGGTTTTGAAAAATCTGATTTTGTGTAAGTAATTCCTTAGCTATTTGAGTGTTTCCTTGAGCTCCTAAGACTTCTAGAAACCCTCCCAAGTGGCTCTCCCATCAAGGGAAAATCAAGAACTCCATGAACCTCCATTATGGTGCATATTTCAGCCAAGGTAGATTCATTGGGCTAGGGGATGTTTTAATTTGTTCTAACCCTGTTTTGAGACTTTATATGATGTTAAAAGATGGGAGAAACCATTAAAAAAAATTTAGAAGCCATGAATTGGAAGATGGAACAATGGTGTCCATAATGGTGCTTTATGAAGCAATTTAGTTTTCCAATTGTGCAAGTGAATGTGTAAAGGCTCCAAGGACCTTAAATGACTCCAAGAAGTCTAAAAATAACAAAAGAATAGAGTTTAGAACTTGAAATGTGAGAGTCACTTCAATAAGCTATTTATGAAACCATTACGCCACTTATGAAATCAAGTATGTGTTCAAGAGTGAGTTTAGTGTCTTGGCTTGCTTCAATTGTGTAATTGTGTATTGTTTATGGTGTTTAGGCTAAGAGAATATACACCCACTTAGGTGTACTTGTGAGACTGAAAAAAGGGAAAGAAAAGGATTAAGAAAAGCTTGCATAAATCTAAGGTAGTTCTCCACCTCATTCTCCTTGTATTCTTATGTACATATGTATGTCTTTGTGTGTTTGTGTATGCTCTTGTGACTTGAGAACATGCCACTTGATGCCTTGACATTACATTAGTACCAATGTGTTTCCTTGAATGTCTTTGGTTATGGAAATGGCTCATAAGGATGAGGTGATGCCAAAAGTCCCTTAATGAAGGTGAGGAAATGCCAAAAGTCTTATGATATAAGTGAGACAAGGCCAAAAGTCTCTTGGAAGGGTGAGGCCAAGTCAAAAGTACCTAGGCCAAGAGTGAGGCAAATCCAAAATTTCTAGAAAATGGGTGAGGCAAAACCAAAAGTCCCTAAAGCATGGTCTTGGCTTGAATGTGAATAAGTGGCATGGAAATTATGACTTTGCATACTTTATGGTTGCCAAACCTTCCATACATCTACTTTGATATGTATATGCCTTGAATGTATATATGAATGGATGTGTGAGCTATTGAGATTCAAGGAATCTCACTCCCCTTCCTTCCATTATCTTGAAATGCCTAGGTGATGTCCAAGAAGCAAGGAAGGCAAGCCAAGAGCATTGAAAAGTCATACTTTATCCATTATGTAGCATGTTATGTATTTGAATACCAAAGTTACTTTGTACATATTATTTTTTATATGTAAGCTCATGGACAAATGAAATATGATGTATGACTTTTTTATATATCATATGTGGCATGAAATCCATGGAAATAGGAATTTTGGCTTCTTGATGGCTTGATGTATTAGTGCATTAATGGAAGTGGAATGGCCAAATTAAGACGCATAAGGTTTGAGACCACTTAGGTAGTTCATACAAGTCATATTTATGCTTTAAAACTTGCCCAAGAGGTGCTAAACTCAAAAGAAGGCCATTTGGACTAAAGTGATACCTTATGAGAGGCAAAATTGGCCATTTTGATGAGCTATGTCACTTTTTATCCAAATGAGCTCTTCTTGATCTAAAATTTGGCATGCATCTAGAACTTGTTGAGAGCTTTTTAGAAAGCTAAAGTGGTATTTTTTGGAGGTTTATGGAATATTTGGCGAATCTTTGAAGTTGAAATTTTTTTTTGGTTTGGCCACTAGTACTATTCATATAGTCCAAAACTTGTTCTCTATCATTCATAGGGTAAATAATGTCTAATTGTCACAAAATTTTATAGGAAGAAACTAGACTCTCCCAATAACTTGTGCCAATTATAAGCACCTCATTTGAATGTCTAAAGAGGGAGATATTAATTTTTTGAAGTTGCTATCTAGTACCAGGTGCACAATCAGACCCGTTGTACTGTTTGATTAATTTTCTAGATTTGAATACATCTAGATTGGTTTAGAGCTATTTTTTCCCTCTAGTTAACATCTGTAGATTTCCAAATTGGTATAGATTGAATAGATTGAATTTTTTTTGAATTAGTTATGAATTTCCAACATCTATATCAGTAATTTGTATCAATATCAGAGGGCAATGGGACTTTTGTGGCTATTTTGTTGTTAAACATGGTCTAGATGGGATTTTCGTGGCTGGAACTTATTTGTAGGGCAAAGTTGACATCTAGATCTTTCCAGAAAGGTATGGTTTGTGTAATTTCAATTTTTTTACATTTAGTTATGATTTTTCAAAATTGCCCTTCAAATCTGCTATGTGCTGCCTGTGAGCTTAAGTATAAATTTTGGGGTTTTTGACTTGGAAACCGTGGATTGCTTGATATTTTGAGTTGATTATGATTTTTTCCAATGGTAAATGACTAGAGAATATTTTTGGATAATTCACAGGGCCCATATAACACGAATTGAAGAATTTACCCTTATGAAACACAATAAAAGTATATTATTTTCATACTTTTCTTTACTCTTGTCTTGTGAATGTGCACCAATCACCCAAAATGGAAGAGTATGATAATAGAAATATAAGGTATTACACTTTTGCCCTAGACATATCAAATAAGACCCAATTATATCATTGAAGCAAGCTTTAGCATCACACACACTTTATGGAAGCTCACCTTGTTCAATGGCTCTATTATAGTTCCATACAAGACCTAAGGAAGCAACTATAGGAATTCATGATCTTGGCTCCATTTTCTCCTTTAATCCAAGTCTCTTAACTCTATTTAGACTCTTTGGAATCATCACACATTCATTTTAAGAAGCCTAGCTATGAGTTACTTCTTTATATCACATTATGGAGCCTACACTTCCATTTCATAATCTAGCCTTTCTACATTTTTTTCAAGGCTTCCATTGATATTCATCTATCATATTGAGTCCCATTCTAGGCTTAGAAACATTTAAAACACTCTCTAGGTGCATAGAATCCATTTGGCTAAGACCTATACAATGAAAAGAGCCTATGGAGTTTGGCAAATTCCTTTGAAGGGAATGGCACTTAGGAGACTTTCTAGTGGTCTAATGTACTTATACAAGGTTTGCATAAGCTAGAACATCCTTAGAAGAAATCAGATTTGGCCATTTGGTTAAGAATCCCTAGGTTCTCATTCTTAAACTCTAAGGCTCCCTTTTTAGTTTCAGTTGCCTATTATTAATTCTCACACTCTAAGACCTATGTTTCTTTCTTGGTTGGGTCAAAATTCACCTCCTCTTGGATAGCCTCCAGGCTAGACAAAATCACCATGGAAGCAAGCAAGGAGAAGCAATAAAACAATAGTTTCTTACCTTGATTTGATGCCTTCTCAAGAGCTCTTTCAATTGCCACAAGCTTTTCCTTCAATTTCTGATTTCCTTCCTTTGAACTAGCCACAAACCAGCCTAAGATAAGTCATTAAAACCATATGGAGAAAGAGGAGAAGGAAAGGAATAAGGTTGCTAAAGGAAGGAGCATAGAAAAAGCTTTAAATCTTTACCTTTTTTCAAGCTTTTTCCTCTTCTTCTTCCCCTCCACTTGGGCATCTCTTTCAATTGAGCTCTCCTCTGTTTTGGATAGAAGCAAGGTCGATTAAATGGAGAGGAGAGAAGGGACGTGCTTTATGAAAGTGAAAAGTCACTTAAAGCACTTTCTAACTTTGCATTTTAGTCTTTCTTAGAGATTCTTTTCATTTAGGCTCAATTTAACTGATTTTTGAAACCTACCTTCTCTATCATAATAATTAGGCTTTCAATCTTATAAATTGGCTTTAGTTTCACTCAAAAAGGATTTAAAACCATTCCAAACTATTCAATCAAAGTTTCAGTTAACTGACAATCGAAATCACTTATCGGAGGGGTTTTAACTGTTCTAGGGGTTCTCATGGTTTTTAAAGCTTCTAAGAACCCTAGAAAGGTCAAATTTTTTATTTAAAAAACTCTCCTGTGAATTTTCCAAAATTGGCAGAAATTATAAAAATGTCCTAACTTTCTTTCACAAACTTTTCTATCTCATTTGGCTCGGGTTTCTAGGTAACTTAAACCTCAAATCCTCATTTTTCATTATTTAAAATTTTATCTTAATTTTATTTGGCCTCATCTCATTCAATTAAGGGGACTTGCTTTTTTAACTAACTCATTTCAGACGTTTTAACAAAAATCGGATGTTACATTTCTCCCCTATTAAATAAAATTTTGTCCTCAAAATTTAAATACATACCTCATGGAAAAAGCTATGGATACTTCTTTCTCATCTCATCTTCTAACTCCTGAGTAGCTTTTTCAGGAGATAACCCCTTTCAAACCACTTTCACCAGCAGTATCATTTTATTTCATAATTGCTTGAGTCTAACATCCATGATCCGATCTGGTGATACTATATAAGAAAGATTATCCTATAACTTCACATTTTCATATTCTATGACATGTGAGTGGTCGAGATGATAAATTTTAAGCTGGGATACATTTAAAGCTGGGCTGATACATTTTAAGCTGGGATATATGGAAGACATCATGTATTTGGCTCAGGTTTAAGGGAAAGGCAAGTCTATAGGCTACAAGTCTAATTTTATCAAGAATTTAGAATGGACCTATATACTTTGGATTGAGCTATCTACTTTTAATGGACCTACCTATCCTTGTGATTGGAGATGCTTTAACAAAGACATGGTCTTCAACCTCAAACTCTAACAGCCTTCTCTTTTTATCTGCATAACTTTTTTGTCTACTCTGCACAGTTAGAAGTTTTTTTCTTATGGTCTCTATCTATCTAGAGGTCTAGTCTACTAATTTTGGGCCTATGAAGCTCTTCTCTCTAAGCTCAACATAACATACTAAGGACCTACATTTCCTCCCATGCAAGACCTCATATAGTGCCATCTGGATGCTAAACTGATAACTATTATTATAGGCAAACTCTGTTAAAGGCAAGTATGTATCCCAATTACTTTTTAGTTCTAAAATGCAAGCTTTCAACATGTCTTCTAGGGTTTGGATGATCCTTTTCGTTTGACCATCTGTCTGAGGGTGATAGGCTGTGCTAAATTTTAATCTAGTTTTTAGGGCATCCTATAATGATCTCTAGAAATTCGAAGTGAATCTGGGATCCCTGTTTGATACTATGCTCCTAAGTACACCATGTAGCCTTACTATCTCCTTGATGTATAATTAGGCTAACTTATTTAGGGTGTAAGTGGCTTTCATTGCTAGGAAATAAGCTGAATTTGTTAATCTATCCACTATCACCCATACGGCATCATGCCCTGATGATATCCTAGGTAAACCTATGATGAAATTCATAACTATGCTATCCCACTTCCATTCAGGGATATCTACAGGTTGAAGTAACCCAATTGGCCTTTAGTGCTCTATCTTAACTTTTTAACACACTAGACACTGGGAGATGTACTTAGCTATGTCTGTTTTTATTCCAGGCCACTAAAACATTTTTTTCAAATTATGGCACATCTTGTTACTGCCTGAATGAATTGTATACTTACTCTTGTATGCCTCTTCTAATATCCTTTCTCTAATCTTTGAATTTTTAGGCACATACAACCTATTCTTGTATCTCACTATCCCATCCTCAGATAGACTAAAGTTTGGGGTGCTATCTTAGGACATCTAGGCTCTAAGCTTTCTTATATGCTCATCTCTTTGTTGAGCATCTCTTATCTGGGTCCTCAGGTCATTTTCTATCCAAGTTTCACTCATTAATAATTTCCCCGAATACACTTAACATGAAAGATTCATATCCCTAAACCTCTCAATAAGTTCTTGCTCCCTAATCATCATGTAGGCCATATGTATAGATTTCTTACTCAATGCATTTGTAACCATATTAGCCTTTCCTGAATGGTATCTTAGAGTGAAATTATAATCTCTTAGGAATTTTAACTATCTCATTTGTCTCATATTCAACTCTTTCTGCTCAAAAGATACTTAAGGCTTTTGTGGTCACTGTAAATTTCTATAGTTGCTCCATACAGGTAGTGTCTCTATATCTTAAGTGTAAACAATACCACCACTAGCTCTAAATCATGTGTGGCATAGTTTTTCTCATGTAGTTTCAACTGTCTAAAAGCATAAGCTATCACTTTGCCTCCTTATATAAGTACACATCCTAACCCTTTTTTTTAGGCATCACTGTAGACTATAAAAGTTTCTCTAAGGTTAGGAAATACTAAAATTGGGGTTGTGATTAACTTATGCTTCAATTCCTAAAAACTTTACTTACACTTCTCATTCCATATAAATGGTACATTCTTTCTGGTGAGCCTAGTCAGTGGCAGTGCTATCTGAGAAAAGCCCTGAATAAACCTTCTATAATAACCTGCTAAACCTAGGAAGCCCCTGATCTCTATCACTGTCATAAGTCTCTCCCATTGTAATACTACTTCTACTTTATGGGGATCAACTGTGATCCCTGCATAGGAGATCACATGACCTTGGAATTATACCTCAATGAGCCAAAACTCACATTTACTAAGTTTAGCATACAACTATTTTTCTTTCAAGGTTTTCAGGGCTAATCTCAGGTGCTGCCCTTGCTCTTCTCTGTTATTTGAATAGATGAAAATGTAATCTATGAAGACAACTACAAATCCATCTAGATATGGCCTAAACACCCTTTCATATGGTCCATGAATATCACAGGTACATTCATTAACTCAAAGGGCATAACTAAAAACTCATAATGCCTATACCTAGTTCTGAAGGCTGTCTTAGGGATATCCTCAGCCTTGATCCTAAGCTGATGATACCTTGACCTGAGGTCTATCTTACTAGCTAATCTAGGAGGTCATCTATTCTAGGGAGAGGGTACTTATTTTTAATAGTTATCTTATTGAGCTCCTTGTGATTTATACATAATCTAAAGCTCCCGTCTTTCTTCTTTATGAATAGGACTAGAGCTCCCCATGGTGAAACACTGGGTTTGATAAAACTCTTCTCCCAAAGCTCTTCTATTTGTTTCTTTAGCTCTACTAGCTCTGTAAGAGCCATCCTATATAGGGCCTTAAACACTGGATCCACTCTAGGTATAATGTTTATAGCGAACTCAACTTTTCTATTTAGGGGTAATCTGCTAATTTCCTTAGGAAATACCTCTGGGAACTCTCTCATCATAGGGATCTCATCTATGCCCTCTTTTACCTCAACTTGAACTGAAAAGAAAACTAAAAACCCCTGACGACCATACTCTAGAGACCTTTCAGCCTGGGAGGTGGTTATAAAAGCTAGCTCAGTCCTAATACTAGGCATAGTTCTATATTTAGGTAAAGAAATACACCTATGATAGCAATCAAGTATGGCATTATTTGTAAACATCCAATTCATACTAATGATCAGCTCAATATCAAGTAAGGGCATACAAATTAGATCAAGTGTGGTAAAAGAGTGATTAAATTGGATTACACAGTTCAAACAAGCATGGGAGGCAATGACTCTATTTCTTGTAAGGGTGGATACATGTAAATCATATGGTAAAGTATGCATACTCAGATCCAACCTCCTAGTACAGTTATAAGATATGAAAGAGTGGCTAGCACCCGAATCAAATAATACATGTACATAATAATCATTAATCTTAATAGTACCTTAAATTAGACTCGGAAATCTACTAGCCTCATGCTATGTCAGGGTGAAGACTCTACCCTGGGCTTGTGGCCTGGGTGCAAGAGCTACCTTCCTCTATAGTGTAGGCTATGTACAGTCTTTGGCTATATGCCCCAGCCTACCATATTTGTAACAAAATTCTCCCCTGCGTAGCATGGTTTGCCACTATGATTTCTGCCACACTGACTACAGACTATTAAAGTGGAATTGCCTCTGCTAAACTGGGCTGCTTTCTTTTCTGCCCTTGCCTCTTTTACTCCACTGACCTCTGTCACCTCTCCTCTGCTACTGGTGACCCGTGTCTCTTCTTGTAGTCTTTTGTTCTCAGGGAGGGGAGTCTGGCACTCGAGACTGTCTGTATCATCCTCAGGTTCTCTTCTATGACTCTGTAAATCTCGACTATGGTATTAAAGTCACTAATCCTTAATGGCACCACCCTGTTTCTAATTTCAGGTAATAGTCCCTTCTCTAGCTTGTTTTCCTTCTATCTCTCATCATTATGCTTCTGTAAATAGAGGAATATTTAGAGAGCTCTATAAACTTTACCACATACTGATCCACTGACATCCCCTCAATCTATCTCAGAAGTACAAACTCTAACTCCCTTTTGATCTCGGATGGAACTGGGGAAGTACCTCTCATAAAAAACTTGTAGGAATGTCTCCTAATTGATCAAAAGGTTCCTTGACTTCAATATCAATTCAGTTCTTCTCTACCTATAATATACTTCTTTTTCTAGCTAAAATATGGCCATCATAACCTTCTGCTTAGATGTACACTCCATCACTCTAAAAATCTTCTTTGACTGCATAATCCAGGTCTTTACTTTCTCTGTATTTAGTTTACCATTAAAGGTGGGAAGCCTGAATTTTCTAAACTAAGCTATAGTATGCCGTGGGGAAGGCTACTATGGGGTGGGAAGTGTTTGAGCCGGTGGGATCTGTGAGGTATATGGGTGCTGGCCTGAGGGGACCACCTCTAAATTCTCAGGATGATCTGAATGCTATGGCAGAGGAAGAGTAGGCCTCTCACTGTCTCTCTGAGCAAGCCATTCTTGTAATTGCATGATCATAGCGTATTGCTGATCCAGGTGAGTCATGATAGCCTATAAGGATCTTGCTATAGGATTACTAGGCTCTGCTCTATCCTCTCTAGGTTCTAGTCTGGTCATTCTAGGAGGCCTATCTCTACCTCTCTAGGTGTTCACCATATTTTCTGAAACATTTCAAACTCAATTCAGTACAAAATAGGAACACATGCTAAAATTTCATTCATTTTATCCATATGCAATGCATTCATAGCTAGCAAGTCACATTCTCAAGCATTAACCCACCTTAGAATGCTTGAATTGTAGCTTTAAAACCAAAAATGTAATACTATAACTCATTAACTTTTCCTTCACTTTACTCATGCGTAGCTTTATTCACCTTGCAAGAAAATCAATATATTTAATAGCATTAAATTGGGTTAATTAAGGCTTTACAAATTCATCTTATGTTCCATGGACCACATGAACTCATCAATATCATTATCTATCTATAACATATCCATACAAGTCATGAACATCATAATTCATCTCATATATTTCGGGTATGAAGCCATATATCAGAAAAATTAAGTTTTGCTCTCAGGTTGGCATGTCTAGCTTTCTGATGTGAATTTTGAAAATTTATAACTAATTATAGAAAAATCAAAATTAAGCAAACCATACCATTTTGGAAAGCTCTAGATATTAACTAATGAATAAAAATAATTCTAGACTAATGCACTAGCATTTAGCACATGAAAATTGATGGAACAATACCAAAGGTCAAGCTACATTACTGGTACTATCATGCAGCTTTAAAAATTTAGTTCTCCCTCAACAGAGCTCCAAATGAGATGATCTAGTGGTTATTGAAAGCTTATAATATCTAATTTATGCTTGAAAATTTTCATAAGCATTAGATATCGTTTGACCTATATATGACATATAAACATAAACTGATAACATGAATAGTACTGTTACCATTTCAGCAAAATTTTTCCAAATTTTCTCTAGAGCTCCAAATTGAGTGCTTTTTAGCTTTGTGAAAAACTTTAGATGAGACCTATATTTATGCTAAATTTCATCAAAAAATTTGTCCATTTGGTTAGTTTGTGATTTAGCTCAAGTTTTGGTCACTTTTTGAAGTTCAAAATAGTTCTTAAGGCACTTAAAGACTCTCGTAATGTTCCATAACCACTTAGACATGTTCCATAACAAAAACACAGCCTAGGGAAGCATGCCAAATGGTCCAAATTCTTGTGGAGCTAATTCTCACTTTGCCACTTGCTGTCATACATAAGCATATCATATCACATACGACTCCTTGATGGCAAAAACATACATATTTATTCATATAGTTCCAAAATAGGTACATACATCATATTTACATACATTTAAATGTGCTCGAGTATTTACATAACATATACATCATATGGTTACATCATTTGACATCAATATGTCAACAAAATGGTTAAATAACAAAGATTTTGTCAAAATCTTGGTCTTCAAGATTGTTGGCTTTTATTTCTTTGCCAATTTGGCTCACCTAGACATGGTTAAATATTGGAGAGGGAAAAGTGAGATTCCAAGAATCTTAAAGCTCTTTACCCTTTTAAACATATATAATGGATGCTAAAATATGTCAAAGAATGCATGTATAACCTTTAAGCTATTAATGAACATACGTAAGGCATTTTCCATGTTCAAGAAACTCATACACATCATACATAAACTCCCAAGGCATTGGTCCAGCCTCATCCCTTTTCCTTTGAACTTTTGGATTTGCCTTACCTATTTTTAAGGGACTTTTGACTAAGTCTCACTCTTCTTGAGATTTTTGGCTTTATCTTATCTAATCCTAAGGACTTTTGGCTCATCCTTACTCTTATTAAGAGACTTTTAGCGTTACCATATCCATTCAAGCCAAAATACATTCATAAACTCATTTTAAAATGTATAATGGTACTATAGCAAGTAAGCAATAGCTAGCAACATGTTTCATAGTTCAAACATATATACAAGCACTCAAAGACAAGCACACATCCAAGCTATGCATGTAAGAAAGGTTAGAGAGCTACCTTGAAGCAAGAAAGCAAAATTTTTCCTTGATTGTTCTTCCTCTCTCTCAGCCATACACTTGGAATAAGGTGAAGCTTGATTCTTTTAGCTTAGACACATCAAATAGGACCCAATTATATCATTGAAGCAAGCTCTAGCATCACACACACTCTATGGAAGCTTACTTTGTTCTATGGCTCTATTATGGATCCATACAAGACCTAAGAAAGCAACTATAGGAATTCATAATCTTGGCTCCATTTTCTCCTTTAATCTAAGTCTCTTAACTCTATTTAGACTCCTTAAAGCCATCACACATTCATTTTAAGGAGCCTAACTGTGAATTGCTTTTTTATGTCTTATTATGAAACTTACACCTCCATTTCATAATCTAGGCTTTCTAAATTTTTTTTAAGCCTTTCATTGATATTCGTCTATCATATCTAGTCCCATTCTAGGCTTAGAAAAATTTAAAACACTTCCTAGATGCATGGAACCCATTTGGCCGGGACCTATACCATAAAAAGAGCTCATGGAGTTTTGCAAATTTCCTTGAAGGGAATGACACTTGGGAGACTTCCTAGAGGTTTAATGTACTCATACAAGATCTTACATAAGCTAGAACATCCTTGAAAGAAATCAGATTTGGCCATTTGTCTAAGAATTCCTAGGTTCTCATTTTTAAAATCTAAGGCTCCCTTTTGGGTTTCAATTGCCTATTATTAATTCTTACACTCTAAGACCTATGTTTCTTCCTTGGTTGGGTCAGAATTCATCTCCTCTTGGATGGGCTCTAGGTTGGACGAAATTACTATGAAGGAAGCAAGCAAGGAGATACAACAAAATAATAGTTTCTTACCTTGATTTAATGCCTTCTTAAGAGCTCTTTCAATTGCCACAAGCTCCTTCAATTTTTGATTTCCTCCCTCTGAACTAACCACAAACCAACCCCAATTAAGTAATTAAAATCTTAGGAAGAAAGAAGAGAATGAGAGGAATAAGGTTGCTAAAGGAAGGAGCATAGAAAAAGCTTTAAATCTTTACCTTGCAAGCTTTTTCTTTTTCTTCTTCCCCTCCACTTGGGCATTTCTCTCAGCTGAGCTCTCCTATGATTTGGATAGAATCAAGGTCAATTAAATGGAGAAGAGAGAAGGGACGTGCTTTATGAAAGGTGAAAAGTCACTTAAAGCACTTTTTAACTTTGTGTTTTAGTCCCTTTCCTTGATTCTTTTCATTTAGGCTCAATTCAACTTTTTTTGAAACCCGTCTTTTCCATCATAATAATTAGGCTCTCAATCTTATAAATTGGCTTTAGTTTCACTCAAAAGGAATTTAAAACCATTCTAAACTGCTTGGTCAACTAACAGTCGAAATTACTCATCAGAGGAATGTTAACTATTCTAGGGATTCCTATAGTTTTTAAGGCCTTTGAGAATCTCGAAAAGCTCAAAATTTTCATTTAAAAAGCCTTTTTATGAGTTTTTCGAAATTGCGAGAAATTACGAAAATGCCTTAACTTTCTTTCATAAACTTTTTCAGCTCATTTGGGTTGGGTTTCTAGGCAACTTAAATCTTAAATTCTCATTTTTCATTATTTAGAATTTTATTCTAATTTTATTTGGCCTCAACTCAATCATTTTAGGAGATTTGCTTTTATAACTGACTCATTTCTGACGTTTTAACGAAAACTGGATGTTACATTTACATAGAGAAGAGTACAAGGGAGAGGTCACATACACTATGTATTAAGTGTAATGTCATAACTCATTAGCCTACACATTACTCTCCCAAGGCCTTGGCATACATTATGGCAAAAATAATAATAAATTCATGTAATATTTTTACGTTATGTAGGGCTTGAAATTTTTGTTTCATACCATGTGAGCTATATGAACCCATCCATATTATTCTCTACTTATAATACATCTATACAAGTCATAAACATTATAAAACATTTCAACAATTTCGGATAAAAAGCCATACACAAGAAAAAAAGGGAGTTTTGCCTCGGGTCCAGAATTCAAGTTTCTAACACCAACTTTGGAAAATCATACTTAATTCTAGAAAAAATGAAATCAAGAAATAATAGCTTTTTTAGAAAGACCTATATGTCAACTATAGGTTAAAAATCATTCCAAGACATGAAAATGTCAACTGGACCATGATTGACAATAGAATAGCACTAAAGGTCCAGCTACCCAGGTTTACTATGACAAGTTACTGATATAAATTTCAACAATTTATAACTAATTCTATAAAAATCAAAACTTATAAACCATACCATTTTGGAAAGAAGCGTTAGTTCCTAAAACTGATGGAACAGTAATAGAGATTTAGTTGCATCTTTAATACTGATCTTGAACTTCAAAAATTCATTTCTCTCTCAATATAAATCTAAATGAGGTGCTCTCAAGTGCTACAGAAAGCTTATCATGTATAATAGCATTGTATTTCATTTGAGCCATGAAGACCCCTGGAACCAAAGCTGACCATATGAATAGTGCATTTGCCAATTCTGCACCATTTTGTCCAATTTTGAAAAATCATAATAAATTCTCTAGAGCTCCAAATTGGGTGCTCTTTAGATATCTGAAAGCTTTAGATGAGAACTATATACATACCAAATTTCATGCAAAAACTAGCTCATTAGGTTAGACTTTGACATAGCTCAAGGTTATGGCAATTTTGATGCCATAATGAGGTCAATTTGGTTCCAAATGGCTTTCTAAACTCTCTACCACAACTTGAGCACGTTTTAAAGCATAAACATATCATGTATAAGCTTTTCAAGTGGTTCAAAACCTCATACATCTCAAACTCACTACCCCATATGGCTAATTACACAATCAAGAATGGTCCACCAAGTGGTCAAATCATGCATTCTCATTGATTTGGTCCCAATTTGATATGTACCATACATTCATATATATATATATATATATTTACATTTGCCCAAGGGCTTACACCTCAAAAATAATATGTACATATAACTTTGACATCTCATTACATCAAAACTACACTAATGTCAAAACATGGCTAATTATGCTCCTGGGCTTCCATTTTAGTCTTCTTAAGCTCCACCTAGACATGGTGAGATGGGAGAGGGAAGGGATGAGATTCAAAGAATCTCATCAAACACCCATTCAAGTAAGCAACCAAGGCATATAAACATATCAAAGAACACAAGCATGTACCCAACATAAACAAGAATAATTCAATCCATAATTTCCATGCCATAGTAACATGTCAAAGCTAAAATAAACTTTTGGGACTTTTAGTCTAACCTCATCCCATTTTTTGGGACTTCTAAATTAGCCTCATCCTTGGGTTTAAAGACTTTTGACTTAGCCTTAACCATTTTTGAGACTTTTGGCCTTATCTTACCCATTCTTAGGGACTTTGGCTTCACTTCACCACTTTCAAGGGGACTTTTGACACCATCTCACCCTTTAAAGAATAATTCACATTACAAAATAAATTTAAGAAAACATAATGGTACCATAACAACAAGACCACATCAAATGGCATGTCTTATGATGCAAATATACACACAAGTATTCATTGACATTCATATAACCAAGAATGCATATAAAAAAGAGTGGAAAGCTACCTTTGGAATAAAACACAATTCTTTCCATTGGCTATTCTCCTCCTTCTTTAGTCATACACCTTTAATTGGATGGAGCTTAATTTCTTTAGCCTAGATACAACAAATAACATCCAATTACATTCTTGAAATAAGCCTTAGCATTAAACACATACTAAAGAAGAACACTTGGTTCCATGGTGGCATAATGGTTCCATAAAAGGTTTAATGAAGCAACTACCACAATTCAAGATCTTGGCTCCATTTTCTTCTTATACTAGGTCTCTTGACTTCATTTAGACTCCTTAAAGCCATCATAATTTTCTTCCCAAAAGCCCAGGTACAAGTTTTTTCCTTAAGTCACAATATGGAACCTATGCCTCTAACTCTCAATTTATAGCTTCTAAATTTGTCCCCTGGCTTCCTCTCATGTTCTTCCATCACACTTGGAAGGAGTGTATAATATGCTTATTTTTTATGAAATGAATATATGCCTATTTGTCTGCTTGAAAAGGATGCTTGAGCTATTGAGATTCCTTGAATCTCATTCTCTTCTCTCTCCTACCTTAACATGTTTAGGTGGTGCTCAAGAAGGCCAAAGTAGAAGCCAAGGAGCTTGATTAGCCACACTTTGCCATTAGTGTAGCTTATGATATATTTGAATGTTAATAATTATATGTACATATTATTTTTTAGATGTAAACCTTAGAGCAAATGTAAACATAGGCATATGTAATGTATAAACCAATATTAGAACCAAATCAATGAGAATGTATGTTTTAGGTACTTAAAGAACCACTCTTGAAATGTATCCATGCATGTAGCATAGTGAGCTTGAGATGTGTGAGGTTTTAGACCACTTGGAAAGCCCATACATGCTATGTTTATACTTTAAAACTTGTTCATGTGGTGGTAGAAGAAGTAATAAGCCATTTAGACAAATTTTGACCCTTACATGGTGCCAAATTTGCTATATTCGTGAGTTATGTAAAGATCTAACCAAGTGAGCTCTTCTTGGCCTGAGATTTGGCATGCATATAGGTCTTGTCTAGCCTTTTTGGGTGGTTAAAGTGCATATTTTTTGGAGCTCTACAAAATATTTAGTGAATTTTGAAGTTGGCAAATTTTGATAGAATTATCATTTTTATTGTACAAATGGTTAGAATTTTTACCTTTATCGCTCATGGGTCAAATAGTGTCCAATGGCTATGAAATTTTACAGGAATATACTAAATATGATAAAAAAAATTTAGCCCTTAAGAGCACCTTATTTGGATTTATATAGAGAGAGAAAAAAATTTTGAAGTTCCAAATATGTATCAGGAATGTAGTTAGACCTCCATTACTATTCCATTAGTTTTTATAGCATGATTGCTTTTGTTTTAGTATGGACTTATTTTTTTCCCTCAAGTTAATATTCATAGCTTTCTAGAATGATATGGTTTATTGGATTTTAATTTTTCTAGATTTAGTTATGAAAATTTGAAATTTATATTAGTAACCTGTTATAGCAAACCTAGGTAGCCAAACCTTTCATGCTTTTCTGATGTTAAACATGGTCTAGCTACGTTTTTATGGCCTAGAATGATTTTTGATCTATAGTGAACATCCAGAGCTTTCCAAAAAGCTATCATATGCATGATTATAATTTTTTTAGAATTAATTATGATTTTCCAAAGTTAGTACAAAAAATATACATTCTAGACCCGCAAGAAAATTGTAATTTTTCTGGTTTTTGGCTTCAAATCTATGGTTCATAAGTTATTTTATGATATGTATGAATTGTATGGATGGAGAATAAGTAGAGAATGTTATTGATGGGTCCACAAGGCGAAGTATGAATTTTTAAAATACTACACAATGCAAGAAAATGCTATTATTTTTATTTCTTTTCTTTGGCCCCAAGTGAAATTAAGCTTAAATGTGAGAATATGAAGATAAAGGGAGCATGGTATTATATTTTTGGTATCAAAACAAAGGTTCAGGCACTTTTGCTTGGTGTTTGGCTCTTGAATGGTGTGATTAACTTATGTTTGGTATGAAATGCCATGGAAATGATGGAATACATATGCATATGTTCTTGAAATGTAATTGTGCATTAAGATTGTGCTTCTTTTCAGATGAGATGGTAGAGACTAGATGAGGCAGGGCAAAAGGTAGGCCACTTACATGATGGGTTAGCAATAGGAAATGATGGAACAACAACAACATGATATAATCATGCAATTACAAGATGCTCTAGCTAGGTAAGAAGAAATGAGGAGAGAAGCCCCTATACCATAGCCATATACCTCTAGCATTCCACCTACACCTTCTCAAGAGCCAGTTCAGACTTTGTCATCTATTCAGAAATTGCTGAATAAGTTTAGGAAGAATAGTCCACCCTCATTTGATAAGGAGTTGGATGCAGATAAGATGGAGGCCTGGGTAATGGAATTAGAGAAAATATTTTCAGTAATGGATTGTACCACAAAGTAGAAGGTTGAGCTCACCACCTTTATGCTACAAAAAGAAGTCAATAAGTGGTGTCATAGCACGAAACCCCTGATGCAGACTAAGAATATTAAGATTAACTAGGAAAGCTTCTTAGTGGGTTCTATGAAAAATATTTCCCTAATTCGATGAGAAAAAAGAAAGAGATGGAATTTATAGGGTCGAAGCAAACAAAGGAGATGACTATTGATCAGTGTGTGGCCAAGTTTATTGAGTTGTTTCGATATTCCTGTTACCTTTAGAGATATGATGATAAGCCTTGGAGATGTGAGCAATTTGAGACTGGGTTAAAACCCTTGATTAGCTACAAAGTTACTCCACGACGAATTAGAAAGTTTAATACCCTTGTGAAGGTTAGCAAGGTGATTAAGAATAACCTGTGAGCTATCATGCCTGCCGCAACTTCAGCTAGTTAGAAGAGAGCTCCAGAGTTGAAGAGACTGAGACCTGAGGAGAGCTCTAGGATGGCACTTAACACTAAAAGGAGAGGCAAGGTGCCATGGAACAGAAAGCTACAAAAGGGCAAGAGAATATAGCCTTTTCAGAGCCAGTGATCCACCCAACAGTCTCCGATGACATGTTTCAAGTATGGAAAGTTAGGGCATACTACCAAGAACTACCCTAAGATGGATACAGCACCTCCACCTAGGCTGCAGACTTAGGGCAGAGTGGTCACCCTCACTCAGCGGGAGGCCAGTGCATCCTCCAGTTTGATTCGAGATACGCTTATAGTGAATGACTTTCCTATAGTTGTCATGTTTGATTCGAGCGCTAGTCACTCATTTATATCCTATGATTGCTTAGGTGATTAGGTCTGGCCATTAGTACTTTACCATTTGATTTATCTATTATTACACCTACTGAAGGCCAGGTTGTTACTTTCTATGCTTGCTTGGATGTCATTGTTCAGTTTAATCATTGCCATACCACTATTAATTTGATTTGTATGCCTTTTCATGATATTAATTTGATTGTTGGTATGAACTAGATGGCTGCAAAAAATGCAATACTTGATTGTGAACACCAAACCATTTCCTTACTTGCTTGTAGGATCATACCTAGGGTAGGAGTTGAGTTATCCTTTGTGACTAATACCCAGGCTGAAAGATATTTAGAGCATGGATGTCAAGGGTTTCTAGTCTTTTTCTCTATTTAGGCTGAGGTAGAGGAAGAGATAGAGGAGATCCCAGTGGTTAAGGAATTTTCTAAGGTTTTTTCTAAAGATTTTGACTTTAGTGGTCTATCCCCTAAGAGAGAGATAAAGTTCTCTATAGACATAGTGCCTGGGGTTGGACCGATGTCCAAGGCTCCTTACAGGATGGCTTCTACTGAGCTTGCTGAGTTAAAAAAGCAGATAAAAGAGTTATTAGAAAAAAGCTTCATATATCCTAGTATTTCACCTTGGGGAGCTCCGGTGTTATCTGTAAAGAAAAAGGATGGTAGCTTAAGATTATGTATAGATTACAGGGAGTTAAATAAAGTTACCATCAAGAATAAATATCCTCTCCTCAGAATAAATGACTTGTTAGATCAGTTAGTTAAGGCATCAGTGTTTTCTAAGTAGATCTTAGATTTGGGTGCCATCAGTTGAGAGTGAGAACTGAAGATGACTCAAAGACAGCCTTTAGAACTAGATATAGGCACTATAAGTTCCTAGTGATACCATTTGGGCTAACGAATGCACCCATGGTATTTATAGATTATATGAATAAGGTATTCAGAATATATTGATGAATGCTAGTTTTATACACATGAATCCTCCTAATTTTGGCACTTTAATAATTAAATATGGTTTAATAGATGTAATTGAATGGAATTTGATTTTAATTGACCATTTTCTACATTTTAGGAATCAATTTGCAAATGATTGGCTTTTAATGCTTAAATTTATCTTAAATAATTTTGTGAATATTCCTATGTAATTTTGCCTATTATTCTTCTAGAATTCTTGATGGGCAATTAGCATTTGAATAAGAGATTGGTTTGGAGAAGAGGTGGAAGCTAAGTCCAAGGAAGAAACATTTAGAGAGCATGTGAGAGAGGAGCATTCATGGAAAGGAAGAAGTGTGAAGAAGAAGCAATGGTTAAGGGATTTTTGGATGGAAAAAGATGCATAAACTCACGTTGAAGCAACACACTCTACACTCATGTAACACTCCAACTCACTCACATGCCATAATAATGCACTCACTATATCCATGAGCTCACAAAACTTATAAGCAACCACCATATCCAAAGGAGAAAGAGGCGTGGGTTCTACGTGGAAAGGAGAAGCTTGAGAGGAGAAGTATGAGTTGGAGAACATGGAATGAGCTGAACAAAGAAGCCACGAGCATGTGAAGAATATAAGGAAGAAATATGTGGGAAGTGACGTAGAACAAAAAACCATGTAGAAGTGAGGTTTTGGGTTTGAGGGAGGAAGACACAGGAAAGAAGTAGCCATAGGTACAAAGCATGGGTAGAGAGAAGCACAAGGTTTTCTTCACATAAAAACAAGCTAAAACACATAAGACAGCTGAGCAAAGAAAAGCTACAAGCTAAATGAAGAAGAAACTATAGTTTTGGCTAGGAGATGAGTAGGAAGGAGGTTAAGGAGTTAGCACACTCGAACAAATGGAGAGGAAGGAATAAATATGTAAAAGAGAAATGAGGGAGCTGGACTGGAGGAGAAGACACATAGAATCACATGAAAAGAAGAAGCAAGTGAGGAGCTAGGGGAAAAATGCCAAAAATGATGTGAGAAGAGAGCTAACTTGTAATGAACCATATGAAACCAAACATGGGCAGCAGCAAAAAATGAACACGTGATTATTAAAAGTTAAATGAAGAAGCTACACGAGGAGCTTGAGCTAAATGAAGTAAGAAGCATGTAGCTACTGGTTCTAGTGCTTTGAGAAAACACAAAACAAAAGAGGAAGCACAAGCTGTTGTGGAGAGACAGAGCTACAATTTTAACATGAAAGAGCATATTAGAAGAGGAGAGAAGGGCTACCAAACACACACATGCAAAAACAAAGGAAGCAACATGAATGAATGAAGGTAATGCAAAGCTGCACGAAGAAGCAACACAAGCGTTGGGTTCATCAAGAAGCCACGGGCTGAACATGTGAACAGTAGAGAATGAGCTGAGAATAAATGATTTGACGTGGGAATGAAGAGAAATGAGAGCCACCCATGTAAAGCCACGTGGAGAAGGAAAACGCATGGAAGAATTATATGAAAAAAGCCACAGGCTGAATGGAATTTGCACAAAACAATTGACACCTTATGGGCAATTGAAATAAACATAGAATCATGTGAAAGTGAAGCAAGAAGGAGAGCATGCAAATCATTAAAAAACAAGAACAAAGCCATATGAGAGGGATAAAAGAAATTCACTCGTGGCAGCATCCAGGAGGGAATAAATCATCCATTCGTCTAGTGAAAGTTTCCACGTGAGAATGAGCTGTGGGCTAACTCGTAAACATGTGAAAAAGAATTAATGAAGCATGTGATTCATGAAGCAATACTAGCTATTCGATCATTTTATCAATCCATCTCATGCGTCCATTATTGAGAGAGAGGGAGCTAAATTCAGGCAAGCTCCAGGAGGTAAAAGGCATTCACTCATTCCATCAAATAAAAAAAATATAACACTTTATCGTCATTTTTTTACACTCTATCCCCTTCATTCGTAGCACATCTTTTATCCCATTCTATACCATTCTTCCACCTCTATGAAGCATTAATTCTCAACTTGTAATTAGCTTAGAAGAGGACTTTGAAGAAACTTGAATTCATGGAGATAACAAAGGAATTTTGGCAAAAATTTTCCTGTTTTTCTACACTTTTTCTTTTTCTTGTACATGCTTGGTTGAGATGCATTTGATTGAGATTGGTGTAGTTGTAATTAGTGACTAGTTATACACTAATTAGGAGACCTTTTTAAGTGATTAAGTACTGAATTTTCATTTCTCCTTTAATTTTCCATGTATGCCATCAAGGTGTTTGATGAAATGCATGAGTGAAATTGTGTGCTTAATTATTTAATTTAAGAATTCCTTAGAGTTTAATTGGTTAATTAAATATCTTAAGGTCATAATTCAGAGGCTAATTAATCAATCAAATTGAGTATTCATTAATCTTAAAGACAAGAATTAATAATTTGGTGCGGGATTGAGGTTTCAATTCAACATTAACTTGCTAATTTCTTGAATCTTGAATGGTAGTTCTAAATCATTTGCCATAAGCACAATTAAGGATTCTTAGACTAGAATTAATTATAATTAAATTAGGATAAGGATAGTGGATATCAAGGGACGAATTCAAAGCTAGTTACATGTCTATCATTCAACTATTAGTTTAGGCAATTAGGTAGTGATTAGGAATTTTATTTCAATTTAATTCTAGTTAGTTTAATTAGATCAAAATCTCCTTTAGTTAGGTAATTTTTAAAGTCCTTTTACATTTAGAAAATCTAATTAAACATTGAATTCCATTTCTAAGAGAGATGACCTAGGTTGCACCACTAGCTATATATTTTTCAACCTAGTTTATTTTAAGGTTGTGCAACACGACCGTCACGTATCTAGATCAGTTTATGGTGGTCTTCATTGATGATATCCTAATGTACTTTAGATCCTTTGAGGAGTACAAAAGGCATCTGAGACTAGTCTTAGAGACCGTGAGAGATAATAGGTTGTATGCTAAACTTAGTAAATGTGAGTTCTGGTTAACAGAGGTGAGATTCTTAGGTCACGTGATATCACAGGTAGGGGTCGCGGTTGATTCCTATAAAATAGAAGCTATGTCATAGTAGGACCGACCTAGAACTATCACCGAGCTTAGGAGTTTCCTAGATTTGGCAGGTTACTATAGACGATTTATTTAGGATTTTTCTCAGATAGCCTTACCACTAACGACACTGACTAGGAAAGAAACACCTTTTGTGTGAGATGATAGATGTGAAAGGAGTTTTTAGAAGTTGAAACTCCATTTGACCACTACTCCTATATTGATTATCCTTTATCCTAGTGAACCCTTTGTGGTTTATAGTAATACCTCAAGAAAAAGGTTAGGGTGTATGTAGATGTAGCGGGGTAGAGTAATGGCATATGCCTCTAGGCAATTGAAGCCTCATGAGAAGAATTATCTTACATATGACTTAGAGTTAGCCATGGTAATGTTTACTCTTAAAATCTAGAGCCATCATCTGTATGGGGCTACCCTAAAATTTACAATGACCATAAGAGTCTGAAGTACCTGTTTGATTAGAAGGAACTGAATATGAGGTATAGGAGATAAATAGAATTCTTGAAAGATTATAATTATACTTTGAAATATCATCCAGGTAAAGCCAATGTGGTGGCTGATGCCCTGAGTAAAAAGTCCATCCATACAACCCATATGATGATTAAAGAAGAAGAACTTCTAGAGAAATTTAGAAATATGAACCTCTCTTGCCAGGTGGTATCGGGTAAATTATACATAAGTGAAACTTAAATTAAAAATGAGTTGAGAACTTAGGTCATAGATGCCCAGAGAGAGGATGAGTTTCTGAGACAGGTTAGGAATGAGATTTTCTAAGGTAAGACCTTAGATTTTAGGGTGTCTGAGGATGGTATAATAGTATACCGAGACAAAATCTATGTGCCTAGTCAGAATGAATTGAAAGAAAAATTTTTAGAAGAGGCACATAAGAGTAAGTATACTATCCATCCACGTGCCACCAAGATGTATAAGGATTTGAAAAGAATCTTCTAGTAGTTAAGAATGAAAAATAATGTAACTAATTACGTGGCTAGATGTTTAGTGTGTCAGAGGGTAAAAATAGAATATCAAAGACCAACTAGGTTGCTACAACCCCTAGAGATCCGCAAATGGAAGTGAGATAGTATAGCCATAGATTTTATCATGGGGTTACCCAGGACATCCTCTGGACATGATGCTTTCTGGGTAGTCATGGATAGACTAACAAAATTTGTACACTTTGTAGCTATCAGGGCTACTTACACACCAAATAAATTAGCTCAGTTATATATTAGGGAGATAGCGCCATTTCATGGAATACCCAATAGCATAGTTTTAGATAGATACCCCAAGTTCACATCGAACTTCTGGAGGTCATTACAACATGCCTTAAAGACCAAGTTGCAATTCAGTACTGCATATCACCCCCAGACATATGGTCAAACTAAGAAGACCATCTAGATCTTGGAAGACATATTAAGGACATGTGTATTAGAGATGAGGGGTAACTGGGATGCATATCTACCATTAGCAGAGTTTGCATATAATAACAATTACCATTCTAGTATTCAGATGGCCCCTTGTAAGGCTTTATATGGGAGAAAGTGCATATCTCCTCTGTGTTGGGTTGAGCTAGGTGAGAGGAGTTTGATAGAACCTAAGATAGTAGACCAAATCACCTGGCAAATAGAATTAATTAGAAAAAAACTCTTCATGGCTCAGAATAGGCAGAAAAGTTACGTTGATAAGAGAAGGAAGCTATTAGAGTTTGAGATTGGAGACTATGTATTCATTTGGGTGTCTCTAATGACTGAGGTAGGTCAGTCTATAAGGGTAAAAAAGCTCAGTCCTAGGTATATTAATCCATTTAAAATCCTTGAGAAAATTGGATCTATGGCATATCATATAGCCCTACCTCTAAACCTAGCCCAAATCCATAATGTTTTTCATGTCTCCCAATTGAAAAAGTACTTACCAGATCCCGCACATGTCATAGAATATAAGCATATTCAATTGCAAGAAAACCTTTCTTATATAGTGAAACAGGAGAGAATTGTGGGTGCAAAGCTAAAATAGTTGAGAAACAAGAACATTCCTCTGGTGAAAGTGGTCTGGAGGGATCTAACATTTGAAGAGGCAACCTGGGAACTTGAGGAGGAAATGAGAATGAAATATCCAAAGCTTTTCCCTTAAGGTATGTACTTAAATTTCGAGAACGAAATTTATTTAAGGGGGTAGAAATATAACATCCAAAGTTTTAGAATTTTTCTAAGTCTCTTTGCTATAGCTAAGATACCTATTTGTTATAACGAGGTACAGCTAGAATGCCAATTTGCTATAGTGAGTTCATGGCCTATATAAAATCCAAGGAATTTCTCGCAATAACGCTAGTTATGGCGAGAACAGCTGGGAAGCTTTGTCAATAACGAGAGCTGTCTCTCCCTATGGAAAAATTTGATTAAGAAAACACTAAGGAAAGATTTTAAAATGGAAAGATTGAATTGCCCAGGCTTCTCGGAGGCCCTAAAAATTATAAGAACCCTTAGACTGGCTTAAACCTCCTTCAATGTATGTTTTTAAACGTTGATTGATCTAAACTTTTACCGTTCCTTTTAGAAAGGTTTTAAATCTAAATTGAGTGATTAGAAAGCTACTTTATAAGATAGAGGACCTAAATTTTATGATGAAAAAGACGATTCTCAAAAAGAAGTTAAAATGAACCTCAAATAAATTAGCTAAAAAGTCGGGACATAAACGTCATTTTTAATGACCAATTTCTTCTTTTTATTCCTCATAAGAGGCGTTCCCCCTTTGTTCTCCATTTTAACTGACTTTGTTCTGTCTAAAAGAGGGAAAAAGGCCAAAGGAGATAGACGCATAAGAAGAGCTCTAAGGGAGAAGAAAATCAAGGCAAGAGGTACGAAAAATGAAGGTTTTTCCTAGTTCTTCCTTTACAACTTCCCTTTTCCTCCTTCTTCTCTCCCTTTCCATGGTTTTGGTGGATGATATGGTTCTATTTTGAGCTTGGTTTAGAGGAGGAAGATTAGAAATTCAAAGAGAAGGCCAAGGCAAAGGAAGAAACTCTTGAAGGAAGCTTGGATTCAAGGTAGTTCCGTTCCTTTCTTGCTTCTCTCTTCTTGCTTATCTTATATGTGTGTTTCGGCCAAGAGGAAAGCTTTTAGGGGAAGCGAAATTCTGACCTAGAGTAAGTAACAAACCATGGAATTAGGCTATAGGATCCTAGAAAATGCAAAGAAAATGGAAGAAAAGTTAGTGAATTTCAAGAATGGGAATTTAGGGATCCTTGAACATATTGTAAATTCTGTTTTAATCCATGAATTCGCTAGCTTATATGAGTGTTTGTTTGAGTTTCTAAGACCCTTAGGAAGCCTCCCAAGTGCCTTTTCTATCAAGGAAAAATGTGAGACTCCATGGGCTCAATTTTCCTCCATTTTTTAGCCAAGCTATGGAGTGTTTTAATTTGTTCTTACTTGCTTCAAAAGTGTGATTGGATGCTATTTGTTGTGTCTAGGACAAAGAAATCAAGCTCCATCTATTTGTGGATGTGAGACCAAAAAGGGAAAAAAGAAATCAAAAAGGAAGAATTGTGTTTAATTGCTAAGGTAGTTCTTCATCTCTTTCTTGTGTGCAATATGGTTGTGTGAATGTCATTTGATGCATGTATATGTGTTTAAATCTTAAGACATGCCATATGCTATTATTTGACTCCTATGGTACCATTATGTTTGTTGGTTGACATTTGATTGTGAAATTGTGCTCTATGGGTGAGATTGTGCCAAAAGTCTCTTGTGATGGGTGAAGTGAAGTCAAAAGTCCCTAAGAATGGGTGAGATAAGGTCGAAAGTCTCATAGATGAGTGAGGCCAAGTCAAAAATCTTTAGACCAAGGGTGAGACCAATACAAAAGTCTAAAAAATGGGGTGAGGCAAGGCCAAAAGTCCCTTAAGCTTGTTCTTAGTTTTGATGTGTTATTATGGCATGGAAATTATGAATATAGCACTTTTTGGAAGGTGTGTATAACATGGTTGTACCTTGTAACATGAATATATGCCTATTTGTTTGCTTGAAAAGGATGCTTGAACTATTGAGATTCCTTAGATCTCACCCCTTCCCTTTCCTACCTTAACGTCTCTAGGTGGTGCTCAGAAAGACCAAAGTGGAAGCCAAGGAGCTTTATTAGCCACACCTTGCCATTAGTGTAGCTTATGATGTATTTGAATGTCAACAATTGTATGTACATATTATTTTCGAGATGTAAACCTTGGAGCAAATGTAAAAGTAGGCATATGTAATGTATAAACCAATATTGGAACTAAATCAATGAGAATGTGTATTTTAGGTACTTAGAGGACCACTCTTAAACATGTATCCATGCACGTAGCATAGTGAGTTTGAGATGTGTGAGGTTTTAGACTACTTGAAAAGCCTATATATGCTATGTTTATGCTTTAAAACTTGCTCATGTGGTGGTAGAAGAAGTAAGAAGCCATTTGAACAAATTTTGACCTTTACATGGTGCCAAATTTGCCATATTTGTAAGTTATGTAAAGATCTAACCAATGAGCTCTTCTTGGCCTGAGATTTAACATGCATATAGGTCTTGTCTAGACCTTTTTGGGTAGTTAAAGTACATATTATTTGGAGCTCTATATAATTATTGGTAAATTTTCAAAGTTGGCAAATTTTGACAGAATTGGCATTGTTACTATGCAAATTATTAGAATCTTTGCCTCCATCACTCATGGTTCAAATGGTGTCCAATGTCTATGAAAATTTATAGCCATAACTAGATATGATAAGCTTTCTGTAGCACTTGAGAGCACCTTATTTGGATTCATATAGAGAGAGAAATGAATTCTTGAAGTTCTATATCAGTATCAAGGACACAGTCAAACCTCTGTTATTGTTTCATCAGTTTTCGTGGCTTGATTGCTTCTATTTTGGTATGGACTTATTTTTTCCCTCAAGTTAACATTTATGACATTTCATAATGGTATGATTTGCTAGGTTTTGATTTTTCTAGATTTAGTTATAAAATTTTGAATTCATATTAGTAACCTATGATAACAAACTTAAGCAGCCAGACCTTTAGTACTTTTTTGATGTCAAACGTGGTCTAGCTGGGTTTCTATGACCTGAAATGATTTTTAGCCTATAGAGGACATCCAAATCTTTCCAGAAAGTTAACATTTGCTAGATTTCTATTTTTTTAGAATTAATTATGATTTTCCAAAATTGGTGCCAAAAATCTGAATTCTGGACCCAAGAGCAAATTGCAATTTTTCTAGTTTTTAACTTCAAATTCATGGTTCATGGGTTGTTTTATGATATATATGAATTGTATGTATAAAGAATAAGTAGAGAATGCTATTGATGGGTCCATGGAACGAAGTATGAATTTTTAAAATACTATGCAACACAAGAAAGTGCTATTATTTTTATTCCATTTCTTTGGTACTAAGTGAAATTGAGCTTAAATATGAGAATATGGAGATAAAGGGAGTATGGTATTACATTTTCTAGGCAACTCAAAGCTCAAATTCTTACTTTTCATTATTTAAAATGTTATCCTAATTTTATTTGGCCTTAAACCATTCAATCCAAGGGACTTGCTTTTTAAACTGACTCATTTCAGTATTTTTACGAAATATCAGATATTACATTAAGAGTTTAATTTGATTCAACTAGTTCAAAATATAAAGAGTATATATTAATTCAAGATATAAAAAAGTACATTAAGTAGTAAATTAAATAGAATAAAATAATTGAGCAAAACAGTATATGACCCTACATGCATGACATGTTTCTAGCAAATTGATTTAAAATAATTAAATTATAAGAATCAGCTAAAATAATTATTAATATAAATTTCATATGTAAAAATAATTATTAATACAAATTTGATTATGTTAATGAATTTAAATAATTATCTCATTAATATTTTTTAAACCCATAAGTATATTTAATGAAATAATTTATTTTAATTTTTTTATGTCAAATAATATAAGAATTCCATATGATTATTTATGTTGTTTGAGTAAACAATACTTAATTCTATCAATTGCATATTTGAAATATGACTATTAAAAAGATGTGTTTGTATATAGTAATATCTAATAGATATAATCACTTTAGTTTTTTATATTCAAAAATTTATCTTACGAAATTAAATAAAAATTAAATTATTTGAATACAATATTTTATACTTTACGCGAGATTAAGAGCCTTTCTCCTTCCTTGGAAAAGTAGGAACAACTATTTTTTACTTGACACTACATAAAGAGATGTGTGATGCACTGGTATATGTAATAAAATAATTATTTTTATAAATTTGTTTGTCAATTTATAGAAAAATAAAATAATTAAGGTATATAAGGTCAATGATTCTATATCGAGATGCTAAAATAAAAAACATTAATGATTAAAATACTATAGTGCAAAAGTTTTTCCTTACATATTATACTTTTTTGTAAAATAGCCCAGCATAATGATAAAAGGGGAGAGGTGGGCCCTTTTTTCTATCAAAATAATTGGGGGCACAAGTATAATGCCAATGCCACTAAGGTTGGCAAAAAACATGTCATTTTTTACATACTATTTTGGATGTCCTTTTGAAAAAAAAAATGGTGTCAATACTTTTAGTACTATAATATTTGATTTTTTTTTACAACAAATAAAAAAGACTAATAAAATCACTCATGTATACAAGATATATTATTAAACAAACCATTTTGTAATAGTTTTTAAAATATTTGTTTTAATTGAATAAAACTTGTAATCTTCTCATTCTTGATTCATATCTCCCAGGGAATACTCGTATTCAAAATTTTACAAACTATTTATATGTCTCTATAAATGAATTACTTAAATACAACCACCTGATAAGTACTCCATAAATAGGATACTAACCTCTCGTACATATTCCATTAATATTTAAAAGTTAAACAAAATAGTATGACACTTTCTATAGCATAAAATTTTTAATGGAAAGTTTCAAAATACTAAATAAAAATTCAAACATCATCAAAATAGTAGGATACTGCCTACAACCAAAAACATTAAGAAAGTTTTTCTTAAAATTAATTAAACGTACTTGGTTTTTTTTCCTTCTCTTTTTTGGCTCCTTCAATTGAAAAAATTTTTCACTCAAGGAAAATTCTAAATCTTAGAATAGCAAAGGAGTAATTCAAAATTAAAATTGGTAATGGAATAACAACCTTTCTATCTTGGAATAACCAGCATTTTGTTGGCCCAAGGAAAATTGCCTGGATGCCAGGTAATAAACACTTAAGCTAAAGTAAGTTGTAAGAGTTAACATAATGAGCACAAATTGGCTCCTACTAAGTCAAACTTTTGTTTAGGTTCTCTTTAAGAATATTTGGCAATCATTTGTTACTTGGCTAGAAATAAGAGAGAACCTTGCTAACAAAGGAACAATACAATTGAGGGGTTCAAAAAAGAAAAATATTCTAGACTTCTTTGTTCAGCGTCCATGGAAAGACTAAATTTAAGAACAAATTATTGATCTTAGTAATCTTTGCATTGCCTAATAAATCCATCATTATCAATATAATTTCTACCTTTAAAATATTCTCACTTCAGCCAAAGTGTATATGTACAAGGTTTATAGTATATGTCCTTGGTATCATAGGAGAACCAATTGATTAGGAAGTAAGAATATGACATTCCCCAACTCAAATCTAAATACTTAATTTAATAATATTCACTAGAAGCAATTTTTACCTATACATGAAAAAATATCACCACCCCTCACCATACACACATAAAAGGGGGGAAGAGAAGAAAATAAAAGAAAAGAAAGAACTACATGAAGTGGACACCATAAAAAAGACAACATATACAAGGGGGAGATAAGTAATACACAGGAAAGAGAAAAATAGAGCCTAAGTAATAGAAAAGCTAAATAGGAAAAGAATTTTCTATAAGATATACATCAAAAGCATACCTTTTTCGATAATCCAAAGACCTCTATTTTCTGCTATAGGGCTAATGATGCTCAAGATAGAGTATTTGTAACACCATAAATTCTACCTCATTTCATGTCATTCTTAAGCATTCTATCATGATTCATATAGGCTTTCCATAGAAAAAGCAAGGAGAATGGGATTAATTTCGCTTTGCGTCATATCTAAAAATTTTAATCCATGTCACGTGGACTGTGTGAGCTTATACTATACTTTCTCATATTTAATTACATCATTACAACTCATTTTCATCCCAAAAACATGCCTACAACTCATGGAAACCGAAATGGAAGGTGGAAAATGAGGTTTCATTCTCCGCCAGAATTGGCCTTTTTTCTGGGTAAACTTTGGAAAATCATAACTAAATTTAGAAAAATCAAAATCATATAATCTTGGCCATTCTGGAAAGCTTTGGATTTCTACTACATGATAAAAATATGTACAAGTCATAAAATCCTACACACAGAGCGTCTGACATGCAAAATGGTCTAGAGGTCGGACTGGGTCTTGATGCTGTCATAGTTTACTGATATGAACTTAAAAAATGTCCAATTAATTCCACAAAAATCCAATCCATGAAAATGATACCAATTTGGAAATATATGGATGTCCAATAGAGAGGAAAAATGTCTCTAGATCAGTTCATCAAGCTCAGATCTCAAAATTTGATGGAACAATACTTCAAGTCTGGCAAGGCTACTGATACTGGACAAAAACTTCAAAAATTCATATCTTCCTCTCTAGACCTCCAAATGAGGTTCTTCTAGTTGGCACAAGTCACTGTGATTTCCTAGTTTCTCTGTATAAAATTTCATAGTAATTGGACATCATTTGAATCTCAAATGACAGAAAACAATTTCGGACCAATTGAATAGTGTAGCAGACCAAATCCATAAAATTTGCCAATTTTAAAAAAATCATCAAATATTCTGTAGACCTCCAAAAATTATGATCTTTAGCTTCCCAGAAAGCTCTCAATGAGACCTAATTGCATGCCCAATCTCAGATGAAGAATAACTCATTTGGCTAAAGAGTGACTTAAGGTTCCATAATGGTCATTTTTGGCTCTATATAGGGTACCAAAGTTGCCAAATGGATTTCCCTTGGTCTTGGCACCTTTTGGGCAAGTCTAAAAGTACATTTAAGACTTGTGTGAGCTGCCCAAATGGTCCCAAATCTCATACATCTCATTTTGGCCATTCAACCCACATTTATGCACATTTCCATCATACTTTCACATTGCATAATTTAGCATCTCATGCTCAAAATGTAGGCTAGAAGTCATACATCATATTCATACACTTAAACATCATATAATATCATATTTACATATGTCTCAAAGATCATGGTACATTTACAACAACATATACATCAAAAAACACAATTATGGTTCTAAAATGGCTAAAGCTAGACATAAACTTGTCATTCTTCCTTCTTCATTGATGTTGGCTCCCTTCACCATAGTTACTTGGTTCACCTAGCATGTTAGATCATTGGAGAGGAGGGGATGAGATTCAAAGAATCCCAATAGCTCGTCTCTCATTCAATCATACATAATATATGTAAAGTAAGCCTTAAAAATGCATGCATGGACATAATACAAATCATAAGTATTCAAGAAGCAAGCTTAGCATGTGAACAAGCTATACAAATCATTCAAGAGCTCACAAAGTGTTTGGATTAGCCTCACACTTCTCCTCATGGATTTTGGACTTGCCTCACCCATTCTTTAAGCACTTTGGACTCAACCATACTCTTGGGAGTCCACTTTGCTTTGGGAGACTCTTTACTTTGTCTCAACCAAACTCAAGGATTCTTGGCTCATCCTCACCATAGTGAAGAGTTCTTGGCCTCTCCACACTTAAGCTAACTCAAGAAACATCATACATTCACTTGAAACATAACATGACATCATGGAATCATAGCAAACAAGATCATGCTAGCATACTTTTTATGGCTTGAAAATACATATACACATTTTAAAATAAGCTAAACACACATCCATGCATGAGAGAAGGTGGAGAGAGCTACCTTGCTTGCATTCACACACTTTTTCCTTAAGCCTTGACTCCTCTCCCTTGACCTCACACGCCCAAGAGGGTGGAGATCATTTCTCTTGGCCTAGACACATCATATGGAAGCTAATTACACTCTTGAAACAAGTTAGGACATTAAACTTATATTTAAGAACATACTTAGTTCCATAAGTCACATAGTAGTTCCATAAATAGCCTATTGAAGCAACCATCATGATCCAAGTTCTTGGCTCCATTCTCTTCTCATTTCTAGGCCTCTTGACCTCATTTAAGGTCCTTAGAGCCATTACATATTCATTTACAAAAGCCTAGACACAAGTTGCTTCATAAGGTCACATTATGGAAGTCATTGCCTCATCTCGCAATCTATGGCTTCTAAATTTTTCCCAAGGGTTCCTCCCACCTTCTACCATTATATGAAGTCCCAAACCAAGGCTAGAATAAATTAAAAAACTCTCTAACCCCTCTATCTATCCTAGGCCAACATTATGGAAGCATTTGGGGTTCAAGGGGTTTTCAATTTTTTCTTGATGGGAGAGCCACTTGGGAGGCTTCTTAGGGGTCTTAGGAACTTAAACAAACACTCACATATGCTAGGGAATGCATGAATCAAATCAGTTTTTACAATCCCTTCAAATGTACTACACTTTTTCTACTTAGAGTTCATTAGTTTTTCTTGCAATTTCTTTACTTTCTTGGATGGGAGGTGCATGTGGGAAGCTCTTTAGGGGTCTTAGGAGCATGTTTAAACATTCAATCAAGCCTAAGATTATTCATATAAAATCAGATTTGCAAGGGAGCATTTAGATCCCTAATGGTTCCATCTTATTTCCTAATGCTCATTTCTTGATTCTATTAGTTCCTTCTTAATCCTTGCCACCTAAAACCCCTAATCCCTCTATGAATTGGGCAGAAAACAGCCCTTAAGAATTAGGTTCATGGTGGCCAAATTCGTGCAAGGGGAAGGGGGAGGAAGAAGTTACCAAAGAATGAAAGTTTTACCTTGTTTTCTTGCTCTTTCTTGGTTGCTTTTCACTTTCCTTGGTTGCCTTACTCCAAACACGAATTTTTCCTCTCTGTTCTGCCTCCAAAATAGCACCAAACTCTCCATTAAAACCATAGAAAGAAAGCTTGAGAGGAGATGAGCAAGTTTCAAGAAGGAAGGATATGGAATTTCTTAAAGTTTCTTACCTTTATCTTGAATTTCTTCCTCCAAAATCTTCCTCCTCTTGTGCGCCTAAGAGGGGCAACTTCTCCTTTGGTTTTGGGCAGAATTAAGTCGGTCTTAGAGAGGAGAGAAAGAACGTGGCGTATAAAGAAGAAGAAAGAAGCTTCCTTTTTAAAATGGTTTCTAATTTTGCCCTTTGTATTGCATTTCGGTTTGGCTTCGTTTGAGCTCCTTTTTGAGAACCTTCTTTCATCATAAAATTTAGATTCCCAAGTTAATAAAATGCCTTTGGAATCACTCAAATCGGAGCTAAAGCCTTCCCGGATGAACTGGTCAAAGTTTAGGTCAATAGACGTTGAAAAGAGTACACCGGAAGGGCTTCACTGGTCCCGGGGCTTCCCATGGTTTTTGGGGCTTCTGAGAACCCTGGAGAATTTAAAACTTTCATTTACAAAGCCCTCCTATGAGTATTTCAAAAAGTTCCCATATTTACAAAAATGCCATTGGCCTTTCGGCACATTTATCAAATCACTCTGCCCTTGATTTCTAGGTAACTCAAGACTCAAATCTTCATTTTCCATTATTTAGAATTTTATCATAATTTTATTTGGCCCCAATTCCTTCTATTTCAGGGACTTCCTTTTGTATCTGGCCCATTTCTGACGTTTATGGAGAAACCGAACATTGTGTTTTTCACGTTTACGGAGGGACCAGTTGTTACAATATTAGTCTAGTTCAAACAAAACTACATAAGAAGCAAGTTACTACTACTATAACATCCAGTCCTTCCATAAACGTGAGAAACACAATGTTCAGTTTCTCCGTAAACGTCAGAAATGGGCCAAATATAAAAGGAAGCCCTTGAAATAGAAGGAATTGGGGCTAGCTAAAATTACAATAAAATTTTAAATATTATAAAATGAGGATTTGAGGTTTAAGATGCTTAAAAACCAGAACCAAGAAGAGATTAAAAAATTTGTCGAAGGAAGTAGGGGCATTTTTGTAATTTTTGAAAAGTTTTGAAAACTCACAAGAAGGCTTTTTAAACAAAAAATTTGAGCCTTTTGGGGTTCTCAGAGGCCCTGAATACCATGGGAACTCCTAGAACAGTTGAAACCCCTCCAGTGAGCGATTTTGGCCGTCGGTTGACTTAAACTTTGACCAAACGATTAGGAATGGTTTCAAATCCTTTTTGAGTGGTTCCAAAGGAAAATCTTATGATTAAGAGCCTAAGGAATATGATGAAAAAGGATAATTTAAAAAATGAGTTGATATAAGCATAAAATGAGAAAGCCAAGAAAAGAGACTAAAAATAAAAAGTAAAAAGTTACATAAAGGGACTTTTATCTTCTTCTTCTTATCCACGTTCCAGCAGCTCCCATTCCACGCTTTGTTTCTGCCCCAAAAATAGAGGAGGAAGCCAGCTCTCTTAGGCGCACAAGGAGAGGAGATTTTGAAGAGAGAAAAAGCAAGGAAAAGGTAGGAAAATTCAAGCTTTTTCTCTTGCAAGTTGCTTTTCCTTCTTCTCCTCTTTATTTCCATGGATTTGATGATGTTTTTGGGTCTGTCTGGAGGGTAGAATAGAGGTGGAATTTTTGGATTTGGTGAGGGGAGGCTAGCCAAGTGAAGAACAAACCAAGAAAACTAAGAAACTAAGGTATTCCTTCTTGTTTTGTTGCTTCTCCTTGCTTGCTTCCTCCATGGAATTTTCATTCACCTTAGAGCCCATTCCATAAGAGATAAATTCTGACCATATTAGGGTAGAATTAGGGGTTCTATAATGTGAGGATTAGGAAGATACAAGTGGAATTAATTAAAAAGTAAAAGAGCACTAAGAATGGGAAGTTAGGGATTCAAAGACATAGGCAAAAATCTGATTTTATCTAAGAGTTTCCAAGCCTATGTGAATGTTTGTATAAGTTCCTAAGACCCCTAGAGAGCTTCCCACATGCACCTCCTATCCAAGCAAGCAAAGAAATTGTAAGAAAAATCAATGAACTCTAAGTAGAAAAAGTATAGTGCATTTGAAGGGATTATAAAAACTGATTTGATATATGAGTTTCCTTGCATGTGTGAGTATTTGATTGAGCTCCTAAGACCTTTAGAAAGCCTCCCAAGTGTGTCTCCCATCAAGGAAAAATCAAGAAGGCCATGAACTCTTCTTTCCCCCCAAAGTCTCGCCCTAGGAAAGTTCCTATAGCTAGGGAGAGTTTTAAATTTTTCTAAGGCCATTCTTGAGTCATATGTGATGAGTGAAGATGAGTAGAGGCCTTGGAAAAAATTTAGAACTCAAAGAAAGTGAATTGGTGCCATAGGTTTCATATTAGGACCTAAAGAAGCAACATGATACTAAGCCCTTTGTCTTAATAATGTGATGACTCCAAGAGGTTTAAATGGAGTCAAGAATCATAATTGAAAAGAAAGAATGAGGCCTAGAAGTCATTTAATGGATGTTGCTTCATTAGGTGTGATTATGGACCATAATGGAGCCTATAAAGCAATCTAATGTTTAATCAAGTTATGTAGCCTTAGAACATATTTCATGAACCTAATTGGCTCCCATAAATTGTATCTAGGCCAAGAGAAACTATCTCTATCAAATTATGGGTGTGTGGCCAAAAGAGGAGGCTTGAAAGCTAAGGAAAAAGTGTATGAAATTGTGCAAGGTAGCTCTCACCACCTTCTCTCATGCATGGATGTGTGTTTATCTTGTTTTAGAATGTATGTATGTATATTTTCAAGCTAAGAAAAGTATACTAGCATGCCTTTATATTCTATGATCCTTGATGCCATGTTATGTTTTAAATGAATCTATGGTGTTTGTATAAGTTTGCTTGAGTGAGGAGAGGCCAAGAACTCTTTTCTTTGGTGAGGATGAGCCAAGAACCCTTGAGCTTGGTTGAGACATAGCAAAGAGTCTCCCAAAAGCAAAGTGGGCTCCCAAAAGTATGGTTGAGTCCAAAGCTCTTAAAGAATGGGTGAGGCAAGTCCAAAATCCATGAGGAGAAGTGTAAGGTCAATCCAAAAACTTGGAGAACTCTTGAATGTCTTGTATGATGGATTCACATACCAAGGTTGCTTTGAAAATGTCCATGACTTCCATTTTTCCATACATACATTTGAAAAGCTTACTTTGTACATATTATGTATGATTGAATAGGAGATGAGTTATTGAGATTCTTTGAATCTCATCCCCTTCTCTCCAATGATCTAACATGCTAGGTAGATTAAGCAATTATGGTGAAGGAAGCCAACAACGATGAGGAAGAGAGATTGACAACCTTGTGTCTTGTTTTATTTATTTTGGAACCATAATGATGGTTCATCATGTATATGAGGTTGTATATGTACTATGAACATTGAGACATGTGTAAATACCCTATTATGTGATGTTTAGATGTATGATTATGATATATGACCACTAGCCCATATTTTGAGTATGTAAGGCTATAGAATGAGAATTTAAAGTTTAATGAATATGTGTATAAGTGAGGGTTGAATAGCCAAAATGAGATGCATGAGGTTTGGAACCATTTGGGTAGCTCACACAAGTCTTAAATATGCTTTTAGATTTGCCCAAAAGGTGCCAACACCAAGGGAAGACCATTTGGCAAGTTTGGTACCTCATATGAAGCCAAATTTAACCATTATAAAATCTTATGTCACTTTTTGGCCAAATGAGTTAGTCTTAGTCTGAAATTTGACATGGAATTAGTCTCAATAAGATCTTTCTCAGAAGTTAAAGATCATAATTTTTTGAAATCTACAGAATATTTGATGATTTTTCAAAATTGGAAAATTTTAGGGATTTGGTCTGCTGCACTATTCAATTGATTCGAAATTGTTTTTTGCCATTTGAGATTCAAATGATGTCCAATTGCCATGAAATTTTATACAGAGAAACTAGGAAATCACAGTGATTTGTGCAACTAGAAGCACCTCATTTGGAGGTCTAGAAAGGAAGATATGAATTTTTGAAATTTCTGTCCAGTATTAGTAGCCTTGCCCGACCAGAAGTATTGTTCCATCGAATTCTGAGATTTGGGTTTGATGAACTGATATGGAGATATTTTTTTTCTCTATTTGACATCCATATATTTTCATATTGATATCATTTGCATGGATTGAATTTTTTTGGAATTAATTGGATATTTTTGAAGTTCATATAAGTAAACTGTGACAGCATCAGGACCTAGTCCGACCTCTGGACCATTTCGCATGTCAAACTCTCTGTGTGTGGGATGTTATGACTTGTACATATTTTTTTTCATGAATTAGACATCTCAAGCTTTCTAGAATGAAAAATATTGCATGTTTTCAATTTTTTTAGATTTAATTATGATTTTCCAAAATTTGCCCAAAAAGAAGGCCAATTCTGGCCAAGAATGAAACTTCCTTTTCCACCTCCCAATTCGGTTTCTATAAGTTGTAGGCAAGTTTTTATGATACAAATGAGTTGTAATAATGCAATTAAATATGAGGAGGTATAGTATGAGCTCACACGGTCCACGTGACACCGAAATGAATTTCTAGATACGACGCAATGCAAAAATATTCATTATTTTCCCTTGCTTTTCTATGAGAAACCTACATCCTCCATGATATTAAGTCATTGAAAGGCATGGGATGAGCTAGAATTTATGGTGTTACAACTACCAACCAATGCTAAGTTTTTTTGCCTTTCATAGGAGCAAAAGTAGAACCCTACAGTAGGTTACCCTATCTCTAATGTCCTAACCAAAGACATGCAACATGTAAAATGGCATGTTTCCATATTCACAGCTAATAGCCTAATTACATCAATTATCTTATAGTAAAGATACCCTTCAGAAAATTTTCATTAGATGGATAAGCAATACTATTAAACCAAATTTGATTTGTTGTAAATATTAATGAGAAACATAGTATGCACCTTCAAGACAACTTGGATTCATATGGAGTGATCACAATTATTTCAACCAGAGAAGGCACTATTTCTAAAGAAACAGAAGACAAAGTCAAAGAAAAAGTAGTTTCAATGTTTGGATCAAAATCTAAGATTTTTTTCCTCTACAAATGAAAAGTGTATATCTAACCTTGATATATCTTTAATAAGCATTAGACTTATTTCTTGTTCCTTTCCCTAATCTTGGGGCCATTATATCTTTTCCCTTTTGCCTTAAAAAAAAAAACAAAAGGAAAGGTAATTTTGGAAAGGAAGCTCATAAACAATTAACTTTAAGGCTTAATAGGTTAGCTTGATTGGCAGGAATTATTATCCGTTGAAGGCAATTCAAAGAGAGAAGAAATGTGTATGATTAAGATTTCTTTTGTTCTTTTTTTTTTAAAGAAATATGTAGAATGAATAATACATCATGACATAGAAAAAGAAGCAGCAGCTATTAATACATCCAAATGTTAGAGATTGCTGATATCAAAGTGAAAGAATTAAATAGATGGATTCAAGTACTTATCTAGATGTAACGAAATCTGAATCTTACTTAAATTTTTACCTTATGCAGTTTACAAAGGAATCATCAATGGAATTTGATCATTCTTCCATGACTGATAATAGAGAGAGTAGGAGAGCTTAGATGTTGTGTATTTTTCTCTTCTATACACAGAAAAGAGTACAAGGGAGAGGTCATATACACTTTGCATTCTGCACATACTACTCTTTTCATGATCACCCACTCTATACGTTAAAATGTCAGTTTTCCTTTTTCATAATTAAAAAACTCATTGACTAACATTTTTGAATTCCAAAATTCAAAAATTAATTAATTCAAAATCAATTAATGTACTAATCAAATTAATTAATCTTTAAAATTATTAATTAATTTAATTAATTCCTCTCTAAACATTTATTTTTGAATTCAAGTCATCCTATCATACAATGACCCAATAATCCAACATAAACAAAAGTTCCTATTAGAAGAGTGTTGCAAGAAGTTGAAATCTACACAATAATTGTAATATTCGATTCTCTAAAAATGAGGGAAAATGCGAGAAACGTAACGTACGGTTTCTTTATAAACGAATGAAATTCACCGGATACAAAAGCAAGTCCCCCAAAATGACTTAGTTAAGGTCCTAAAAAATTTGGGAAGCATTCTAGACTCTTAAAAATGAGAATCCCAAACTCAGACGGAAAGAAAAATAGAGCTAAGACAGTGAAACAATTTGTGACAAAAATTGACGAAATGTAATAGTATTTCTGTAAATAAGTGCAACTTTTGGAAAAATACATAGAAGGGCTTTTTAAATATAAAATTTAAGTTTTCCAAGATTTTCAGAGGCCCCAAAAACTATGGGAAGCCCCAAGACTGGTAAAACTCCTCCAGTGTACGTTTTCTAACATCGATGAGCCTCAACTTTGACAGATTCATTCGATAAGGTTTTAACTAATTAAGTGATTCTAAAGGTATTTTATTAAATTAGAAACCTAAATTTTATAATGGAAAATATGGTTCTAAAAAAAGAGCTAAAACAAAGCCGAAACGAAATTGCCATTACGGAAGGATGAAATTGGAATTTTTGAAAAAGTGTGTTTCTAAAAGCTCCCACACACTTCTCCCTTTTTCTCCCACCTTTTTAAGCATGACTTCCTCTACCCAAATTACAAAAAAAAAAAGCAGCTCCTTGAGGCTCACCAAGAGAGGAAGAAAAAGGGGAAGAAAAAGGCAAGAAAGGTATAGAATTTCTTGGTTTTTTCATGCTTTCTCTTTAGCAAACCTCTTCTCCTCCATTTCCCTTTCTTTCCTATAGTTTTATTGAAGTATATGGATTTGTTTTAAGAGAAGAACAGAGGGAAAAATTCGGATTTGAAGAGAGGAGGCCAAGGAAAGTGAGAAACAAGTAAGAAAAGCCATGGAAACAAGGTAAAATCTTCATCCTATGGTAGCTATTCCTCCCCCTTCTTCCCCTTATTTTTCCCCATATATATAGCTTCAAGAGGGCTTGAATTTTGAGGAGAATCAAGGGTAAACTCTAGGAATTTGAAGGACAAGAGTAAGAATATGCAAAGAAATCCAAGTAAAAGCCATTGATTTTTTAAGAAAGCAAACCTAGGGTTTCATGAGCTCCTTTGAAAATATGATTTGATGCAATTGTTCCTAGACCTAAATGAATTCTTGGATGAGCTCTTGAGATCCCTAGAAGGCTTCTTATATGCATCTTCCATTAAGAAAAGGAAACAAACTCACTTGGTGTTCATATAGTGCATAGTTTTGGCCTAGGCTAAATGAAGCACCAAGGGGCAGTTTTAATTTGTTCCAAGCTTATTTTTACATCATATATGATGGAAGAGTATGAGAGAAAGCCTTGAAAAAATTTTAGAAACCATAGAGAGTGAGATGTACTTATATGTTCCATATTATGGCTTAAAGAAGCAACATCTAGCTAGGCTCCTTGAATTAATTGTGTGATGACTCCAAGAGGTTAAATGGAGTCAAGAATCATAAATAGATGGAGAGAATGGAGCCAAGATGATGTTCTTTTAAGGTTGCTTCATTAATTGCATTATGAAACCATAAAAGAGCCTTATGAGTCACCTAGCTTTTCTAGTGAATATATGGCCTTAGAATTAAATTCAAGAGTGTAATTGGCTTCCATATGATGTGTCTAGGCCAAGAGAAATGATTTCCACTTCCTTGGGTGTGTGAGGTCAAGGGAGAGGAATCAAGGCTCAAGGAAAAAGTGTGTGAATGCAAGCAAAGTAGCTCTCTCTACCTTCTCTCATGCATGAATGTGTGCTTACATTGTTTTTAGATGTGTGTATGTGTGTTTTAAGCCATGAAAAGTATTCTAGCATCATTTCATATGCCATGGTACCATGATGATGTTTTATGCATTCAAATGATGTTTTATATGTTTTCCTTAGTTTGCTTAAGTATGGAAAAGTCAAGAACCCTTAAATTTGGTAGAGATAAAGTAAAGAGTCTCCCAATAGTGAGGTTGACTCCCAAGAGTAAGGTTGAGTCAAAACCTCTTAAAGAAAATGGGTGAAACTAATCCACTTACTTGGCAAGTTTATGTATGCTATGTATAACTTATTCAAAAGCTAAGAATATTTCTTAAATGCTCACACATTTCAATATGCCCATGCATATTTTCAAGACTTGTATTGCATACTTTATGTGTGGTTGAAAGGGAGATGAACTATTGGGATTCTTTGAATCTCATCCCCTCCTCTCCAATGTTCTAACATGCTAGGTGGACTAAGAGACAAGGTAATGGGAGCTAACAACTTAGAAGATGAAAGTCTGACAACAAAGTGCATAAATTTTGCTTCTTTATTGCCATATGAGTGGTAAATATTGTAATCCATTATTGTATATATCTTATGACCTCATAAACATGTGTAATTATACTAATGTATCATATACCAATGAGAATTTTATGTTGTGTGAATATTACAATGCAATTTGGGTATCTAATGGCAAGACTAGCATTATGAAAAATTGTGTATAGCATGGGATGAGAGTGTGACTTTCCAAATTATGGGTTTATGCACCTTTAAGAAAATTTTAAAATGTCATTTTGGTGCAATCCCACATGCTCAAGTGGCCACACAAACTTGGGAAGCAAAATTGGACACTTTGATACTAGTTGAGACTATAAAAAGAATGATCAAACTAGAACCCTATAGGAAAAACTGACTAAATGGATGAATCTTCCCATGAAATTTGGCATAAATGTAGAGCTCATTGAGAGCTTTTTGTAAAGCTAAAGTGCAGAAAAATCAGAGCTTTATAGAATTAATTATGAATTTTCAAAGTTGGGATTTTTCTGCTATTCTTGTGCATGTACTGTTCATATAGTCAGTTTTGTATTTTGTGTTATCTGATAGCCAAATGGTGTCCAATTCTTGTGAAATTTTAAAAGCATAAACTAGAGTTTATAATATTTTTTTGGCCACCAAGATCACCTAATTTAGAGGTTTGATCAGAGAATTATGAATTTTTGAAATTTACTATCAGTACTAGTAGCGCCACTAGATCTCTAGTACTGTTTCATCATAATTCAGTTCCCAGATGGTCTTGGTGTGGTCTGGATATATTTTTCCCTTAAAGTTAACATCCTATATTCTTATATTGATTGAATTTTCATGATTTAGACTTTTTTGGTATTAGTTATGAATTTTCAAATTTTATGAAAGTAACCTGTGACAGTAGCTCAGACAACTGAGACCTTAGATGCTTTTCGAATGTCAAAAGTCTTCTTCTTGATGTTCCATGACCTAGAATTATTTTTACATAAATTAGACATCTGTATCTTTCCATAATGGTAAAGAATGCATGATTTCAATTTTTCTATAATTAGTTATAATTTTTCAAAGTTTGTGACATAAAACATACAATTCTGGCCAAGGCTACACTATGGATTTTTATATATTTCTTTCACTTGCACGAGTTCTAGGCCACTTTCTTGGATGGTTTTAAGTTGTATTAGTGTAATTAAATATGAGAATGAGTTAAATGAGTTTATATGGTCCCCGGGACACCAAATGAAAATTCATCCCCTACATGGTGCAAATTTATTCATTATTTTTATTGCCCTTTCCTTAGAAACTTGTGAAATTCTTGGAAATGAGCTTAGATAAGGAATGAGATGAGCTATATAATTATGGTGTTACAATAATAACTACAAGTTAAGTCAAAATTAAGATAAAAGGAAAAGAGAATGTAGCTTGGAAACTGAAATATGTGAAAAGATAATGTATGTCATGTGAAAGGAATGTGGTAATGTTTACATCCATATATATATGATTAAAGTAATGAGAATTATGGAACTTTTACTTGGTTCACGTTATTAAATTATTTTTACTTTGCAAGTTTTCTTTTATATTTGTTTTATCTATTTATTGATTTTATTTTAGTTTTTTTCTACTCCTTCTTTAATTGCGTTATAAAACTTATTTGTAGTTAACTCAAAACCTTGTTTTGCTAATACTTTTCTTAACCTCTTTTATATATTTAGTCTTATTATATTTGAAAGTGATGGATGGGGACCTGACTAGAACCCTAGGTACACCTAGTTAGAATGATGTGATAGAAAATGTGCAATGACACTAGTTAAGATGTAATATATCCCTTATGCAGGAACACTAGTTAAAATGTGCAATGACACTAGACTATTGCTATTTGTATAAAAGTGGCATACGTAATTATTAAGGGAGGTGCTATCAGATCTCAGGCAACCCCCTAATGAATTATAAAAAATGGTTTTTATGATTAAGATGTGATATGATATGCATGTGTGCTTCTAAGGTATGTGGGTTATTGTGACAGCTTGATTTCTATTGTGGTTTAGCTGAGAATGCTTTTTTAGGCTTACCAAGCTAGGCTAATCACTAGATTAGCTTAGTCTATATGCCAATCATGACTCAAGATTTGGCTTATCATAACTTTAGTCTAATTTAAATTTCTTTTGACTAAAATGCCCTCCATCAACCATTTGACATATTTTTTATGAAGGGTATTTTAGGAAAAAAGATTAAAAAAATTAGACTAAAATTTATATTTTAAAAATGAAGGAAGGTCTATGTAATTTCAACACAACTTAAGAAAGATATGTGTAATTTTCTCAAAAAGGATTTAAATATTGTGGAAGTACACTTATCATAGAAGTTTTTGTATAGATGTAACAAATAATGATGAAAACATATAATCTAAAGTTGTAACGTCTGGTCCTTTTAAAACTAAATTGAAAGTGGTAAGATAATAAAAGAAGACCTTAAAATAAAATGAAACAAAGTCAAGTAAGGATAAAATGTTAATTTGAGCATTTAGAAATGAAATTATGAAACTAAAAAAAGTCCGAGACTAAAGCCAAAATAGCTAAACAAACTAAATTGAAAAGGCAGTAGCAAAATCGTAATTTTGGGTAAATTTTTAGAAATTTAAAGAAGAAAGTTTTAAATGGTAGAATTAAGTCCATTAAGATTCTTAGAGGCCCTAAAAACCATCAGAACTATCATAATAACTAAAACCCTTCTGGTGTGTAATTTAGGTCGTTGGTTAACTCGAACTTTGACTAAGCTATTTGGAATGGTTCTAAATCCCATAGATTTGGAAGTAAATATTTTTAATAAACTAGAGAGCTTAAATTTTTATATGAAAGAAACGATTCCTAGAAAGGATCTAAAACAAATCTAAATAGAGGAATTGAAATTGAGGGATGTAATAGGAATTTCCAAATTTATTTTAAATCACCCTAATTCCTTTTTACATAGGTAATGCCATATGGTTGCTCTTTAAATCGACCTAAACCAAGCCAGAACTAGCCTTTCAAGTTGCACTAAAAGAAGGGAAGAAGAAGCCATTTAAGTAAGAAATTGTACATTTTTTCATAGTATATCAATTTCAGAAGTTCTTCTCCTCTCTAAGCTCTCTTTATTAATAGTTTTAGTTTCTTGAAAGAAGTACTTTGGTGCTTGAACTCTTGGAGAAATGAGAGAATTTAAAACAACTAATTCTACCACAAAAGTCTCCACTTAATAAAGACTCAAGTAAGGCATGTTTTGAATTAAGAAATTTGCTTCTCCTTGAGTTCTCTCCATCCTATCAATTTGGCCTAGACAAGAGCATCTTAGAGGGAGCTTAATTTTAATGAAAACTTGATGGCAATCATGGCTTTAAAGCATGGAGAATTAGATTATGTAGAGAGAATTAAGTAAGAAGCCATAGAATGCAACTTAGGACATGTAGGCTTTTCATTGCACCTTAAAAGTTTTGAAACTTTGAAAGGGAATTTTAAGCTATATGAGACCATAATTAAATTAGAGAGAGACTAAGGATTTTCCATATGTGCCAAAATCCAAAAGGAAATGGACAAAACTCCTATGGGTGCTTCCTATGTCATAGTCTCAACTAAGAGGGGTTTAGGCTACCTAGGGAGTATTTTGATGAGTTCTAAGGATTTAAGAGACTTAGATGAGAGGAATAAACACTAATAGAATCATTGGATTGAATTTAGGATCCTTAAATTGAAAGTTGAAATTTTAGTGTTCAAATAGGCCTAAAGAAGTAAATTGGTCTTAATCTTATATAATCAAGCTTATAATGGTCCCAATAAGTTCCATTAGGATTATATGATTAATAGTAAGTGAGAGTTTGAGGTTTAGAAGAAGAAAACCAAGAGTTGCCTTTTAAGAGACCTAAAATAGTTCTAATTTGTACATTAGGGTTTATTACAATTTAGTAAAGTTAATAAGACTTAGAATGGATCATAATAAGTTAATTTGCCTTATAAATTACTATATATAAGCTAAGCTAGCCCAAATTCTCCAAAGCGTGGGTGCCAAGTTAAGAAAAGACAAGAAAAGAATAAAGACCAAGAGGGTTAGTGGTGATTTCAAGTCTTCAAATACATAATGTAGCTCTATCTTCCTATCTTGCACGCATTTGAATACTTGAATAAGTTGAAATACTTATATAATTATTTAATATATTCATGAGCTATACTTGATATATTTTCTATTATGAGTTTTATGAAAGTAAAATGGCTATGTTACAGCTCTTAACTCCCTATGACTTAGAATTAAGTGCATTAATTCTTCCTTGATTTCAGGTTAAGTTTAGTTGAGCCTAGATAGTTTGTTTTGATGCCATGATTTGATGAAAAATGAGTTTTTATGTCAAAAGTTATGTTTGAGTTACTTGATGCTTATGAATCATATACTTGCACAACATGCATTACATTTCCTTATGGCACTTGTGTATGCATTGATTTAGTTGAGATTGACTACTAAGATTCTTCCTAAATTCTCATCTATGTATTCCCACTAATAGTTTCAAGTTCCTCCAACAACAAAAAGGAAGTAGAGAAGAGTTAGACTTTAGGAAATCATGTAATAAGGATTTTGTGATGTAAATGTAGTTATTATACAAAGTGTACTTTGATAGATAGAAACCTTATGTATGTATGATGAACATTCATGTATATGATGATGTTTGTAATGGAAATATATGTATAAGTCGAAATACATCAATATATGACATTTTGATGTAGAAGTTGGCCATTTATACCATAATGCCTATATGAAGTGCAAGGTGGATTATATGTATAACTGGATTTTGAGACGCTATATTTTGATGCAAGCCTTATTTTGTATGTTAGACCATATGTAATGGATTGTTAAAATGATTGAAATTTGCTCAAAGTAGAAGAGTACAATTTCGAAACCAATAGGGCTACTTTAAAACCAAAATTTGGTTCAAATAAGCCTTAAATTACATCTTTACTCTTGAATGCCCAAAATGACCTAGTTTGGGGCTGAAATTTGGCATGCAATTAGAGAATTTATAAAGATTTCTAACAAGTTAAGAATAAAATTTTTTGGAACTATACAGAATATTTTATAAATTTTTAAAGTTGTCCAAATTATGCAAAATTGGTATTATTACTGTTCATCTATAGCATATTCTATTTTTTTTGGATTTTTGAGAACTCAATGAATTCATTTGAACTTGAAATTTTTACAACATAAATTTCACATCATAAGCTTTCCATAGCCATTGAGTTTGCATAAATTGGAGTTATATAGCCCAAGTTATGAATTTTTGAAATTTGGTGCATAATATGGCAAAATGACCAATTTCGGGCTACATAAACTTCTTAAGCAATTTAGGTGTATTTCATAGTCAACTAGACTAAAAAAAATTTGTCTAGGATGATTATGAGTAAAGAAGAAAAGAAAATCAAATTTTAAACCCCTATTACTCCAATTGGTGTGTAAACGAACTAAAATCTGCCATCAAAAGTATAGTAACAATTGCTAAATTGGTTGCTAAAGCTTGTAATTGGTATAAGTAAATGTAAATAAAGCTAGGTAGGATAAAAGCAATATCAAAGGATCTTACTATCTTGCTGCCAGTAGGGAAGATTTTCTAAGGAAGGTCACTTTTCAAATGTGGGATGGCCTAGCACAATAACAATGTCTTGTGATGTAGTTATAACATATTCATCAAAGGAGTGAACACCCCTAATAGGTAAAGAGAAAAATGGTTAGTAGATAAATTACCTACAACCTTGAATATTTTGCCTAGTCGATCAAGCTGCATAAGTAGAATGAAAATTATGTAGATATAAAATCCAAAATGCACATGGAAATACTATAATGAATATTACATCTACAACAATGATTTTCAGCTATAGAATCAAAGTCTAAATGTTACTACATTATGCACTAGGACCACTTTAAGAATTAGCACCTAAACATATAGATACATTTAGTTATTGTACATAATTGATAAATATGCCTATAGGTTATGTACTTATGTATACCATAGTAAGGAGTTTCCCGCCCTCCTCCCCTTTGGACATTTAGCTAAACAATGCATTATATATTTTTCTTATAGACCCTTAACATTCTTTAGTGTATTAAATCTATATACCATTCAAGCAACTATCTTAGCTCAATTTAAGTCTAGAGCAATATATAAGAAAGAAATAGCATCATTGAATAACTCTAAACTTAAACATAAGATCTAACATGATATAGTAACTATGACTTGAATGACAAATATTACAAAAACACAAGACTTGAATACTAACTACCTTGATTACCCAATATAAACAATAGTACAACAATTAAACTAAAGGGATATTAACAACATTCTTATAACATTTTGCATTAGGAAGCAACTTAAGTGCATGATAACAAGTGGATGCAATACCTTGCAAGTTATAATGCGATTAATAAGGATTTTGATGGGAATCCTGAAGGAGGCATGCAAACATTGAAGGATCCATCGCATGCAATCAACATAGGGTTGGGCTTGATTAAAACCAAAGCCTTGTAAATATTATTCAAATATGTGACCAAGGTTGAGATTAAGGCTAGGCTGCATAAGCACATTTTTTTAATATTATAGGCTTGTTATGGCTTTGTATAGGCTAGACTATTATATTTAAGCCTAATAAGCACATTAAGGTTGTGATTCAATCTCGTGTGAGTTTAAAGCATTTGTTGTCCAAGGATTCACATAAGTTGGTATCAGAGCTCGACTTTAGAAATTAAGTTCTTTCTAATCATTTTGCCAATTTTTTGTGTTTTTCTTAAAATATGAATTATTTTGTTACTTTCTTTAGTCATTCCTTGATCTACAGTTCTTCAAATCCTTTGTGATTTTTCTTTTTTGCATGAAGAAAAAAACAGAAAAGATGAAAAAATTGCTTAAAAACGGAGAATTAGATCAAAAAAAAAAAAGACAAAAAAGGATGGAAAAAGCCAAAAGTCAAAAAAATTTGTTTAGAGTTGGTTGTTAATTTTTTATTTATTCAAAATTAGGAAATTTCTTATGTGTGACAAAGTTTCTTTTTTTTTATCAATTTTAGTTTTCTAAGGAAATTAGATTAATTATGCACGAACAATTTTCCTTTTTAATATTGAATCTTTCCTTTTTTAATATTAGTCAATAATCTTTCCTTTTTTAATACCAATTAGTAATCTTTCCTTTTGTAATCAAAATTTCCTTTTAATTTTGGAATGTATTATTTTCTTTGTTGTTAATTATTGCTTGTAATTTGATTTTAGCTCTTTATTTCCTTAAGCTACACTCTTAAATTCAATTTCTAATTGTTGTTTGTTTAGGATGTTGTAAGTTGATTTTCTTGATTACTTTGTTTAATTCCATACAGAACTAAAAAGGAAATTTTTAAAAGTAGCAAAAGATAAGAGTAAGTGAGGTTAGTATTGGGAAAAGCCAAAATAAGAGTGAAACATGAGTGTGATGACCTCATTTGAGTGTGATCATGAAAGGGAGTGTGGTGAAGATAGTATTTTCTTTTTACTAACAAATTTTACAAATTCATTATGTAATACCCCAAAATTAATTAAGGTGTTAATCATGGATTAGGTTAATTAAGAATAATTAATATGGGATAATTAGGCAAGTTAGGTGAAAGGAGATTTTAGAAAGATAAAATTTATTAATATGGGTTTGAGATTTAATTGGGATAGAAATTTCATCTAGGCCCAAATTAATGTAGGAGATCATGAAAAGAGGCTAATGGAGGCCCAATAAGTAGGTGCAAACCTAATTTGATTTAATGGGTTAGAGACCCAAGGCCCAACTTGCATAAGCTCTTAAGAATGGCCCAATGAACCTTGTGTAGACCTAAACAATGGAGTTCTTAAAACTAAGTTTGGCCCAATGGAATTTTAGCAGCCCAATGCATAAGAGCTGGTCCAACAAAGCTAAAATTTGAAACCCAAATGAAGTTGGACCTTGGAGCAACCCATGACCCATATTTGACCCAACTAAAACCCTAATGCTTCAGCCTCTTCCCCATTTGTTGAAACACAAACACACATCTCAAAATTCGAAGGTCCAAAGGAGGCTCTAGGGTTCTTGGCATATTTCCACATTTTCCCACTTCTAGAGCAAGATTCAATTAAGGTAATAATTATATAACTTAATCTCTCATCTTTCTCTTCATTTTGGTCTGATTAGTTTTTCATTTAGAGTATTTTCACCATACCTAAAATTGGAAATGTGGTTGTTTGGGATTTTCTTAGTAAAATTCGTAGGTTGAGGCTAAGGCTGACATTAGGTGAGTATAAATCCTTCATTTTGATGCTTTCTTTGCTAGTTTGAGACCCTCATAGCTGATTTATAATATGGGTATTAATTTTGTACGAATTTGCTTAGGATTTTAGGTGAAATATTGAGGTTTCTAGTAGAGGACATTTCAATCCAAATTTGGGATTTGTGGTGGCTGGGTAAGTGTTCCCTAGGTAGTCATTAGCATTTTAAATTCTTTGGACACTTGTTGCAATTGTTAATGATGAATTAAGTAGTAATTTTCTAATGCTATGATTTTAGAGAGATTTTTGTACCATTGGTGGTTGTTGTAATTGTCTACAAGTGAGGTAACCTGTAACACCTTAACCTCTAGCTCATACCCAAGATGCCCTCTTACTCATATGCACGTGCGGAACTCACAAGGGAGATAATTTACTCTACCTTATGCTTCTTTCTCTATGGCACTATGTGTGGGTAGAGATCCACTTAGAAGTAATATGGACCGGTTGAGCTCTCTCTATGCTTCCCCATGCTCAATTACACTATTGAGACTTATTTCAATCCCCACAATATGCTTTAAACTCATGGAAAGCAAAAAGGGATTGGAGACATGCATTTTCGTTCTTGGCAGATTTTGCTTCATTTCTAGGCTAAGTTTGAAAATCCGTAACTAAATGTAGAAACATTGTAACTGCATGATCTGGGTCATACTAGAAAGCTTGAGACGTCTAATTCATGCTAAAAATACTTAGAAGTCTCAATATCTCACATACTCTGCGTTTGACATCAAAATCGTTCACTGGTCAGAGGGGGCTTCTTTTGCTGTCACAGTTTACTGATATGGACTTTGAAAATGTCTAACTAATTCCAAAAAAATACAATGCTCATAAAATATATCTCTATGGAAAGATGTGGATGTTAGCTAGAGGATAAAAATATCTCCAGATCAGTTCACCAAGCCAATTCCCCGGAAACCGATGAAACAGTACTTCGGGTCTGGTTGGGTGTCTGATTCTGGGCAGGAACTTCGAAATTGCATAACTTCCTCTCTAGACCTCTAAATGAGGTGCTTCCAGTTCCTACAAGTCACTGTGACCATCTAGTATCTGTGTATAAAAGTTCGTAGCCATTGGACTACGTTTGCCTCTCGGATGACACGTTTCTCAAACTGACCAAATGAACAGTGATTTCCAAAATCCGAATTTCTGATGTCAACTTTGAAGAATCATAGAAAATGCTATAGACCTCTAAATGACATGAAATCTAGCTTCCCAGAAAGCTCTAAACATAATCTAGCTACATGTCAAATCTCATAACAAGAAGAGGTCATATGGCTAATCTATGACATCATGTGCAAGAAGGCCCTTTCTTGGCCAAAAGTGGGGTTCATAGGGTCCAATCTTGGCTTTTCTACTTCTATGACTCTTTGAGCACATGAGAAAGCATCTATAGGAGCTATCAATCATGCCTCAAGTGTCTAATAACTTAGATTAGGGAAACTCACTATCCCATGCCCACTTATGCACCCATATAGTCTATACTACTTTGAGTATTGCATATCAAAATTGCCTCTTCATTCATCATAAACTTCATTCTCATACATTCATCATTCATACATACATTATCTTACAAAAACTCTTAAGAACTACATCATATACATCAGTACTTTACATATACAACTCTCATGTACAACACATTACAAGAAGCCTTTACGCTCTCCTTTAGCTTCCCCTAGCTTCATGCTTGGTGGTGGTTCCCATCTCTAGCCTCACTTGGTCCACCTGGCATGGTTGGATGGTGGAGAGGGAGGGTGAGATTCGGAGAATCCCAGTAGTTCAACTCTCATTCAAACATACATAAATTGCATGCAACAAGTCTCATTATGCATGTATGGCATGTTAGCATATAAAACTATGATGAAAATGTTTAAAACATATAATTTGGCCATGCATAAAGGAAAAACATTCTCAACATGTGAGTAGGCCATACATAACATCTAGGAGCTTGCTAAGTACATGGATTAGCCTCACCCATTCCCTTGTGGCTTTTGGATTTGCCTTACCCATTCTTTAGAGGTCTTTAGACTCAACCCTTACTCTTTGGGAGTCAACCTCACTTTTGGGAGACCTTTTACTCTTATCTCAACCAACTTAAGGGCTTGGCTCATCCTCACCTTGGCTATAGGGTTATTGGCTTTTCCATTTCCTCAAGCAAACAAAAACAATCATATAAATCATCATTTCAATTCATAACACATCATCATGCTAACACACTTCTCATAGCTCATATCATTCATACACACAAGCAAGACAATGTAAACACACAATTATGCATGAGAGAAAGTGGAGAGAACTACCTTGTTAGCTATTCACTACTTGCTCTTTCAACTTGTCTCCTCCCTTGTGGATTTCACTACCACTTCTAGATGGGAGAGCTTCTCTTGAGCCTAACCACACAAAAGCATGGAGTTAATACCTTAATACTTGATTCTTAAGCTAAGGATCTCTTTCTAGCAACCCTACTAAGCATGTCAAGCTAGGGTTCTTTCTCTCACTAGAATTCATTAACTATTCTTTCTCTTCTCTCAAGCTCTCAACTCTTAAGAAGAGAAAGCAAGGAAGAGAAGGCTACATGACTTCTAACCTCCCTTAAGAGTGGTTTTCCACTCTCCCTCCTCTGAACCAAGCTCAAAACATAGCTACTTTAACTATTAAAACCGTGGGAAGAGAGGATAAGGGGAGAAGAGTAACATACTAAGAGAAAAGCCATGGAATTCCTTACTTTTCTTGTTCTTCCTTCCTCTCCTAAGCTTCTCTCTCTCTTCTCCGCCCTTTTCACTCTCTTAAAGTGAGCTTAAGTCCGTTACAGAGTGAAAGAATGAGTTGGGATGGTTTAAAAAGTCAAATTCTCTATTTTCACGCTTTTCCGAACTAACCCTCGCTATAGCGAGCCATAACCCTCGCTACGGCGAGCTCGAATAAGTCCCAGAACTCTGCCTTCGCTATGGCGTTCGCTACGGTGAGCAACTCCCTGGATTTTGTATGGGGGTGCCCGAACTCGCTATAGCTAGAAGCTTTCTCGCTATAGCTAGAAGGCAGTCTCGCTATAGCTAGACCATTTCTTGCTATAGCGAGCAGGTACATTCGCTATAGCTAGGCTGTAGCTAGCAGACTTAGAAAATTTTCAGCTTCCAAAAATTTTCAGCTTTTCTTTTCCTTCCTTTTTCTTTTCTCATTTCTTTTCTGTTTTCTTTTTCTTTTCTTTTTCTTGGCTGTTACATAACCGGGTTTACATTAATTCTATGCATATATCTATTTTAATTTTATATTTGGTGTATATGAATGATTTGAAATGTTGAATGAATTGGTTGACTATCTATTGTATTGTGTTGGACCTTGTGAGTCCATGGTGGAGTTGTGGTATGGCTGCCACCCATGCATGTGCTTCGATCGGGCACCGAGTTATGATCAAACCCCAGATACACTGAGCCCTAGTTGTGCTCAAAGGGGAGTAGGTGCCGTGGACGGGCCTCTCCTAGTGTTATTGGCCTTTAACATGTGAAAATATGATTGCTAGTATGGGATAGTGATCATAATAGCCTAATTGTTTCATTTACTAATATGAATGGTGTTCTTCTAATGCTTATGTGAAATTATGCATGTATGCTGATTAAACTGGATTATATGATGGAATTGCCTTAGTTACTGAGATTCGCATCTCACCCCGTTTTATAGGATTAATATTTCAGGTGAAGGTTCTTCTGGTAAGGATAAGGGGAAGCAAGTGGATGAAAATCCATGAGCTCCAACATGTGGGGAGAAGGCTACACATAGGCTGACTTATTTAGTATAGATACTAAATTTTGTATTCCTTATTGTATAGCATCATCATGTATTCATGTTGTCAAGTGTAGACTATAATACCCTAAAATTAATTAAGGTGTTAATCATAGTTTTAGATTAATTAAGAATAATTAATATGGAATAATCGAGTAAGTTAAGTAAATGGAAATTTTGGAAAGACAAATTATTGATATGGGTTTGAGATTTAATTGGGAGAAGAAAAATTTTATCTAGGCCCAAATTAATGTAGGAGAGCATGATAAGAGGCTAATGGAGGCCCAATAGACTAGGTGCAGGCCTAATCTAATTCCATGTGATAGAGACCCAAGATCCACCTTGTATAGGTTCTTATAATTAGCCCAATAACCCTTGTGCAGACCCAAAACCTTTGAGCTCTTAAAACTTATTCTGGCCTAATGGAATTTCAGCTTCTCAATGCATAAGAGCTGGCCCAACAAAGCTAAAATCTAAAGCCCAAATGGAGTTGGACCTTGGAGCAACCCATGACCCATATTTGACCCAACTAAAACCCTAATACTTTAGCCTCTTCCCCATTTGCTGAAACACAAACACCCATCTCAAAATTCAGAGGTCCAAAGGAGGTTCTAAGGTTCTTAGCATATTTCCACATTTTTCCACTTCTAGAGCAAGATTCAATTAAGGTAATAGTTATATAACTTAATCCTCTCATCTTTCTCTTCATTTTGGTCTGATTAGTTTTTCATTTGGAGTATTTTCACCATATCCAAAATATGTAATATGGTTGTTTGGGATTTTCTTGGTGAAATTCGTAGGTTGAGGCTAGGGCTAACATTAGGTGAGTATAAATCCTTCATTTTGATACTTTCTTTACTAGTTTGAGACCCCTATAGTTGATTTGCAATATGGGTATTAATTTTATACGAATTTGCTTAGGAATTTAGGTAAAATATTGAGGTTTCTGGTAGAGAACACTTCAATCCGAATTTGGGATTTGTGGCGGTTGGGTAAGTGTTCCTTAGGTAGTCATTAGCATTTTAAATTCTTTGGACACTTATTGCAACTGTTAATGATGAATTAAAGTAGTAATTTTCTAATGCTATGGTTTTAGGGAAATTTTTGTACCATTAGTGGCTGTTGCAATTGTCTACAAGTGAGGTAACCGGGTTTACATTAATTTCATGCATATATCTATTTTAATTTCATATTTGCTGTACATGAATGATTTGAAATGTTGAATGAATTGGTTGGCTATCTATTTTATTGTGATTGGACCTGGTGAGTCCATGGTGGAGTTGTGGTGCGGCTGCCACCCGTGCATGTGCTTCGATCAAGCACCGAGTTATGATCAAACCCCAGATGCACTGAGCCCTGGTTGTGCTCAAAGGGGAGTAGGTGCCGTGGACGGGCCTCTCCCGATGTTAATGGCCTTTAACATGTGAAAATATGATTACTAGTATGGGATAGTGATCATAATAGCCTAATTATTTCATTTACCAATATGACTAGTGTTCTTCTGATGCTTATGTGAAATTATGCATGTATGCTAATTAAACTGGATTATATGATGGAATTGTCTTGGTTACTGAGATTCACATCTCACCCTGTTTTATGAGATTAATATTTTAGGTGAAGGTTCTTTGGGTAAGGATAAGGGGAAGCAAGTGGATGAAAATCCATGAGCTTCATCATGTGGGGAGAAGGCTGCACATAGGCTGACTTATTTAGTATAGATGCTAAATTTTGTATTCCTTATTGTATAGCATCATCATGTATTCATATTGCTAAGTGTAGGCTCTTATATTTTAATTACCTTGGATGTATTCATTGAGGAGTTAGTCCTCATTTTAGCTTGAAATCGAATGTATGAACCCATAACACTTGACGTACGTATTTTGCTAAATTTATGGTATGGTATGCTATTGGAAATATAATTATATGATGTATTAAATGTAATATGAACCATTGATGTATGAAACCTCTGACGGAATGTATATCAAATTTTAAATTTCCAATAGTGCATGAGCTCTTGTTGCTATTACTCTATGGATTTGCCAGTATAGGATAGTTGGAGGAGTGGAAACTTACATCTAAATTTTGAATTGGTAATGGTAGAATAGTTGGGTGTATAGGGCAGATAAATACCATTAGAGTCATATAAAATGAGTGGTCCTAGGGTAGTCCTAAGATGAGAATTGGAGTGTGGAGGATGAAATTTGGGAGATGTAGTTACAGGAGGGAGTTATGCCACGGCCAAATGAGTGACAGAAGCGAAGGGCGTCGCGGCATATGTAATCCCACCGTGGCACAAGCAAATAAAAATTCTCGTAAAGAGTAATAGTGGTGAGGAACACCGTGGCTTGAGGAATCTCGCCGCGGCACAGAGTGAAAAAAATTGCCCATGAGGGTAACAAAATGAAATCTCGTCGCGGCGCATCACATACCACTACGGCGCTAGTCGAAGGAACAAACTGAGGGGTGTCCAGTAGCAAATCTCACCGCGACACGAGTGTATTGTGCTGAGGCGAGAATTGGGGGACTTAGAACAGTAGCTCCAGGACGCATTTCCGCCGCGGTACCGGGTAAGTTGGCCGCAGCAACAGTCTAACTCACCGCAGCGCAAATCCCCAAACTCATACCTTTAGCCTAGAAACCCCCATTTTTTCAATGGTAATGTTAAGAAATGATATGAGAACACTTGTGGGAGGTTTTTGTGTGTGGAAATTGATTAACGGATGAACCTCAATCCCTTCATGATGGTATAATTTCTTTTATGGAATTCTCAGCTTTGTGGTTGTATAGTGGTGACCCTAACATTAAGGTTCAAATTTTTCCCATATTTTAATAATGTTAATGAATTGTAATGACTCCAAACCTTGATCATTAATTATTAATTACATATTTAACTATAATTACCATGTCTAGAAGATAGGGTTGTCACATAGGCTCTTATATTTTGATTCCCTAGGATGTATTCATTAAGGAGTTAGACGTCATTTTAGCTTGATAATCGGATGTATGAACCTATAACACTTGACGTATGAATTTTGCTGAATTTATGGTATGGTATACTGTTAGAAATATAATTATGTGATGTATTAGATGTAATATGAACCATTGATGTATGAAACCTCTAACGGAATGTATATCGAATTTTAATTTCCAATAGTGTATGAATTCTTGTTGCTATTATTTTATGGACTTGCCGGTATAGGATAGTTGGAGGAGTGAAAATTTACATTTAAGTTTTGAATTAGTGATGGTAGAATAGCTGGGTGTATAGGGTAGATAAATACCATTAGAGTCATATAAAATGAGTGGGAATGGTCCTAAGATAGTCCCAAGATAAGAATTGGAGTGTAGGAGACGAAATTTAGGAGATGTAGTTACAGGAGGGAGTCACATCGCGGCCAAATGAATGACAGAGGCGAGGGGCACCGCGGCATGAGCAATATCGTCATGGCGCAAGCAAATAAAAATTTTCTAGAGAGTAATAGTGTCGAGGAACGCCGCAGCGTGAGGAAACTCACCGTGGCTCAGAATGAAAAAAATCGCCCAGGAGGGTAACAGAATGAAACCTCACCGTGGTGCATCATATACCGTCGCGACGCTAGTCGAGGAAACAAACTAAGGGTGTCCAGTAGTGAATCTCGTCATGGCGCGAGTGTATTCTGTTGAGGCGAGAGTCATGGGACTTAGAATAGTAACTCCATGAGGCATTTCCACCACGGCGATGATCCAACTTGCCGCAGCAATTTGAGAAATTTGCCCAGTAATTCTAGAAAGCAACTTAGCCACGGCGGGAATGGTATGGGCCTCGGCACAAGTCCCCAAACTGCCTTGAAATCCTAGTTCCTTCAATGGTAATGCTAGGAAATGATATAGGAACACTTATGAGAGGTTTTGTGTGTTGAAATTGATAGATGGATGAATCATAAACCCCTTATGGCAGTATAATCTCTTTTATGCATTCTTCCATTTGTGATTATTTAATGATGACCCTAATATCAAGGTTCAAATTTTCCTATATTTTCATAATGTAACAAATTGTAATGACTCTAAACCTTGATCATTAATTATTAATCGTGTATTTAGCAACAATTACAATGATAAGAAGATAGGGTTGTCACATATTATCATGGCTTCCAAAGACAAAGATGATGGAACAAACACCAAGCAAAATGATTTGTTCATATTGCAAACTATACAAAAGTAATTTGAGTAAATAAACATTTTGTTTGGCAAGATTAGAGATAAGATAGAGAGTCAAAATGCTGCTTTAGACAATTTGCAAAGGGATAGCTATAAGAAGTGCTAAATGCTATAAGGCAAGAAAGACACTAAAGTCATAGTGGTTATGATGTTGATGAGAGAAATGATTTTAAAAATGATGATTAGGCCACAATGGTCAATATGGGTAGAAATTTCCATTGTAGAGTTAGTAAAAGAGATCCAAGGCAATAAGATGATGGAATTGAACTTAATTTGGGAAGTATCAAGATGAAAATTCCATCTGTTCAAGGTAAAATGATCTTGGTGTATACTTGGAGTAGGAAAAGAAGGTGGAGCTAGTTTTCAATTGCCATAATTACTAAGAAAATGGTAACACTTACTGCTATTAAATTCATTGACTGTGTTATTTTTTAGTGGGATCAAATTGTTTTAAGTAGGCAAATGAATCATGAAAGGCTAATTAATACATAGATGATATAAAGCTATCATGAGGAAGAGGTTTATCCCTAACCATTATCATAGGGATTATTATTAGAGATTGTAAAGTCTTACCCTAGGGTCTAAGAGGGTTAATGACTATCATAAAGAGATGGAGATTGTAACGATTTGAGCCAATGTGGAAGAAAATAGCAAAGCAACAATGGCATGTTTCTTGCATAGGCTAAATAGAGACATAACCAATGTGGTTGAATTGCAACACTATGTAGAACTAAAATACATGTTACACCTAGCTATAAAGGTGGAATGACAACAGAAGAGGAAAGGTACTATAAAGTTTAGGTAGATTTCTAGTTCATCTTCATCATGGAAACCAAATTGGAAAAGGAAAGATGATAAAGTTAATTCTAAGCCTAAGGGAGATTCATATAAGGGCAGGGACTTGGAAACTAGCAAAGATAAAGGTAATAAAGACTACTAACTAAAGAGGAATAGAGATATAAAATGCTCTAGATGTTTAAGAACATGTCACATTGCATTTTAATGTCCAAACAAGTGTTCAATGATTTTGAAAGATAATGGAGAGATTGAAACTAAGGGTGAAAGTGAAGATGATTCTATGCACTATTAGAATATGTAAGTGATATGGAGTATGTGTAACAACCCTAATTCCTATGACCCTTATCAAACCACTTTTACCAGTAGTATTATCTTATTCCATAACTGCTTGAGTCTAACATCCACAATCCAATCTGGTGATACTATATGTGATAGATCATCCTGTAACTGCACATTTTCATACTATATGACATGTGAGGGATGAAGCTAGTACTTTTTGAGCTATGAGATATGGAATACATTGTAAACTTGGCTCAGATTTAGAGGAAGGACAAGTCTGTAGGCTATAATTCCTACTTTATCAAGAATCTAGAACATACCTATGTATTTTGGACTAAGCTTTTTACTCTTAATAGACCGACCTATCCCTATGACTGGAGACACTCTAACAAAGACATGGTCTCCAACCTCAAACTCTAACGGCCTTCTCTATCTATTTGTATAACTTTTCTATCTACTCTAAGCTATTAGCTATTTCTTTCTTATGGTTTCAATTTGCCTGGAGGTTTGGTCCACTAACTCTAGGCTTATCAGGCTTCTCTCTCTTAGCTCAACCCAACACATTAGAGATCTACACTTCCTCCCATATAATGCCTCGTATGGTGTCATCTAAATACTTGCATAATAGCTATTATTATAAGCAAACTTTACTAGAGGCAATTATGTATTCCAGTTTCCTTTCATCTCTAGAACACACGCCCTTAACATGTCCTCTAGAGTTTGGATGGTTCTCTTTGTCTGACCATCTGTCTGTGGATGATAGGTTGTGCTAAATCTAAATTTAGTACCTAGAGCATCTTGTAATGATCTCTAAGAGTTTGAAGTGAACCTGAGATCTCTATTTGAGACTATGTTCTTAGGTACACCATGTAATCTCATTATCTCTCAGATATATAGCTGGGCTAACTTATCTAGGGTAAGAATGGCTTTCATTGCTAAGAAGTATGTTGACTTTATTAATCTATCCACTATTACCCATATGGCATCATTCCCCAATGATGTCCTGGATAAACCTATGATAAAATCCATAGTTACACTATCCCATTTCCACTCAAGGATGTCTAAGGGCTGAAGTAACCCAATTGGTTTCTAGTGTTCTATTTTAACTCTCTGACATACTAAACATCGAGAGACATACTCTACTATATCTGCTTTCATTCTAGGCCATCAAAACATCTATTTCAAGTCATGATACATTTTATTACTGCCTGGATGAATGGTGTATTTACTTTTGTGTGCCTCATCCAATATTCTCTCTCTAATCTTTGTATTTCTAGGCACATACAGCCTATCCCTATACCTTACTATATCATCCTCAGACAGATGGAACTTTTGAGTGCTACCTAGGGTTATCTGGTATCTAATTTTCCTTATGCTCTCATATGTTTGCTGGGCCTCTCTTATCTAATTTCTTAAGTCATTTTCTATTTAGGTTTCACTCATTAGTAACTTCCCTAAATACACCTCACACAAGAGATTCATATTCTTGAACCTCTCAATCAATTCCTGCTCTTTAATCATCATACAAGCCATATGTATAGATTTTCTACTTAGGGCATCAACTACCACATTAGCCTTACCGGGATGGTATTTCAGAGTGAAATCATAATCTTTCAAAAATTCTAACTATCTCTATTGTCTTATATTTAACTCTTTCTATTCAAATAAATATTTAAAACACTTGTGATCACTGTAGATTTTTATGGCTACCCCATATAAGTAGTGTTTTCATATTTTTAGAGCAAACACCATTGTAGCTAACTCTAAGTCACGTGTGGGATAATTTTCCTCATAAGGCTTTAACTATCTAGAGGCATAAGCTACCACTTGGCCTTTCTACATCAACACACATCTTATTCCTTTCTTAGAGGCATCACTATAAATTACAAAAATCTTTCGGGGGTCAAGAAGTACTAAAACTGGGGCTGTGGTCAACTTATGCTTCAACTCTTGAAAAATCTTCTCATACTTCTCATCCCACACAAATAGCACATTCTTTCTAGTGAGCTTGGTCAGTGGCATCACCATTTTAGAAAAGCCCTGAATGAACTTCCTATAATAACTTGTTAAACCTAGGAAGCTCCTGATCTCTGTCACTGTCTTAGGTCTCTCCCACTATAACACTACCTCTATCTTATAGGGGTCTACTGTGACCCTGCCTAAGAGATCATATGGCTTAGAAATTGAATTTCAGTGAGCCAAAACTCACATTTACTAAGTTTAGCATACAATTATTTTTCACTCAAGGTCTCCAAGGCTAATCTCAGGTGTTGCTCATGTTCTTCTCTACTTTTTAAATAAATAATAATATCATCTATGAAGACAACTACAAATCTGTCTAAGTATGGCCTGAAGACTCTGTTCATGTAATCCATGAACACTGCAGGTGCATTCGTTAACCCAAAGGGCATAACTAAAAACTTATAATGCCCGTATCTAGTTCTAAATATCATTTTAGGAATATCCTCAGCCTTTATCCTACGTTGATGATATCTTGACCTGAGGTTTATCTTAGAAAATACGAAGACTCCTACTAACTGATCTAAGAGGTCATTTATGCGAAGGAGAGGATACTTATTCTTAATAGTTATCTTATTGAGCTCCCTGTAGTCTATACACAGTCTAAGACTCTCGTCTTTCTTCTTTATGAATAAGATTAAAGCTCCCCATGGCAAGACATTGCTCTGATGACACCCTTCTTTAAAAGCTCTTCTACCTTCTTTTTAAGCTTAGCTAACTCAGTGGGAGCCATCTTATAAAGGGCCTTAAACACTAGACAAGTTCCAGGTACAATGTCAATGGGAAACTCAACCTTTCTCTCTGGGGGTAGTCCATTAATCTCTTTAGGGAATACCTTTGGGAACTCTCTCACTATTAGGACTTCGTCTATACCCTCTTCTACCTCAGCTTGAACTAAAAAGAAAACTAGGTATCTCTAACAACTATGCCCTAGAGACCTCTCAGCTTGGGAGGTGGTCATGACAAACAACTCAGTCCTCATACTAAGTATAGTCCCACACTCAGGCAAAGTAACACATTTACAAGAATAATTAAGTGTGGAATTATTCATAGACATCAGTTCATACCAATGATCAAATCAATGTCAACAAAGGGCATACATATCAAATCAAGGGTTGTATAGCAATGGTTAAACTAAACCACACAATTCAAGCAAGCATGAGAGGTAATGGCTCAGTTTCCTGTGGAGATAGATACATGTAAGTCATAAGGTAATGTATGTATACTTATACCCAACCTCCTAACACAGTCATATGATACGAAAGAGTGGCTAACATTCGAATCAAATAATATAGTCACAAAAAAATCATTTATCTTAATAGTACCTTGGATTAGACTTGGGGGCCGACTAGCCTCCTACAATGTCAAGGCAAAGACTTTACCCTGAGTCTGAGGTCTGGGAGCAGAAGCCATCTCCCTCTATTGAGATAATTATTAGGGAGCCTGAGTGTAGTCCCTGGCCATGTGTCCTGGCCTACCACATCTGTAGCACACGTTTTGCCCCATGTAACACGGTCTGTTTCTATGATTCCTACCATACTGGGGATATGCTATGGGTGTGAAACTATCTCTGTTGGACTGAGTCCTCCTTCTCTTGCTCCTTCTATTCTATTGACTTCTACCACCTCTCCTACTAGTAGCTGTGGCTTGTGTTTCTTCCATAGGTCTTTTAGGCTCAGTGAGGGGAGGCCTGGCATTGGAGGTAGGCTACATCATTCTAAAGTTCGCTTAGGTTACTCTGTAAATCTCAACTAAGGTGTTAAAGTTCTTGATTCTCTGTGGAACCACCTTGTCTTTGATCTCAAGAAGCAAATCTTTCTTTAACTTATCTACTCTCCAACGCTCGTCATCATGTTTCTGTAAATATGAAGAATATCTGGAGAGCTCTACAAACTTAGCTATGTACTGGTCCACAGACATTCCCTCTGTCTGCCTTAGGAATACAAATTTTGACTTTTTTTCATCTTTGACAGAGCTAAGGAAATATCTTTCGTAAAAGGCCTGGAGGAACGCCTTCCAAGTTATCGAAAGGTTCCTCACTCTCAGGATGGGCTCAGTGCCCCTCCACTAATAATCTGCTTCTTTCTTTAAATGAAAAATAGCCATGGTGGCTTTATGCTCAAAAGTATACTTTATCACCTAGAATATTTTCTCTAGCTGCATAATCTAGGCCTCAGCTTTCTCTGTATTCATCTCACCATCAAAGGTGGGAGGTCCGAACTTTTCTAAACTGTGTAATAATCTGTCTAGTAGAGGGTTACTCTGGGGCTCGAGGTGTCTGAGCTAATGGAGTCTGAGCAACCATCTGTATGGGTGACTGTGGGTCAGTATGAGTCACCCTAAATGTTCGGGTTGATCTAAGTGTTGTGGTGGTTATGAAGGAGGAGGTATAGGGCCCTGACTATCTCTTTCAGTAAGTCATTCTTGTAACTGCATAATCATGGCCTACTGCTGATCCAGGAGAATCATAATAGCCTGAAAGGCTCCAGCTACTGGATCACTAGGCTCGACTCTATCATCTGCACGAGGCTTTTTAGAAGGCCGACCTCTTCTAGTGTTCACCATCTTGCTAAAACATCATTAACAAACTTTAGCATTAAAGGGAACACATTCACCACCACCACACTCAATTCATCCACAATTAGCTCATATGTAAATGCAAACTCATGTACATAAGGGCAAATCTCATATTCACAAGCCACAACCCACATTAAAGAGCCTGAACCTTTGCTCTAATACCAATAAAGTGTAACACCATAATTCTCTAGCTCATCTCATATCATTTCTAGGTTCACTTCTATACAAATGCAAGGATTCAAGGAAAAGTCATTAAATATAATCAATTAAATTGCATTACGTTGTATACAAATTTTTTGTTCCATGTCCCATGGACCAAATAAACTTATTCATCTCATTCTCATATTTAAATATACAAATACAACTCAAAACCATCTCAAGAGGTGGCCTAGAACTTGAGCAAGTGAAGTATATATAAGAAAATAAAGGGTGCAGCCTGGGACTGAAATTCTAGGTTTCTATCATAAATTTTGAAAAATTATAACTAATTCTAAAAAAATTGAAATTAAGCACACTATACCATTCTTAAAAGCTATAGATGTCTAATTGATTATAAACATAATTCCAGACCACAAAAGAGATGTCTAGCCACTAGAAATGGATGGAATAGTATCCAAGGTCATCTATCATTACTAATACTATCCTTCAACTTCAAAAATTCCTATCTCCCTGTTCAGATGTCCAATTGGGGTGATTTTAGTGGCCATGGAAATTTTATCATATCTAGTTTATTCTTGTAAAATTTTATGAGAATTTGACACCATTTGGCTCTCGAATGACATAACACAAGAAACTGGCCATATGAATAGTATTTGCATCAGAACAGCATACAAATTTCAACTTTGAAAAATCATAATTAATTCCACATAGCTCCAAATAATGTCGTCTTTGACTTCTAAAAAAGCTCTGAATGAGATCTATATACATGAAAAATTTCATGGGCAAATTCATTTATTTTCTTAGATCTTGACATTGGGTTGTAAAATGGCTCATTTTGTGTCTCATAAGGGGTCCAAATGGTCCATTTTAGTTTCTAAGGCAGCCATGGCCACTTGAGCACGTGAGAAAGCACCAAAATAGTCTACTAAACTTGTCTCAAAAGTGTACAAACCCATATTTCTCAAACTTACTCATCCACCCCAAGTTATACACAAGAGCACACATGTTATGTCTTGCCATCCAATGCCCAAAATGCACTATATCATACATATGACATGAAATCTCATTTGTATATGATAAATTTGCATCTTTACATGTGTTCATAAGATCATATGACATATACAATAAGGGATTACAACATATGCCACTCACATGTCTACAAATTAGAATTTCACACACTTTATTGTCAAACTTTCCTCTTCAAGCTTGATGGCTCCCATTTTAGGCTCACTCGGTCTACCTAGACATGTTAGACATGTGGGGAGGAAGGAATGAGATTTTGGGAATTCCAATAGCTCTTCTCCCTTTCAATTATATATAAAGAATGCAAATTCATATCTAAGAATGCATGCATGGCTATCATGGAGTATATAATCATTCAAGAAGCTTTCTTGGCATTCAAGGAGTCATACAAAACATACATAGGCGTGCCAAGTAAGTGGCTTAGCCTCACCCATTCTCTTCAAGGATTTTGGACTTGTCTCACCCTTTTTCTTATAGACTTTGAACTAAGCCTTACTCTTGGGAGACTCTAAACTTTGTTTTAACCATTCTTGAGGGTTCTTGGCTCATCCTCACTATGGTTAGAGGGTTCTTGGCTTCACCACACTTAAGTAAACCAAAGCAAGGTCATGAAATCTCATTTGAATGCACAAAATAGTATCATGGTACCATGACATATGAATATATGCTAGAACACTTTTTCATGGCTTAAAATATACATATACACATTCAAAGACAAGATAAACATTCCATGCATGAGAGAAAGAAGAGAGAGCTACCTTTAATACACAAGCACACTTTTCCTCTTAGATTTGATTGCTCTTCCTCAGCCACACACACAAAATATGGTGGGACTTGTTTCTCTTGGCCTAGATACATCATATGGAAGCCAATTACACTCTTGAACCAAATTTTAAAGCTATACATTCATTAGAAAAGTTAGGTGGTTCATATAGCTCTTTTATGGTTCCATAATGCACTTAATGAAGCAACCTTATGAAAACATGATCCTTGCTCCATTCTCTTCTTTCATTTATGATTCTTGACTCCTTTTAAGCCTCTTGGAGTCATCACACAATCAAATTAAGGAGCCTAGCTAAGTGTTGCTTCTCTAAGTTATAATATCGAACCTATGATACCATCTTACTATCCATGGCTTCTAAAATTTTTCCAAGGCTTCCTCTCATCCTCTTCCATCATATATGACTCAAAAATGAGCTCAGAACTGTAACATCCGGTTCTCTGAAAATGAGAGAAAATGTGAGAAAGTCACGTACGGTTTCTCCATAAACGAACGAAATTCACTGGATACAAAAGGAAGTCCTATGAAATGAGATAGTTAAGGTCTCAAAAAAATTGGAAAGCATTCTAGACTCCTAAAAATAAGAATCCCAGGCTCAGACAGAAAGAAAAATAAAGCTAGAATGAAGAAATAATTTCTTATGAAAAGCTTACAAAATGTAATGGTATTTTTATAATTTTGAGTAAATTTTGGAATTCACATAGGAGGGCTTTTTAAATGAAATTTTTGAGTTCTTCATGGTTCTCAGAGGCCCTGAAAATCATGGAAAGCCTCAGGATAGTTAAATCCCCTCTGGTGGACGTTTTCCAACGTCGGTGTACCTAAACTTTAATAGATTCATTTAGGAAGGTTTTAGCTTCGATTTGAGTGATTCCAAAGGTATTTTACTAAATTAGAAACCTAAATTTCATAATGAAAAAGATGGTTCTAAAAAAGGAGCCAAAACAAAGGAGAAACAAAAATGCCAAGAATAAATGGCAAAATGAAAATTTTTGAAAAGTGTAACTTCCACCTATATATATGATGAACCCTTCTTCTCCCCTCATTATGCACGACCATGTTCTACCTAAAACTAGAGGAAAACCTTAAGGGATGAGGCGCACAATAGGAGGAAGAAAAGGAGGAGAAATTCAAGGTAGAAAGGTATGGATTTTCATGGTTTTTCATACTCTTTCTCTTCCAAACCTCTTCTTCTTCATTCTTCTTTATTTCCTATGATTATAATGAAGTATATGAATTTGTTTTAAAGGAGAAATTGAGAGAAAAATTCAGATTTGAAGAGAGGAGCTTAAAGAACACAAGATTCAAGTGAGAAAAGTAAGAAAACAAGATAATTTTTCTTCCCATGGTTGTCATCTTTGGTTCCCTCCTCCTCCATTTCGCCTAACATGAGGAAACCCTAGGAGGACTTGATTTTTAGGCAGAACCAAGGGTGAATCTAAGGAAAAAGGGTGTGGAGATTAAGAATATGTAAAGGAATCAATAAAAAAACTATTAGATTTCAAGATGCAAGTTCTAGGGTTTCAATTACACCTTGTAAAATCTAATTTTGTATGATGATTCTGAGGCCTAAATAAGAGTTTAAATGAGCTCCTAAGATCCTTAAGAGGCTCCCCATATACTTCTTCCCTTAAGAACATAAAGCAAACTCCAAGGAGCTCCATTTCCTCCATAGCCTCGGCCAAGCAAGGATAGCATAGCTAGGGAGAGTTTTAAATTTTTCTAAGCATTCTTGAGTCATATATGATGAATAAAAATGAGGGGAGGCCTTGAAAAAAATTTGGAACTCATAGAAAGTGAGTTAGTGCTTTAGGTTCCATATTATGACCTAAAGAAGCAACGTGTAGTTAGGCTCTTTGTTTTAATTCTGTGATGACTCCAAGAGGCTTAAAAGGAGTCAAGAATCATATTTGAAAGGAAAGAATGAAGCCTAGAATTTATTTGAGGGGTGTTGCTTCATTAGGTGCATTTATGGACCATAATAGGGTTTATAGAATAACCTAGTGTCTAAGCAAGTTGTGTGACCTTAGAAATTGTTTCATGAACTTAATTGGCTTCCATAAATTATGTTTAGGCTAAGAGAAATCTTTCCCACACTTTTGTGGGTGTGTGGCCAAAGCAAGGGAGGGAATTTTAAGAGAAAAAGTGTGTGATTGTGTGCAAGGTAGCTCTCTCCACCTTCTCTTATGTATGGATGTATGCTTAGCTTGTCTTAAAATGTATGTATCTATATTTTCAAGCCATGAAAAGTATGATAGCATGATTTCATATACCATGATTTTATGATGACATATTATGTTTCATATGATGTTTTGATGTGTGCTTGGGTTTGTTTAAGTGTGGTGAGGCCAAGAACCCTTAGCTATGGTGAGGATGAGCCAAGAACCCTTAGGATTGGTTAAGATAAAGCAAAGAGTCTCCCAAAAATAAAGTGGGCTCTTAAGAGCATGGCTGAGTCTAAGAATGCATTAAAGAATGGGTGAGGCAAGTCCAAAATCCACAAGAAATTGGGTGAGGACAATCCACTTACTTGGCAAGCTTTTGTATGCTATGTATGACTTTCTTGAATGATGAAAATGATTCTTGAATGTTTGCACATGTCCATATGCCATGCATGCATTTATGAGACTTATTTGCATCTATTAAGTATGATTGAATGGGAGATGAGCTATTGGGGTTCTTTGAATCTCGTCCCCTCCTCTCCAATGATCTCATATGCTTGGTGAACCAAGTGGACAAGGTAATGGAAGCCTACCACCTTGGAGAGAAGAGTTTGACACCAACATGCTTAGTCTTTGCTTTTTAAAACCATAATGATGTCAAATGTTATAACCCTTTGATGTATATGGTCTATGACCTCTTAGACATGTGTAATTATGAAATTATGCTATGTATGAATGAAAGAATGTATTTTATAGCCATTAGAATGTGAAATGGGTATATGGTGGCAAATTAGCTTCATTGGTAGTTTGATAGAATTAAGCATATGTATGGATGAAATGGTTAAAATGAGATGCATGGAGTTTGGAACCATTTGGGCAGCTTACACAAATTTTAATCATACTTTTAGACTTACCCAAAAGGTGCCAAACCCTAGGGAAAGCCATTTGGTTACTTTGGTACCTTATATGGAGCCAAAATTAACCATAATGAAACCATATATCACTTTTTAACCAAATGAGCTCTTCTTAATCTGAGATTTGACATGCAATTAGAGCTTGTTGAGGGATTTTTTGGAAGATAAAGAACATAATTTTTGAAGGTCTACAGAATATTTGACAAATTTCCAAAGTTGGTAATTTTTTTGGTTTTGGTCTGCTACATTATTCATCTGGTCCAAAAATGTAATCTGTCACACAGGGCTCAAATGATGTCCAATTGTCATGAAATTTTATACAGAGAAACTAGATATTCACAGTGACTTGTGTCAACTAGAATCACCTTATTTAGAGGTCTAGAGAGGGAGATATGAATTTTAAAAAAATCTATCTAGTATCAGGAGTTTTGTCCGACCTCAATTACTATTCCATTGAATTTCGAGGTCTAGGCTGCTTGAACTAGTCTGGAGTTATTTTTTCCTCTAACTAACATCTACAGATTTTCATATTGGTATCATTTACATGGATTGCATTTTTTTGGAATTAATTGGACATTTTTTAAGTTTGCTGCAGAAATCAGTGACAGCACCAAGAGGCAGTTTGACCTATGGACCTTTATGGATGTCAAACATCCTTTATGATGGATGTTATAGTCTAGAAATATTTTTGATATTAAGTAGACATCCGTAGCTTTCCATAATGGCCAAGAATATATGATATCAATTTTTCTCGAACTAGTTATGATTTTTCAAAGTTTGGTCAGAAAAGAGCCAGATCTGGCTGAAAATGGATATGAATATTTCATGCTTTCCTTCGTGATTCTTGAGGTGTAGGCCACTTTTCATGATGCAAATGAGTTATATTCATATAATTAAATATGAGAATGTGTTGTATGAGCTCATATGGTCCACGTGGTATTGAACGGAATTTTCATACATGACGTAACATAAGAAAATGTATTATTTTAATTCTCTTTTCTTGCTCTTTCATAGAATCTATGAATGTAAAGCATGGAAATATTGTGAAATGAGCTATAAATATAAGGTATGATAGGAACAAATTAAAACTACCCTTAGGTGCCCTAAGTCTCTTAGGCCAAAGCATGCTCTCTTTTTGGGACCCTTGAAGTTTGCTTTATTTTCTTGATGGAAGATGCATATGAGGAGCCTTCCAGGGATCTTAAGAGCTCATCCAAATGCTCATTTACGGCTAGGAATTATTGTATCAAATCAGAATTTTAAAGGAACCCATGAAATCCTAACTTTTCTATCTTAAAATTTAATGGCTATTTTGTTATTTTCTTTGCATATTCTTGTTCTTCTCCATCATTTTTCTATGATTCATCGTTGGTTTAGCTAGAAATCCAACCTCTCTTGGCTGGTCTTACCTAGGATGAAACACACACAAGAGGAGGAAGAAGGAAGATCAAGCATGGAGATGGCAAGATACCTTAGTTTCTTAATTCCTCTTACTTGTTTTTCACCTTGCTTGGCTCCTTCTCCTTGAATTCAAAATTTCCCCTATATTCTACCCTTAAAACAGATCCAAGAATTTCAACAAAACCATAGGAAAGAAGAGAAGATGGAGGAGAAGGAATTTGTTAAAGAGAAAGCATGAAAATCCATGAAAAATCCTACCTTTCCTTAGCTTTTTCTCCTTCCTTTCTTCTCCTTCTTGTGCACCTCAATCCCTTGCTCCTTTCTCTAGTTTAAGGTAGAAAAAAAATGGGCTAAGTGAAGGAGGAGGTAAAGTGTGAGGCTATATATAGCTAGGTTTAATAAGTAGCTTTCAAAAGTTTCAATTTTGTCTGTTGTTTTGGCATTTTCGTTTCTAGTTCGTTTTATCTCCTTTTTTAGAACCATCTTTTCCATCATAAAATTTAGGTCCTCAATCTTATAAAATGTCTTTGGAATCACTCAAATTGGAGCTAAAACTTTTCCAAACGAAAGGGTCAAAGTTCTAGTCAACTGACGTTAGAAAACATACACCGGAGGGGTTTTAACTGTCCTGGGATTTCCTATGATTTTTAGGACCTTTGAGAGCCCTAGAGAACTCAAAAATTTCTTTTAAAAAGCTTTCTTGTGAAAATTCTAAAATTTGCTCAAAATTACAAAAATACCGTTACATTTCGTAACCTTTTCGTTAATTTCTATCTGGGCATTTTAACTTCTGTTTCAGGGTACTACTGGGCTACTAAATTCATTATTTAGTGTCTAGATTATTATTCTAAATTTTTTGGGCCTTAACCAATTCAGTTGAAAGGACCCACTTTAAAAAAGTATCCATTTTTGTCATTTTAATGAAAATCGAACATTACACACTGCGACAAGTTGGAGCCTCGCTACAATGAGCCTATGTGACGCCACGGCAGGAGAGCCTTCTGTAGCTCTCCAAGATCACCTCTCAACACTCACCACGATGAGCTTCCCCTACACCGCAGTGACCTTGCTCTCTGTTACTCTCCCTCGGCAAATTTTTTGTCTTGCACCATGGCAAGACGTCTCGCATCGCAATGCTTCTCGCTTTTGACCGCCTCTTGGTCATGACTTAACTAATCTTGGCTGCAGCTTAACTCTCTTCTACTCTTATACCTCCTAAATTTCATCCCATATACTCTAGCTCTCTCCCTCTGGCAACACTCAAGAGCTACTCTACCTTAATTTATAGGGCTTTAATGGCATTCAACTACCTACTTTACTTAACATGTCTCTTATTTCCAAATCAAATTCTTGATATTGATTCCTACTCATCTACTATCATGCATTAACAATTTCATAAAGCATTAACAGCAAAAAGATTCATAAACTACCAACATTATCATTCCAATATAAATTCCAATAGAGGTTCCATGCATTCTAGTTTAAGTCAACTTTTAGGATAACATATGATTACATTCTCAAATAATAAATCACAACTTAGGATCAACAAGGTTCCATATTAGATATTATAAGTGTATACATCATATAACAATTTAAGTATGAGGCTTAACCCCTCAATAGATATATTCTAGGTTATCAAAACACAAAACTCTTACACTTGGCAACATGATTACATGATGATGTTATATCAAAGAATAACTAAAATTTAACATCTATCCTAAGTTAGAATAACCTAAGTGCAGCATCCCCCTATTAGATCTTAGCTCATGAATGTTCATCTACTTGCTTCCCTTTATCCTTACCCGAAAGACCTTTACTTAAAATAGTTGTTCCAGGAAATGGGATGAGATACAAATCTCAGTAACCAGAGGCAAATTCCATTAATATATTCCAATTTAATTAACATATGTGCATTTAATCAAATGAGCATAACAAATATCAGTCATATCAATAAATGAAACAATTAAGCTATCAGTGATTACTATCCCATATTAACAATCGCATTTCATATGTTAAAAGCCATTAACACTGGAAAAGGCCTATCTATGGCACCTACTCCCTAATGAGCACAACTATGGCTCAATGCATACAAAGGCTTAATCATAATATGGTGCCTGATCAAAGCACAATGCACGGGTGGTAACTACACTACAGCTCCACCGTGGACTTACAAGATCCAAACATATAATTCAAATAGCCAACCATTCATAATGGATTTAAAATAATACTTGTGTAGTAGATATAAAATTAAAGCAGATATATGCAAGAAATTAACATTAACCTCGGTTACCTCATTTGGTTGACAATTCTTTGAGCCAACAACAATGCTACTTCAACCTATGTATACAAAACCAGACCATTACTACTCCTACTCATTATTTATAGCAGCAAACCAAATACCTAAAGAATTAAATTACCAAAAACTACCTAGAAGATTTTTACCCAGCCCCTAAGGAGTCCTAAATTTGGATTTGAGCTTCACCCACCCAGAAAATCCAAGATATTACTCAATTTTTTGGGTAATTTCACACAAAATAAAAAGGTTCATATTATAACCCAACCATGGGGGTCTCAAACTAGCAGTAAATGCATCAAAATAGGAAGGTTATACTTACCCAATATCCTTTTTAGCATTAACCTCCAAAAATCCTCTAAGAAAACATCAAACAACACATATCATATTTGGATGTGGGTGAAAATGCTTTAATTGAAAAACCAATTAGGCCAAATTGAAGACAAAAAAGAAAGGATTAAGTATGAAGATTGCATTGGCTGATTTTGGCTCTAAGAATAGGAAAAGATGGATTTAGGTCAAGAACTTTAGCCTCTCTCTAAAATCTTTAAATTTTCTTGTGCCTATGAATTCTGCAAAATGAAGAGGGACTGATGAGGGTTTAGGGTTTCAGTTTAAGTTGTGGACTAACCCAAATACCCAAATCTAAATGAGGTTTAGATTTTTGGTTTGTTAGGGCAAGTTTGATGGGTTGGGCTACAAAACTTTTAGGATTTTAGTAGGGTCCTAGGCTTTTAGCTCACTAAACTAGATTTGGCTATTACTAAATAGTCTCTCTTGGGCTAAGTCTTACAATAGGAATAGGTTTGCTCAAAAATACAATTGGGCCTCCATTAGTCCTTACCTGTGACATATTTAAATTAATTATGGGTCTAGATTAAGTTTCTAACCCAATTGAATCTTAAACCGACATTAATAATTTATTTCTCCATAAGTTCCACTTCCCTTTTCCACTTCATTATTTTTCTTAATTACTCACACTAATTCCCTATCTCATCATAATTACTCTTAATTAATTTTTAGGGTGTTATAATATGCTATTAAGGGAGAAGCACAAGTCATTAGGTGTGTTTTGAATTTGCAAGTAAAAGAAGACAATGAAGAGTGGCATAACAACATCTTCCATATAAGGTGCCGCATTAAGGATAAGGTATGTAGCATGATTATTTTTTATGGTAGTTGTACTAAGGTAGTTGTACTAATATTGTGACAACCCTACCTTCTCTTCATTGTAATTATGGTTAAATGTACGATTAATAATTAATTATCAAGGTTTGAATGGTTACAATCTATCACATTGTGAAAATATAGGGAAAATTTAAACCTTGATGTTAGGGTCATCACCATGCCACCACACAAAACAAAATTTGCATAAAAGAAATCCTATTACCATAAGGGGTTTATGATTCAACTGTCCATCAGTTTCAATACCCACTAACTTCCCACAAGTGTTCCTATATCATCTCTTACCATTATCGTTGAAGAAATTGGGGTTTCTAAGTTAAAAAGAGTAGGTTGGGGACTTGCGCCGCGGCCTATACCTTCCCCGCCGTGGCCCAGTTGTTCTCTTGAATCGCTGGACAAGTTTCACAACCGTGGAGAGTTGGACCTTCGCCGCGGCCAACCTATGTGGCGCCGCGGCAGAAAAGCCTCTTGGAACTACTGTTCTCAACTCTCATGATTCTCGCCTCGGCGCAATATGTTTGCGTTGCGGCGAGTTTTGCTTCTGACCAACCCTTATTTTATTTCCTCGACTTGCGTCGCGGCAGGACATAATGCGCCGCGGCGAGTTTTGGTTTTGTTACCCTCCTGGGAAATTTTTCCTACTTTGCGCCACGGCAAGATTTATTAGGCTGCGGCGCTTCTCGCCACTGTCACTCCCCAGGTCAGTTTTCCACCCTTGCGCTGCGGCGGGATTGGTTATGCCGCGGTGCCCTTCGGCTTTGTCTCTCATTTGGCCGCGGTGAAGACTTTTTAGCCGTGGCGAGAATCCCTCCTGTAACTACATTACCCAAATTTCGCCTCCTACACTCCAAATCTCATCCTAGAAACACTCCAGGTCTACCTTCCTTTATTTTATGTGATCCTAATGGTGTTTATCTACCCTATTTACCCATCAATCCATCCATTACCATTGCAAAACTTAAATACTACTTCCTACTTGCCCAACCAGCTCATATAAGCAAATTCATGAATATATAACAGCAAGAACACATGCATTAGCAGCAATTGACATCCCATGCACATTCCATAGAGATTCCATTCAACAATAGTTTATGTCCATATCCAAGGCATCATATGACTACAATTTCCATATGGTAATCCATATCACAATTTCAACAAAACTACATATATGATACTATAAGTTCATACATTAATATTCAACTATAATGAGACTTAAATCCTTAACAGTTACATTTCAATCAAACAAAATATGAACGCCTACACTTGGCAACATGAATACATGATGATGCTATGTAAACTAATAACAAAATTGCATCTCTACTAAATAAGCCTGCCTAAGTGTAACCTTCTCCCATATGTTGGAGCTCATGGATTTTCATCCACTTGCTTCCCTTTATCCTTACCCGAAGAACTTTCACCTGAAATATTAATCCCATGAAATGGGGTGAGATATAAATCTCAGTAACCAAGGCAATTCCATCATATATCTAGTTTAATTAGCATATATGCATGAATCAAAATCAACATTAGAATCATAACCATCATATCAGTAAATGAAATAATTAGGCTATCATGATTATTATCTCATACTAGCAATCATATTATCACATGTTAAAGGCCATTAACAATGGGAAAGGCCCGTCCACGGCACCTACTCCCTATTGAGCACAACCAAGGCTCAGTGTATCTGGGTTTGATCATAACCCGGTGCTCGATCGAAGCACATGCACGGGTGGCAGCTACACCACAGCTCCACCATGGACTCACAAGGTCCAATCACAATTCAACAGATAGCCAACCAATTCATTCAACATTTCAAATCATTCATATACAGCAACATATGAAATTAAATCAAATATATACATGGAATTGATATAAACCCGGTTACCTCACTTGTAGACAACTTTGCAACAGCCACTATAAATCCCAAATTTGGATTAAAGTGTCCTTCACCAGAAAACTCAATATTCCACCCAAAAATCCTAAGCAAATTCGTACATAATTAATACCCATTTTATAAATTAGCTATGGGGGCTTCAAATTAACAAATGAAGCATCAAAATGGAAGGTTTAAACTCACCTAATGTCAACCCTAACCTCAACCTACGAATTTCACCAAGAAAATCTCCAAACACCCACATTTCAGATTTTGGGTAGGATGAAAATGCTCCAACTGAAAAACTAATCAGACCAAATTAAAGAGAAAGATGAGGGGATTAAGTTGTATAACTATTACCTTGGCTGAATCTTGCTTTAAATGTGAGAAAATGTAGAATTCTTGCCCCAAACCCTAGCCTCCTCTCCAAGCTCCGAATTTCTCTTTGTGTTTTGTGTTTCAGCAAGTGTGAGGAAGAGGCTGATGTATTAGGATTTTAGTTGGGTTTAAGTTGAGTAAAAAATGGGTCATGGGCTACTCAAAGGTCCATCTCTACTTTGGCTTCAGATTTTAAGTTGTTGGGCCAGTTTTAAAGTGTTGGGCTGCAGAATTTTACTGGGCCAGTTTTATGCATTGGGTTGCTGAAGTTTAATTAAGTTTGGGCCAAGTTTGGAAAGTTCAAGAATTTGGGTTTGCACAAGGGCTATTGGACCACTTAGAAGAGTCTATACAAGGTGGATTTTGGGCCTCCATCACACTAAATTGGGTTGGTTCTGCACCTAACCCATTGGGCCTCCATTAGCCTCTTATCATGATCTATTAATTTAAGCCTAGATAGGATTTCTATCTCAATTAAACCTCAACCCATATTAATTATTCCTAATTAATCTAATCCGTGATTAACACCTTAATTAATTATGGGGTGTTACAAATATAACTAGTGCTACTTTGGTTAAGAAGTTAGATTTACCTATTACAAAGTATCCAAGACCATACAATCTTTAATGGTTTGAATAAATGTGGAGAAGTTAGGGTCAATAAACAAGTTCTAGTTTCATTCTCAATTAGGAGGTATAAGGATGAAGTTTCATATGACATTGTGCCTATACATACTAGATATTTATTGTAGGTAGACCATGGCAATATGATAGGCATTTCATGCATGATGGTTTCAAGAATTGGTATTCTTTTGTGCTACATGAGAAACCAATCGCACTTGTACCTTTGACACTTAGATAGGTTTATAAGGATCAAGTACATATTAAGAGAGAGAATGGTACAAAAAAGTGCATAAGAAAAAGAGTAATTAAAAGAAAGAAAATAAGCATAAAAAGAAAGAAAAGTTTGAATTAAAATGAAATGAAAAGATGAAAGAAAAAGAGAGTACTAAAAGAAAAAAGAGAAAACAAATGAGCTTTTATGTTAAGGAGAGTGATGTAAAGAGTGTTTTTTTTATTCTAATTAACTTATTTTTGTACTCTTGTACAAGGAGGCTTATTTAAACACTAACAAACTTAACCCCTCTTTGCTTAGTGTTGCTATATCTCTTTTGCAAGATTTTGAAGATATATTCTTTAATGAAGTTTGAAATGCTTTGCCACCAAAAAAAGCAATTGAACATCAAATTGAATTTATCCTTTGTTATACTCGGTTCTTTTAAAACTAAACCAAAACCAATCAGATTATAAAACTGGACCCCCAGGATAACATAAAATAAGGTAAATTAAGGCTAGATTAATAAACAAAGCATCTAGAAATGAGGGTAAGGAATCAAAGATAACCTGAAATTGAAGCCCAAATAGCTAAATGAAATGAATTGAAACATAGTGGCAAAATCATAATTTCAAACAAATTTTTAGAAACCTAAAGAAGGCAATTTTAAATGGTAAAATTAAGTCTTCTAGGGTTCTTAGAAGCCCTAAAAACTATAAGAACAGTGAAAATAACTAAAATCCTTCTGATAGGCAACTTAGGTCATCGGTAGGTCCAAATTTTGACTAAATGATTTGATATGGTCCAAACCCCATAAATTTGGAAGTAAATATTTTTAATAAACTAGATGACCTAAATTTTCATATGAAAAATACAGTTCTAAAAAAAGATCTAAAACGAGCCCAAACAAAACAAAGTTGTGGGACGTAACAAGAATTTTGTAGTTATTATAAAAATCACTTTTTCTCCTTTATATCAAGTTAGCCATGCCTCCAGCCCCTCCAAACTGACTTAGAACTCTCTGAAATAGAACTAAAGACACACTAAAAGGAAGGAGGAAGGAGGAGGAAAAAAGCCAAGAATAGGTAAGTAAATATGCTCTTTTTCATAGTCTTGCTTTCACTAACCTTCTCCTTTCTAAGCTTTATCTATGGGTGGTTTTATCTTCTTGAAAGGGATAAGTTTATGGCTGAACTCTTGAATGAAGAAGAGAATTTAAAGAAACCAATATCACTACAATAATCTCCATCTAATGAGGATTTAAACAAGGTATGTATCTTAATGGAATGGTTGCTTCTCTTTGTTTTTCCTCATCTCTTTAGGTCTAGCCAACACTAGAAGAAATTAAGGGAGTTAAATTTCAACTAAAATAGAATAGGAACAAGGGTTTTGAGACATAGAGAGTAAGAATATGTATCATAAATGAGTTATATGTATATAAAAAGGCAATGAGATGGCTCCTAGCCCCCTAAAGTATGAGATTGAATGCAGTAGCTCTTCCTTGACCCTAATTAAGATTAGTTAAGCCTAGCAAGTTTATGATGATACCATGGCTTGAGAATGAATAAGTTTTCATGTTATATGATACATATGCATAACATTCTTGCACGACATACACTGCATTTACTCATGGTATTCATATGTGCATTGAATTGGTTGAAGTTAGCTATTAAGATTCTCCTAGAATCTCAACCCCATGCTCCCACTAACCATTTCATAGTCACCAAGTCAAAGTAAGGATACAGAGAAGACTTAAATGTTAGAAAAGTTGTTTTAGAAGTGTTACATGTATTAAATTTTGATGTATGTAGTATTATGACATTTTTTTGTATCCTTATTGGTGTATGATGTCAAACAATGTATATCTTTCATGTATGATGATGAGACCATGTGTATAAGTTAAAGTACTCTAATGTATAGCTTGTTGTGGAGAGAGATGAGTTCTTGTATAGCAAATGGCATAGGCAGTGCTAATGTGTATATATGCATATTTGGATGTCAAGGGGTCAAATTTTGATCCAATCCTCTTGTCATGCAATGGAATGGTTAAAAATCCCATTTAAGATGAATGAAATATGCTCAAAGTGGAAGAAACCTAATTGAATACCAAATGGTCCACTTGGATCCTAAACTTTGTCCTAGAAGAGGCATAAACAATTCCAATGTCAAAAGTGGTCTAAATGATCTAGTTTGAACCTAAGATTTGGTATGCAATTAGATCCTTAGTAGAGCTTTCTAATAAGCTTAGAACTAAAATCTTTGGAGTTGTATGAAATATTTCATGAATTTTTTAAATTCTATAGAACTTTCATTTTGGCCCTTGGTATTATTCATATGCTTGTTATGATATTTTGTATATTTGAGGGGCCAAATGGATTCATTTGCACTTGAAATTTTTATAGCATGTAACTCATATTTTAAACTTTTTGTAGACACTTAATTTGTATAAATTAGAGTTATATAACTCGAGATATGCATCTTAAAATTTAGTGCAGATTTTGTGAATTACACCATTTCGGGTCAAACACATTTGTGATCCTTCCTATGCATATTTTATAATCTAATAAGTTAAAACATGTTTGTTTATAATAAATGTGAAAAAAGGAAAAGAAAGCCCTAATTTTGGATATCTAGAGTTCTATATGATATGTAAACTGGCCATTTTTGGTGTTGAAAAATCTAAGAGTAGATATGAACTTTGCATCTAATTCCATAAATTGTATGAATGAGCTAGATAAGCTAGGTATGACATGTCATACCTTAATATATAACGTTTTTCCTACTATAAATACCTTATATAGAATTTAAAAGAATCAATGGAAACCTGAATTGATAAAAAATTTTCCTTTTAAAACTTCCTTATACAATTTCATTATTTATTTGGTCATTTTCAAAATTTTGTCCAATTTTGAAAATACATAATTAATTATAGAAAAATCGTATGAGGTTGGTTCATAGCTCTACTTCAAGCTCTCTAAGCCCTTTACAAGGAAAAGAAATACTTACTTAGCGAAATGGTATAAATTCATATCAAAGTGTCCTTACAAAAATTAGACAATTTTACCCTCACTTGACATATTATTATTATTTTGCCTTTACATAAGCAGATGCATTTTTGCATTTTAGGCACACTAGTCATATTCTATTTACTCAAGGGATGATTATATACATGACTTTCTATTCCATACCCAAGTACCTTATAGTGTCATAACATAGCTCATACACACAGTAATCTAAAATATTTAATTACATAACAAAATGTGATACATAAAAGTTAGGTCTTCGATTTATGCCTCCACACCCTTCACCCTTTCTTTGCTTGAACTCAGACCTAGCATAGGTTATATTTAGGGTGAGATTATAAAATTTCTGAGTGGCTCGTCGCATAACCCTCAAGATAATACTAGGCTAATAAAATATGTAGCTAATGGCACAACCTAGGTCATCTCCCTTGGAATTGGTGTTCAATGTTTAATTGAGTTTTCCAAATATTAAAAGACTCTAAAAATTCCTAAATTAGGGGGTTTAAACTAACCTAAAACTAAATTGAATTAAAATTCCTAAATTCTACCTAATTGTATGGATTATGGTTGAAAGATGGACTTGTGACTAGCTTTGGATTCGTCCCTTGGTATCCACTATCCTTATCCTAATCTAATTGTGATTAATTCTGGCCTAAGAGTCCCTAATTGTGTTCATAACAAATTATCTTGGGTAACCACTCAAGATACAAGAGATTAACAATCCAACGTTGAATTGAGACCTCGATCCCGCATTAAATTGTTAATTCTTGTTTTAGGATCAATGAACACTTAATTTGATTGATTAACTAATTTGATTAGCCTCTGAATCATCCTAAATATTTAATTAACCAACTAAACATTAAGGAATCCTCAAATTAAACATTCAAACAAATAATCTCACTCATATATTTTATCGAACACCTTCGAATCGTACATGGCAATTCAGATAATATTGAAATTAATCAGATCAATTAATCAACAAAAATACTTCCTAATTAGTGTCTAACCAGCCACTAATTATAATTACACAAATTCCCTATCAAATACAACTTAACCAAGACAATAAATGAAAGAGAAAAAGTGTAGGAAAAATAAAGAAATCCTTAGCCAAAATTCTATGTCTTCTCCATGGATTCAAGCTTCTCCACGAGCTTCCTCCTAGCTAGCCTCAAGATGAACTAAAGCTTCATGAGATGGTGGAGATGGAATGGAATGGATGAGAAGGCGTGGTGGTGGAATGGAAGAATGGGTGAATGGGATGAATGAATGGCTTGATGGATGGATCGTGTGAATGAATGGGAACGAAGGATATATATAGATGAAGATTTCCGTAAACATTGAGGCGTGAGATGGTTGGATTCTGCGAATGGATAATGCGTTGTCATGAGCTGAACAATTGAACGAAGGAAGCTTGCAGAATGAAGTCTCCTTCTCCTTCACGTATCAGCTCACGTGTTCTCTTAATGTATCTTCATGCCAGCTTCACGTGTTAACTGCTTCATATATATATAAGGTGGAGCTGCATGGATGTGTGTATGAGAGTGGGCCCCGCTGGTTATTTTATTTTATTGAATTCCATATAAATTCCTTTTCTCTTGTTTCTGCAGCTCCTTCATTAGTTTTTCACGTGGTTTCCTTCGTATCATGCAGTTTCCTTCTTATCAAGAAAAACCCGTAGCTTTGTTAATTATTTTCCACATTGGCCTTCATGCAGTTCTTACGTATAAGAGGACGTTGCTGCATGGTTCTTCACTTTTTTCAACTTGGTTTCCACGTGATTCCTCCTCCTTCTCCAGCTAGCATCTTCTCAGCCTTCTTCACCACGTTCTGCCCAATTCAGCTTCTTTCTTCCATGCAACTCAAGCTCTTTTCTGGCGTCTTTTTCTCCTTCCATTTGCTCGAGGCTTCTTCCACATCTTTCTTCACGTTATTTCTTTATTTGAGCTCAAACCTTCTTTTCATGTGAACTTGTAGCTTTGTTCTCACTAAAGATCACGTGGCTTTATTTCTGCTTCGTCCAGCTGATTGTTTATTGCTTGCACGTTGAGAGGTCCAGCCCAAATGAATTAAGAAGCTTCCTTCTACATGAGCTTCTTCTGCATCTCATCCCTCTCGTTCAGCTCGTTCAGTTCACTCAGCTCGCTCAGCTCACGTTAAAGACATAGCTTCTTCTTCGTTTTTAGCTCCATCCTTCTCCTTTAACTCGTAGCTAGTTCTCCCAGCTCATGCAAGCTTCAGCTCATTTTCCTTGTTCAGCTAAAGCTCCCTCGTGCTTCGTTTGGTTCTGCGCTTCTTCTTTACCCAAGTGCTTCTCTCTCTTTCAGCTTGCTTTTCTCGAGCTACTGTAGTGCATGAAGTTAAGAGCTACTGCACCATCTCGTTTCTTCCTTAACTCAAGATGTAAGCTTCATGTCTCTTCTTCATCATTCAACTCTTCATTCAGCTCGTAGTTTGCTGCTTCATCTTTCAGCTCTTCATTCATTTGTTGCTCCAAATATTTTCCATGCATTTTCCACGTGCTTATCTCTTTCTTACTTTCCTTCTTATATCCTATGCATGGCTCTGTTTTGCTTGTTGCTTACAAGCTTCTTAATGGATGTAGTATGCTTTGCTCTCAACGTGGAACTATGCATGTGGGCTGGTCAATAAGAGAATGAAGCTTGTGCAAGATTTGTGTTGACTATGCTCTTTCCTTCTCTTCTTTAATTCAAATTATCATTCAAGCTTTAATTGTCCATTGAAATTCTTCACAAAAGAGTGGGAAAAATCAAATAGGAATTTTCACAAAATTATTTAAGATAAATTTATGCATTAAAATCCAATAATTTGTAACTTAATTCCTCAAATATAGAAAATGGCTACTAAAATCAAATTTCATCTAATTAGACCCTTAAAGCCATATTTGGATACTAAAATACTTAAGATAAGGAGAATAAAACATATAAAATATCATGCTTATCAATTTCAATAGTAGTAAACCAATCTCATTTACAAGTAAGCATGTAAGTACATAACAAAATGCCAATCAAGGTGCCACATACCACATCGTAATGCAAGGAATTTCATATAAGGCCAAGCACAATCCGAGCATACATGTCTCATCTTATAGCATAAATGACAACTTGATATAGCATAATACTCATCATTATACCAACATATAAGCTTAAAGAAAGAGAAAGGAAAACTACTACTTTAGCAAACTTTACTCGTTAAGCCTTGGAACTTAGTCCACTTGCTCTTAGAGTTCTTAAACAAATATCAAACCCTATAATCATAAGGATAATTAATTACAATCAACACATAAACCTTAACTCTTAAAGTAATATAAACCTTTTAAACTCATTGGAACCATTGGAATTGGAAAAATCTAACACATTCCCTTCCAATCCACTATGGGCAAATAGTGTGCCTTTCTTGGCCAAAGATTTGTAATTTTATTCCATAAGTTTTGGGGGCTTTCCCATAGGTATTCTTAGCTATAAACACTCTTTTAAATCTATTAGAATGCTTAAAATTATCAAATTTTAGCCCCAACAACATGTTTTGGTCATAACATAACCTAGCTCTATTTTAGGCCCAAAATTGAGTTTCTTTGGTTCTAAAAATTTCATAGCCTCTTCCTTTATATCTTAGGACTTGAAATTTAGTATACATGACTTTAGGAAATTAAGAAAACACCATAAAAATTTTGAGGAAATTCGGACAACATCTCTCCATAATTTCTATTTTTCTAAAAATTACAATCTTTGTATTTTTTAAAGTTCTAGCATATAACAACAATGACTAAGCTCATATGGCCTTCATGTTCAACATATAAACTCCATTTTTAATTATCCATATGCTACCCAAAAGTGACCCATGACTAAAGTTCAACAAAACTAACCTAAACCATTTGATTTTCAAATGCAAAGTGGGGAAAACTTACTCTTTAAGCTTAATTCTTGCTTCCTTTGCTTTTCTCACACTAAAATCCCTTCTTTTCCCTCTTAGAGCAGCATGTCACCTTGAAGAAAGGATGAAGATACAGCTGCCCTTTGGAGAAAATGATTGGAAGATGAAGAAGATGAAGAAATTTGGTGAAGAATGGTGATATTTTTGCTTAGTTTCACTTCCTCTTCCACCTTTCCTCCCTTGCTCTCTCTCTTCACGCTTTTCTCTCCCTCTTCCTTGTGTGTGGTGTGAAAATGGTAGAACGGGGAGGAAGGAGATGAATTTAAATGAAGTTAAATGGTCATACCAAATTTGGACCCTTGGATCAACCTTTTCAAGATCAAATCTTAGGCTTCCATTCTTTTTTTTCTTTTGATTTCTAATTTCATGACTAAATATCTTCTTCCTAAAATTCCTTAGCCACACACTTAGATGTTCTTTCTTAGCCCTTAAGTTATGGTGACTTGATGGTTGGTAACTATGATTATTATTATTTTTTTACTCAACCATAGTCAATTTCTAACCTAACCATTGTTAATCCTTTAAACTAACCAAAAAAATCATTTCTTTTCTTTTCTCTTTATTTTATATTTATATTTAGATTTCATCTTCTCTAAAACCCTAATTATGCTTGCTTTTCTCTTATTGGGCCTTTAGAATTGGCTATTGGGCCTCACAATAGTCCAAAAATTAATATCCAGGCTCGATTAAAGTTTTACATTATAATATATATCTTTCGACTTTATAAAATTTATAAATATTATTTTCTTTGCTTTCTGGCCATACTGAACCTCAAACATGGATCAGGGACCCTCAACCTCGACCCTCATAAATTTTGGTGTCAATTGGATATCTGAGTCTTTAGGTGTAATTTTTACCGCTTTGTATTACGATTGTGCCGTAAAATTTTCGTTTATTATAGTTTAGTCTCTAAAACTCCTTCAGGGTTTCCTAACCCTTTAGCTATTCTTATTTCCATGAGTGTTATGACCTTTTCTTTTCATTTTGCTCATGGCTACTGATTAGGCTAACCAGATCTTGAACCAAATCCCGCTCGACCATCCAGACAACATGGCATCATCGAACTCACCTTATCAAATGAAGTTTAACCGTGGGTCACGAATTTCTAAAATTCCTACCTAATTTTTTGATATTCATGCCTAAAGCCACGAATAGAAGGTGAAATTAGATTTCCCAGAACTTTTAGGCAATTTGTACATTTTGCCCAGCTCACAACTTTTCTTTGCATTTTAGTCCCTGGCTCCTTTATACTTAGCCTTTAAGACTCTTTGGGGACCTTTTTTTGATCCCCTTTTTTTATTATTATTAGCCTTATTTTAGCTAATTTTTAATGGTGGATGTTACATGACATCCTTAGTACATCAATTCCTAATAGACCAACTTATAGAAGTAATCTTGAGGAGATAAAGGAATCTCAGAGGATGTGTGTTAACTATCAAGAAGTCAATTAAATCACTATATAGTATAGACATCCCATTCCTAAATTAGATAATGTATTTGATGAATTCCATGGCTCTCATGTGTTTTCTAAAATTGATTTAAAGAGTGAATATCATCAAATTAGAATGAGGGAAGGTGATGAATGGAAATAACTTTTAAAACAAAAGATGGTTTGTATCAATGATTGTTTATGCCTTTTGAGTTAACTAATGCACCTAAGACTTTCATGAAACTTATGAATCATATTTTCGGTGCTTTTATTGGAAAATTTGTAATTATTTATTTTGATGATATTTTGATTAATAGTAATAGCTTTGATGAACACATAGGGCATTTGAAACTTGTGCTAGAGGTTTTAAGGAAAGAAAAATTATATGCTAACCTTGAAAAGTATTTCTTTTGTATGGATCAAATTGTATTTCTTAGTTATGTCATTAGTGCTAAAGGAATTAAGTTTGATGAAGAAAATGTTAAAGTTACTAGGGAATGGTTAACACCTAATACCATTAGTAAAGTCCATATTCTTCATGATTTGATTAGCTTTTATAGGAAATTTGTAAAATATTTTAGCACTTTAGCTATACCATTAATTGAAATTATTAAGAAGCATGTAGGATTTAAATGGGGTGATGAGCAAGATAGAGCCTTTAATTTGATTAAGAAAAGATTGAGTTTTGCTCCATTATTTACATTACTCGATTTTTTAAAACTTTTAAAATTGACTGTGATGCTTCAAGTATTAGTGTTGAAGCTACTTTGATGCAAGAAAGGCATGCTAAGTAAAAGCCAAAAGGAGATGGACTAGTTAAAGTAACTAAAAGGACTAATGATAATACCTACAAATTGGATTTTCCTGTTGAGTAGAATGTAAGTGCTACTTTTAATGTTTCTAATATTTCCTTCTCTAATGTAGGTAAAGCTAATATGATGACAAATTCTTTTGAAGGATATAATGTCCCACATCGGGTAGGAAGACCCAGGGCTAAGGCCTTATAAGTGGGGGAGAATCCCTCCCTCCCAATGGTGTGCTTTTAGAAGACAAAACCCCACCACGTGGGAAATGAGAGTACCACAGGGTGTCGCAACAGAGACAATACTGTCGAGGGCTCTGTGGGGCAGTGGTATCAGAGCCGGCCTAGGCTCATGTGTAACCCGAGGACGGGTTGGCCCCAAGGGGGGTGGAATGAAATGTCTCACATCGGGTAGGAAGACCCTGGGCTAAGGCCTTATATGTGGGGGAGAATCCCTCGCTCCCGACGGCGCGCTTTTAGGAGGTAAAACTCCACCACATGGGAAATGAGAGTACCACGGAGTGTCGCAACAGGGATAATACCATCGAGGGCTCTGTGGGGCAGTGGTATCTAAGCCGGCCTAGCTGCACTACCCCACAGAGCTCTCGACGGTATTGTCCCCGTTACGACACCCCGTGGTACTCTCATTTCCCACGTGGTGGGGTTTTATCTCCTGAAAACGTGCCATCGGGAGGGAGGGATTCTCCCCCACTTATAAGGCCTTAGCCCAAGGTCTTCCTACCCGATGTGGGACATTACATTCCACCCCCCTTGGGGCCAACCAGTCCTCAGGTTGCACATGAGGCTAGGTTGGCTCTGATACCACTGCCTCACAGAGTCCTCGACGGTATTGTCACCGTTGTGACAACCTATGGCACTCTCATTTCCCACATGGTGGGGTTTTGTCTCCTAAAAGTGCGCCATCGGGAGGGAGTGATTCTCCCCCACTTATAAGGCGTTAGCCCAGGGTCTTCCTACCCAATGTGGGACGTTACAGTCCACCCTCCTTGGGGCCAACTGGTCCTCAGGTTGCACATGAGGTTAGGCCGGCTCTGATACCACTGCCTCAGAGCCCTCGACGATATTGTCCTCGTTGCGACACCCCGTGGTACTTTCATTTCCCACGTGATGGAGTTTTGTCTCCTGAAAGCGCACCGTCGGGAGGGAAGGATTCTCCCACACTTATAAGGCCTTAGCCCAGGGTCTTCCTACCTGATGTGGGATATTACATTTCACCCTCCTTAGGGCCAACCCGTCCTCTGGTTGCACATGAGGTTAGGCTGGCTCTGATACCACTGCCCCACAGAGCCCTCGACGGTATTGTCCTCGTTGCGACACCCCGTGATACTCTCATTTCTCACGTGGTGGGGTTTTGTCTCTTAAAAGCCCATCGTCGGGAGGAAGAGATTCTCCCCCACTTATAAGGCCTTAGCCTTAGGTCTTCCTAGCCAATGTGGAACATTACATTCCACCCTCCTTGGGGCTAACCTGTCCTCAGGTTGCACATGAAGTTAGGTCGGCTCTGATACCATTGTTCCACAGAGCCCTCGACGGTATTGTCCCCATTGCGATACCTCGCGGTACTCTCATTTCCCACGTGGTGGGGTTTTGTCTCCTGAAAGCGCGCCGTCAGGAGGGAAGGATTCTCCCTCACTTATAAGGCCTTAGCCCAGGGTCTTCCTACCCGATGTGGGACATTACATTCCACCCCCCTTGGGGCCAACCCATCCTCAGGTTGCACATGAGGCTAGGTCGGCTCTGATACCACTACCTCACAGAGTCCTCGACGGTATTGTCCCTATTGCAACACCCAGTGGTACTCTTATTTCACATGTGGTGGGGTTGTCTCCTAAAAGCCTGCCGTCGGGAAAGAGGGATTCTCCCTCACTTATAAGGCCTTAGTCCAAGGTCTTCCTACCCGATGTGGGACATTACATTCCATCCCTCTTGGGGCCAACCCATCCTCGGGTTGCACATGAGGCTAGACCGGCTCTGAGACCACTGCCCCACAGAGCCCTCGACGGTATTATACCCGTTACGACACCCCGTGGTACTCTTATTTCCCACGTGATGGGGTTTTGTCTCCTAAAAGCATGCTATTGGGAGGGAGGGATTCTCCCCCACTTATAAGGCCTTAGCCCAAGGTCTTCCTACCAAATGTGGGACATTACATTCCACCCCCCTTGGGGTCAACCCGTCCTCGGGTTGCACATGAGGCTAGGCCGGCTCTGATACCACTGCCCCACAGAGCCCTCGATGGTATTGTCCCCGTTGTGACACCCCATGGTACTCTCATTTCCCATGTGGTGGGGTTTTGTCTCCTAAAAGTGCACCATCAGGAGGGAGAGATTCTCCCCCACTTATAAGACCTTAGTACAGGGTCTTCCTACCTGATGTGGGATATTACATTCCATCCCCTTGGGGCCAACCCGTCCTCTGGTTGCACATGAGGCTAGGCCGGCTTTGATACCACTGCCCCACAGAGCCCTCGATGGTATTGTCGTCGTTGCAACACCCCGTGGTACTCTCATTTCCTACATGGTGGGGTTTTGTCTCCTGCAAACGCACCGTCGGGAAGGAAGGATTATCCCCCACTTATAAGGCCTTAGCCTAAGGTCTTCCTACCCGATGTGGGACATTACATTCCATCCCCCTTAGGGCCAACCCATCCTCAGATTGTACATGAGGCTAGGCCGGCTCTGATACCACTGCCCCACAGAGCCCTCGATTGTATTGTCCCCGTTGCGACACCCCGTGGTACTTTCATTTCCCACGTGGTGGGGTTTTGTCTCCTAAAAGGGCATCGTCAGGAGGGAGGGATTCTCCCCCACTTATAACGCCTTAGCCCAGGGTCTTGTTACCCGATGTGGGACATTTTAAAGGAGGCATGCAAATATCAAAGGATCCATTGCTTATTTATGGAGGTTCAATTACAAGAGCAAAAGCTAAAGGAATAAAAGAAGTTTTGAGTGTATTACTTAAAGAAGTATAGACTAAATAAGCTTTTTATGATACAATCAGCATGGGATTGGGCTTGGATCAGAGTGAAAGCCTTACAAGAATCATTTAAATATATAGCCAAGGTTAAGATTAAGGCCAGGCTATATAAGCATGCTTAGTTAATGTTTTAGGCTTGTTATATCTTTGTTTGGGTTGAACTATTATGTTTAAGCCCAATAGGCATACTAGGGTTTGATTATTAGCTTATAAATATGCAATGTTCTTAAGCTACAAATTTTAACTTTACAAATTCATATTTTTATATGGAGAGAGTTTTCCTCTTTGGTCCTTTTATGAACTTTGCGAATTTATCAAGATTTTTGTCTTGTGGCATTCTAATCTAACTACTAACTATCATTCCTATCCTTTTTTAGAGTGTGGTGTCAATATTGTTCTTTATATCTCTAAGCCATGCTTTTTATAAACATTAGGTTAAGATCTCATTGTTCTATAATATGATTTCTAGTTTTCTTAGGTTATAATTCACACTCTCATGGGTTTGAGGAATTCATTGTCTAAGTGTTCACATTATATTTTTATTCCTTGCAAGTCCAATATCAGCAATTTTAACAATTCCACGTTCCTTGCCTTTAGCCTTAACTTGTTTAAAGAAAGTTTAAGTAGAAAAACACAAAGAGCATTAACCATAAATGAAAAAAGGAAATGCAAATTGCAGCTTGTAATATCCAGTTCTCTGAAAATGAGAGAAAACGCGAGAACTGTAACATACGGTTTCTCTATAAACGAACAAAATTCACCGAATACAAAAGCAAGTCCCTCGAAATGACTTAGTTAAAGTTCTGAAAAATTTAGGAAGCATTCTAGACTCTTAAAAATGAGAATTCCAGGCTCAAACAGAAAGAAAAATAGAGCTAGAATGAAGAAATGAATGGTGACAAAAGATTGACGAAATGTAAAGGTATTTTCATCATTTAAGCAAATTTTGGAATTCTCATAGGAGGACTTTTTAAATGAAAGTTCTGAGTTCTCCAGGGTTCCTAACCATGGGAAGTCTTGAGACAGCTAAAGCCCCTCCGGTGGATGTTTTTTAATAACGGTGACCCTAAACTTTGATAAATCTGTTTGGGAAGATTTTAGCTCCGATTTGAGTGATTCCAAAGGTATTTTACTAAATTGAGGACCTAAATTTCATAATAGAAAAGACAGTTCTAAAAAATGAGCTAAAACGAGTTAGAAAAGAAAATACCAAAAACAAAAGGCAAAATGAGAATTTTTGAAAAAGGAAGCTTCTTGAATACTCTCCATTATTCACGTTTCTTCTTCCCCATGTCTAAACTGACTCACTTTTGCCCTCAAACCAAATAAATAAGGCAACTCTTAGGCACACCAAAGGAAGCAAAAATGAAGAGGAAAAATTCAAGAAAAAGGTAAGAAAAGTGTAGACTTTTATGCTCTCCTCTTTAGTAAACTTGTTCCTCTCATTCTCCTCTTCAATTCTATGGTTTTATTGAGGGATTTAGTGATGTTTTAGGTCTGGTCCAGAGGAGGGATTCTAGAATTTGAAAGAGAGGAATTCACCACTTGGAAGAGCACTTGAAAAAGGCTAGAAAATCAAGGTAAGTTGTTGCCTTCCATGTTTCTTCTTCCTTGTTTCTCCTTGTAGGAATTTCACCCCATATAAAGCCCAATCAAAGAGAGATGAATTCTAGCCATAGCAAGAGAGATGAATAGGTTTTAGAGGGTAAGAAACAAGTAAGTGCAAAGAAATTAAAGAAAGAAGCATGAATTTGCAAGATGGAGGTTAGGGTTTTTATTGCACATTGAACTCTACCATGAACCCTATCCATATTTTATGGTGTTTAAGAGTTCATATAGGCTCTTAAGACACCAAGAGAGCTTCCTACATGATTCTCCCATCAAAGGAAGTAAAAAAACTCGAAGGATGCCAAGAAGAGCATATGCTTCGCCCTAGAGTAGAAATGGCACCTAGGGGTAGTTTTAATTTGTTCTAAGCTTATTTTTGAGTCATGTATGATAGGAGAGTATGAGAGGAAGCCTTAGAAAAATTTTAGAAACCATAAAAAGTGAGATGGCCTTGTGTGTTCCATATTATGACTTAAAGAAGCAACACTTATCTAGGCTCCTTAAATTAATTGTGTGAGGATTCCAAGAGGTTTAAATGGAGTCAAGAATCCTAAATAATGGAGATAATGGAGCCAAGATAATATTTTCCCAAGATTGCTTCATTAAGTATATTATGGAACCATAAAAGAGCCTTATGAGTCACCTAGCTTTCCTAGTGAATATATGATCTTATAATGTGATTTAAGAGTGTAATTGATTTCTATATGATGTGTCTAGGTCAAGAGAAATGATCTCCACCTTCTTGGGTATATGAGGTCAAGGGAGAGGACTCAAGGCTTAAGGAAAAAGTGTGTGAATACAAGCGACCTTCTCTCATGCATGAATGTGTACTTACATTGTCTTTCAATGTGTGTATATATGTTTTGAGCTATGAAAAGTAATTTAGCATGAGTTTTTATTCTAGAGTACCATGATGATGTTTTATGCATTCAAATAATGTTTTATATGTTTGCTTTGGTTTGCTTGAGTGTGGAGAAGCCAAGAACCTCTAGTCATGGTGAAGATGAACTAAGAATCCTAGAACTTAGTTAAGACAAGGTAAGGAGTCTTCTAAAAATGAGGTTGACTCCCAAGAGTAAGGTTGAGTCAAAAACTCTTAAAGAAAGTAGACGAGGTAAGTCCAAAATCCACAAGTGAATGGGTGAGGCTAATCCACTCACTTGACAAGCCTATGTATGCTAAACATGATGTGTTCAAATGCTAATAATGTTTTATGAATGCTTATATATGTCAAGACTTATTTTGCATCTTTTATGTATGATTGAAAGGGAGCTGAGCTATTGGGATTATTTGAATCCCATTCCCTCCTCTTCAATGTCTTAACATGCTAGGTGAAGCAATTGAGCAAGGTAATGGAAGCCACCACCAAACAAAGGAGAAGGAGATTGACATCAAAATGCATGAAATGGCTTAGATTTATCTCCTTTGTAGCCATACACATGGCAAATGATGTAATCTCATGATGAAATTGTTATGTAATTATATGAGCATATGTAAATACCTAAATGTGTGATGTATGAATGAACTATGAGGCCAAATGTATGAGATAGCATGTTTTGGGTATTAGATGGCCAAAGCTAGCATGTGTATTCTTGTGTATATCATGGGAAGCATGAGTGAGTTTGAGAAATCTAGATTTATGCAACTTTAAGAAAAGTTTAAAAAGTCATTTTGGTGCATTCTCATGTGGTCAAATGGTCATGGTTACCATAGAATTTGAAATAGACCATTTGGACCCCCTATATAACACAAAATGAGCCATTTTGCAACCCAATGTCAAGATCTAACCAAATAAACGAATTTGTCCATGAAATTTGGCATTCATATAGATCTTATCTAGATATTTTTGGAAAGCCAAAGATCAGATTATTTGAAGCTCTATGGAATTAATTGTGATTTTCCAAAATTGCCATTTGTCTGCTAAACTGATATATATACTGTTTATACGGTTAGAAACTTGAGCTGTGTTATTCATAGGCCAAATGATGTCCAATGCTCATGATATTTTATAAAAATAAACTAGACATAATATGCTTTCCATGGCCACTGAGATCACCCTAATTAGACTTATGAGTAGGGAGATATGAATTTTTGAAATTGGAAATCAATACTAGAGATTATAACTGACCTCTAGTACTATTTTATCATTTTTTGGTGTCTAGTAGCCTCTGTTGTGGTCTAAATTTATTTTTATCATAAATTATCCATCTGTAACTTTCTAGAATGGTATATTTTGCCTATTTTTGATGTTTTTATAATTAGTTATGATTTTTCAAAATTTAGGCACAGAATCTAGAAAACTGATCCAAGGTTGCACTAGTCTGTTTTGTGTATTTACTACCTTTGCTCGAGGTATGGACCATCTCTTGAGCTTGTTATGGGTTGTAATTATGTATCTAAATGTGACAATAAAAAGGATGAGTCCATATGACCTATAGGACACCCAAAGGAAATTTTTATCTGTGGAGAAAGGCATCTTAACTTATAATTCCCCATGCCATTATGTTGCTTCCCATAAAATTTATATGAGATGAGGCATAGGATTTGCATGAGTTGAGTGTTAAAGTTATGGTGTTACATAGCTTATAGAAATAAAAGTATATCAGTAATATAAACTAAGGGTAGTTAAAAAATTGTACCAATATATTTGATGGCTTTAGATCTTAATGAATAATCCAATTACTACAACAAAAATGCATTGCATTAAGTTGATTTATAAAAAGAAAAATTGAAAAGGTGCGAGAGTAAAGATTTAAAAGTGTATTGATTAAGGGGTTGGTTGACTTTGTCCTTAGGATGGAAGATAATCCTTTTGTAGGACAGTCCAAATCATGTTCATTGATACCAGAAAAGAAGCCACTTGTTATAAGACTTATTTGTTTTGAGTGTTCCAAGAGCAACTGTATCTAGTTGTTGCCCAATTTTATTAGATTAATTGCCTGTTTCAATACTAAAGATTCTTTTCCTTAATTTGTATAGCTTTCAAGATGAGATAAAAGATCTCCTCTCTTAGATATCATAGCTCTCACTTTATCATTAACCTTGATATTGAAACCCAATAATGAGTAGAGGCAGAGACACACAATGCATAACACTATGCCTAATAAAGAAAAGAATCAGTCATCCAATTACATGTGTAATAGTAATAGTCATAAATGGAGCCTACATTCTTAATTGAAAGTAAATTTTTAAAACCTTTAATTGATAAGATGAAATTGGATCAATTTAAATATTTAAACCTAGATATGCAAATAAACCTTACCTTTATTTCATGAGGTAGGCAAAGATGAAATCATAAACCTTATATCAAATACCTATTTACCTTTGATTTCACCTTAGCCAATGCTTCTATAATCATCTCCAAAACCCAAAATCTTGAATCAACAAACTGGCAAATAATGTAAAAGACTAAGAAACACCTCCAAAAGCCATCACACAAAAGTGTCTATACCAATGATCAAAAACCCTAAAAAAAAAACTTCTACAATGAAATAACAAGATAAGTAGAACCTATATCTTACAATCAACTATTAGATTAAAACTTACAAAAGAAAAAAGCATAAAAACACTCTAATCATAGAATTCTTAGGTTTTCATCCCAAAACATAACCAAAATTAGAATGATAGCCAAAAAGAAAAAAAGGAAATAAAAGAAATAAGTTATGAATTGTTCAATAATGGTGTACCTCTACTAGTAGAAAAGTGGTAGGAATCAAAGAGGAGTCATAGAAGAGTCCAACAATAGTGGTGATCTTCGTCAAAGTGGACAATTGAAACCATCTTCCATGAGAAGTTGCCATGAGGAAACTATTAGAATTCTCACACTGATGGTGCACTACCAACTTAGATCATAACATATGTCTCCCCATCATGCTCATACTCCTAAAAAATTCAATCAATCCTTCTCATGCTCAATTTCCAAACTCAAGGAAAGCTATAAGCTTGTAATAAAGGAGGTAACATGGCATAGTTAGGAATTGAAAGAGATAAGTACATTTGAAAGAGAGTTTAGGTATTGGAAACAATTAGAGAGAAGACTTAAGTTGTCTACATTCCATTTGGTTCAAACATAAACCTCTTCACTTTGATAATTCTTTGTCACATCTAGAATTACGAGTGTTTAGTAATGTGAGCATTGAATCCTTGCATGTTTCACATCTTTCTATGTTATATCATTAGTAAATCTTTCAAGGAAAATGAATGCAATTTGTAAATGCAATACATGTTGATATGGAACAAAAGAGTGGGATATATCATTATTTTATTAATAGGAAGAAACCCTTATTCAAATTTAACATCATTCAATAAAACATTTTTATAATATTATATAAATGGCATTTGTATTATAGGTCATTCAAAATCTAGTCTAATAAAGAAAATTAGGCAAATAAATTGTCTCTATGTCACATGAAGTTGCTCCACATCATACATTAAGGTGGAAGTATGAAATTGCAACAATTTAGTTTCATTAATTGCACAAAATTTTGTTTTAGTATATCATATAAAAGATTGTAATTGAACACTTATTTGTACTCTAAATTTGGCTCTAATAGTCTATAGGTAGGATCCCTTACCCCAATTTATGTTGTGAAATGGATAAGAATTGAGATTTGAGCTCTCTTTGATGTTTTTGTTGAGATATGATTGTTTATAGAAAATTTGGGATGTCTTACTTTTAAAAAAGACTGTACCAAAATTTTTACAAAATGATGAAGGCAAACTAAATATGTAATCAAAGGTTCTTAAATCTTGGAATGAAATTTCCAAATAGAATGTATTCTCCAATTAATTTATTATATGTGTCCTAGTAAGGCAAGAAAGCATAGGTTTAGATTGTTCCATTTGGCTTACATATGCAAGTTTCATCTCATAATTGGCATTGATCACATCTCCAATTGGAGATTGGAGTGTAAAACAATTAAGAAAACTAAAGTTGATGACTAAGTATAACAAGTGAAAACATAAGATAAGATAACAATTCATAATAATGATAACAACCAAGAACAAAGATAATATAATGTAGAAAGTGACAACTAAAAGAATAACTAAATAAAATAATGCAAAAAATAAATAAAGAAAGGAAAAATCCATTTTAGAAGCCTTTATATGATCATGTGAATGGTAATTTTTATAAAAGGGAGACAGGTTGTGAGCCACATCAAAATTTCAGGACTCTCACCCATTGTCTTATGTGTTTAGTCCTTGGAGGTCCCTTGGAGTAAAGAAATAGGTAGCGTATTCTCATAATTTCCAAAAGTAGAAAAGATGGTGTAACTTGGTGTTTCAAGTCAAGGATAACGCAAGTTCATCGGTCCCAAACCTTTAAAAGATTCAATGTATAGAAATGAATTTTTTTCCTTAATATATTCTTCAATAGTGTTTAGTGTGATTAAAAGGAAAGAAGGACGTATGGTGTTCAAAGGTTTAATTGGTTTGATTTTGGACAAAAACCAAACTAAACTAAACAAGTCAATTTTGCAAATGGAGGACTTATTTGGTTATAGGTTATGATAAGTTAAGTTAAGTTTAGTTTAAACTCACTTTTTTTTCAAGTGACTTGACTTATTTATGCTTTTTAGATATTTGTTTCATAATAAAAACTAGGATGTGACTTGACTCAAATATTCATAATCATCAACTTATTTTTCTTCTTCTTTATATAATAACCCTTACAACTTACAAGCTATTTTCCCCCTAAATCACATGATATAACTTTATGCAAAAAGAAGGACTTGTTCAATTATGGGTTATGATCAGTTTAGTTTGATTTAGTTTATGCTCACTTTTTTTTAGTGATTTGTCTCTCTTATTTTTTAAATATTTGTGTGATAATAAAATCTTGGATGTGACTTGACTCAAATTGAGATAGAATGAGTTAATGTAGTGTTAGGGACTGTATCACCATCATAAGTATCCTAATTATTATGTGTCTTTATCTTCTTAAGTAGATCAAAGTCCATTATTTATAAGGTGAATGTGTGGGATTCCTTTGGCTTAGGTTTAGGTGCTAAGGTCTCTCTATGGTCCATGGTCCTATCCCTAGTGCAAGATAAGGATTGCAATGCAACCAAGTCAAACACATATAAACTAGCAAGTGTACTAGTTAAATAAGTAATAAAGAACCAAATAGTGTATCATTTCTATAATGAATACACTACCTTTACTCTAGGCATTATAAATATTTTCTCAATGTACAAATTATTTCCACATATGTACAAGAATATATATATGTACAAAGTAAGTTAGTTCTATATGTGTTGCGTAAAATTTTCTAGTGCACAAATTGCATAAGAACTATAGAAAAAGTGAGTTGAGCATCATCCCACGAGGAAGGTGGATCAAATACCAATTCCTAAAAATTAATCATATTATCTAAAAGATCATTGAAATAGATTGAGAGCTAAGAGAAAGCAAAACTTGTGAAAATAACTAACAAGACTATCTAATGGTAAAAGACTCTGAGATTTAGATTTTAATATCTCTTCCTATGAATAAATCTAACTAACTCATGTAATTTATTTTTATCCTAATTAATTGCTAATTTCCTAAATAATTCAAAATTTAATCTTGAAATAAATCATGTATATTTGTGCTAATTTTACATGTACTCTTACGATTGTGTGTTTTAACATAAACCCATTACATTCTATAAACCTCAATATAACCTTGCATGTAGCGGCTTGGTATGTATGCAGGTTACAATCTCGCTTAGATTAGATTATTATCTCTAGAAACTTATGTCTAAGTTTACTATTCAAGTGATTCCCTATAGTGATTGACCTTTTAATCCTTTTCATTACATATTTACCATGAACAATTAGTGGTAAGCAAATTGCAAAAGAAATTAAAAGCTAAATAATAAATTAATTAAATAAAAATTCATTACATGAATATGATCAAAATTCAAACATACTCAAATAATATATACATTTAAACCCCAAATCTAAGAGATTTAATTGCTCATAATGAAAAATAAAATCTTAAGATAAAAACTAAATGAATCCATCACAAAAAAAGAGAAAAAGAGTAGATAGAAAGAAAACAAATCAATAATGGTTGCAATCTTTGGTGAGAATTTTAGATTTTTGTGTGATGTTTGTTCTTTAAACCTCTTTCCTCTTGATAGTAGTGTTATAGCTAAAATTAGTTTCAGATGGTATCTACATAAGGCCCTAGGTTCTAAAAATTTTTCCAATAATACCCTAAAACTTCTTAAGAATAAGTAGTTATCTTAATTCAATAAGGATTCAATTTCCTAATTTTGCTCTTTGACTTAGTTGCCTCTTTTGAATAAGATGCAAGCCTCTTTAAAAGTTTCTCCCTATGCAAAAGATGTAGTCCTAGATATTAGCTTTTCAACTCACTTAGATTTTGCATAAAACAAAGGCCTATAGCTTAAGTTATAGGCTAAAAACTAACATTGCCTCGACCAGTCTATCTAGACACATAATCTTAACTTCCAAGCCAATTTACTCCTTTAAAAAGATCTTAGTTTAACTCTGGCCCTTACAAAACTTACAGCCCTAGATGTGTAGATGATTTTGTGTTTTTGAATCACCTAATTCCAACATTAAAAGCCTTAGATACATTCTTTTAAAGAGTTAGAGGTAGAGCAAAAATCCTACTTCTATCAGGATTAGAATAGCTTTTTATACTAGATTTTAGAGCCATGTTTGAAAGTCTAAATGGACGTGGATCTTGGCCCATAATTGCATTCCAAAAATCTTGAGACATCCTTTACAACTTTTTTGAACCCTTATTCACATTATGAACTTCTAGCCCAATGAAGAACCTAAAAAAAGCAACAAAGGTTAGAAACATAAAATGTTTACTCTCAATTCTTAATTTATGTCCTAAATACAAATATCAACATTAATAATCATAATAAGACATAAATTATACTAAATAGACTAGTTGTAAGGGGAAAACAATGTAAGATAATATATCTATCAAATTCCCCCACACTTGGCTTTCGTATGTCTTTTAGGCAAACTAGATATTTAGCAGAGGATACCCAAATCTCTCTCAAGACATTATCACAAATGTAGAGGTCATTCTATGTAATCCTCAATCAAACACATTAACCAAATTTAAAATTGCAACAATATCAAGTAAACTAAAATCAAGCATGCTCATTTTGGTTCATTTCTATCCAAAACTATTCTCAATTAATCACACAAACCTTGCAACTAAAATAATTAGTTCATGCATATCTCACCCATCAACTTCCTCTTTACTACTACGAATTGGATAGCAAATTATGGTGTTTTTAAAAATAAGTGCTGATAAATATCATTTTTTATATATTTTATTTACCTTAATTTAGGCATTTTAATAATGAATTAAGGCCTAATTGATTTAATTGGAGAATATTTGATTTTATTAGCCATTTTTGTACTTTAGAAATTTATTTGCAAACTTATTGGATTTTAATACATAAATTTCTTTTAAATAATTTTGTGAATGTTCCTACTTAATTTTTTCCATTCTTTTTCTGCAGATTTTGGGCAAATTATATTTAAATGTTGAAAAAAAAATTTGGAAGATGATGGATGAATCATGCAAGATCTAACTCACATAGCCTTTTTACTCATATGTTGAAGCAAGTCCAACTCTCTCACTCATATTGATGCACACACAATCATCATTCATGCACTAGGTCACATGAAGGCTCAAGGGAAATGTAATACCTTAGCTTCCTAGCCTTCCATTATATCACAAAGGCTTAATCTTACACAATTACATGGAAGTCACAACTTTCGTATTGGTTTTTAGCGACATTAAATGCCCAAGTACTCGATGTTCAGCTTAATAAACCATTTACGCTTACCTAATTTATTTTTCATCTATAACATACTTATTCATATCAAAAACATCATAATTCATCACACAAATCTCGAATCTTGAACCATACTTTAGAATATCAGAATTTTGCTCTCGGTTTGTAGGGCTAATTTTCTAATATGAACTTTGAAAATCCATAACTAATTTTAGAAAAATCAAAATCATGCATATGATAGCTTTCTGGAAAGATCTAGATGTCAAATAATGAATAAAAATAATTCTAGATCAATACAAAAGCATTTAGCTCTTAAAAAAAAATAGTAACCTAGGTCGTGCTTTCAAACTAATACAGACCTTGATATTCAAAAATTCATAACTCTCTCTGTACTGATCTAAATTGAGTGCTCTTAGTAGCTATGGAAAGCTTATGATGTTTAGTTTATGCTTGTAAACTTTCATAAGTATTAGATTTCATTTGGCCTCAAAGAGACCCTGGAACCAAAACTAACCATATGAATAGTAGTCTTGACTGTATAATTTGGCAAACTTTGAAAAATCATAATAAATTCTCTAGAGTTTCAAATTAGGTGCTCTTTAACTTTGTGAAAAGATGTAAAAAATATCCATTTGGTTAGACTTTGGTTCAACTCAAGAAAATGGTCAATTTGAAGTTCATAAAGGGGTCAAAATGCACCAAATAGTTTTCTAATCATTCCACAACTATTTTAGTATGTCCAAAAGCATAAACACAACCTATAAGAGCATCCCAAATGGTCCAAATATCATGCATCTCAAAACCACTATCCTAGTTTTCATTATACACAAGTACATCAAGGCTCTAGAATGTCAAACTCATACATAAACATTCATTTGGTTCCAAATTCTATTCATACATCATATTTGTATATATTTTCTTGTGCTCAATTGTTTACATCACATGTACATCATATAGATACAAACTCTAACATCAAAATACATAAATTTATATTCCATTGTCAAAATTCCATGTTTCAAGATATTTGGCCTCTATTCCTCGGTCCATTTGGCTTACCTAGATATTGTTAGACATATGTGAGGAAAGAGTGAGATTCAAACAATCCCAATAGCTTATTTGTAACACCATATATTTCTGGCATGCTTCCTATTGTTTCTAAGTCTCACATGATGAATTGCACAAAAGGGAATGGAAAATGGCATTAAAATAATACTTTATTTCGCGTTGCGTTGCGTATGAAAATTCTATTCGATATCATGCGGACCATATGAGCTCATATATTGCATTCTAATATTTAATTACATAAATAAATCACCAAAATTGGCCCACAACTCATGGAATTCAAAGGGGAGTATCAAACTCACACTATTATTTTCGGCCAGAATTTTAGTTTTTCTGTCACAATTTTAGAAATTCATAACTAAATCCAAAAAATTTGAAACCCAACAAAATTTATCATTCCAGAAATCTCTGGATTTCTACCCCATGTTAAAAATAATTTCCGCTTATGAATCATTAAGGGGAGAACACTTGACATCCGAAAAGTCACTGAGGTCACTGCTGTCTGGGCCACTAGTTCAATTTACTGATATGAAGTTTCAAAATTCATAAATAATTATAAAAAAATTGAAATCAAGTATTCTTGGCCATTCTGGAAATATACACATGTCTACTTTATGCCAAAAATATGTACAGGCCATGAAACAGAACACATAAAGCATTTGACATGCAGAAAGGGACAAAGGTTCGGACAGCTACTAGTACTGATGCAAGTGTCTATTATGAACTTTGAAAATGTCCAATTAATTCCATAAAAATAAAATACATGCAAATGATACCAATTTAGAAATATATGAATGTTAAATTTATGGTAAAAATAGGCTCAGACCATCTAAAGCACGTTTAGCTACTGAAATTCAATGGAACAGTGACTCAGGTCGTGCTGCATTACTGTTGCTATTCCAGAAATTCAAAAATTCATATCTCTTAGCTCGATCTCCAAATGAGGTGCTTCCAATTTCTATAAGTCTTTGTGACTTCCTAGTTTTTTTCTATAAAATTTCGTAGCCATTGGACCACGTTTGCCTCTCGGATGACATAATTTCACAACTGACCAAATGAACAGTACTGGTGCAAATCTGAAATTCTGATACCAACTTTGAAAAATCATAGAAAATTCCACAGACCTCCAAATGATCTGATCTTTGGCTTCCAAAAAGCTCTATGCAAGATCTACTTACATGCAAAATTTCAAGTCAAGAAGAGGTCATTTGGTCAGATTTTACTATAGCTCAAGAATATGGCAATTTTGGTTCCAACAAGAGGCAAATTTGGTTCAAATGAACCATCTATTATTCCACACACATTTGAGCAACTTAGAAAGTATAAATATAGCATAAATAAGTCCCTCATAAGGTCTGAACCCTCATGCAACTCAAATTCACCATGCCACTTCCATAAACATACATACACAAGTGGGCTCCCAAGTGGTCAAAATACACAATTCTATTCATTAAACTCTATTCTTGATACATACACTAACTTTACATAGTTTTACACTTGTCCAAAGTGTCATGGCTCAAAAATAACATTTAAATATCCAATTTGACATTCTAGATATCATAGTACATCAAAAATGGAAAGATTTGCCAAGAGATGGGGATTTAAGCTCTTTGGCTTCCATCCTTTGGATCTTGAACTCCACCTAGATCATATGATATGAGAGAAAGGAGGGGTGAGATTCATTGAATCTCAATAGCTCATACACTTATTCAAACACATTTTAAGGCATACAACATGTCAAAGGTACAAGTATGCAACTACTCAATTGATGAAGCATTCAATTCCCACATCTTTATGTCACAAACACATGTCAAGAATAAAAATGAGCTCTAAGGACTTTTGGTTTGGCCTCACCCCATTTCTAGGACTTTTGGATTGCCTCACTCTTGGTTTTTGGGACTTTTGACTTACCCTCACCCATCCAAGGGACTTTTGGCCTTGTCTCACTTATGCCATGAGACTTTTGGCACTACCTTTACCCTTATGAGCCATTTCCATCATTCAAAGACATTCAAGAAAATATATTGGTATCAAAATAGCAACATAGCATCAAGTGGCATGTCTCAAACATATAAACATACATACAAGCATACAATGACACATATGCAATAAGAAAATGCAACAAGAAAAGGTGGAGAGCTACCTTGGTGCAAATTCAAGCTTTGCTTTGCTTGTTTCTTCTCCTTTTCGGTTCCACAAACACAAGGAAGCGGGGTTGGATTTCCTTGGCCTATTCACAATAAACAACACTTAATTATACTCTTGGAGCAAATTATGACATCCAACTTACTCTTAAGACTACACTTTGTTCTATTTGTCACAATATGGTTCTATTAAGGACCTAATGAAGAAACTACTATAATTAACATTCTTGGTTCCATTCTCTTGCCATATTTAGACCTCTTGCCCTCATTTAAGGTCCTTGAAGCCATCACACACTCACTTTCACAAACCTAGGTCTATGTTGCTTCATGAGGTTACATTATGGAAGCCATTGCCTCATCTCCCAACCTAAGGCTTCTAAATTTTTCCCAAGGGTTTCTCCTATCTTCTTTTATCATATAAAGTCCCAAATCAAGCTTAGAACCATTTAAAATACCCTCTAACTATCTCTATGGGTTTTGACCTAGTTATGCTTCCATTAAAGACCTATGGAGTTTGGGATTTTTCGTTAATGGATGGGGCACTTGGGAGGCTCTCTAGGAGTCTTAGAAACTCAAACAAACACTCACATATAATGGGAAAGTCTTGAATCAATCTAGATTTTAAACTATGTTCAAACACCCTACACTTTTCCAACTTGAGTTTTACTAGTTTTGCATGCTTTTCTTTAGTATAATCTATCTTTCCATGGCTTAGTTTGATGGATTCTTTTGGATTATAAAATAGAAACTCTTCCCTCTTCATGGTTCTGTTTGAGACATCCCACCATGGAAGAGGAGAAGGAGAAAAAGAAGCAACAAAGGGAGAGAAACTACCTTGCAATCAAGCTTCCTTCAAGAGCCTTTCCTCTTCCCTCTTTCTCCTCCTTAAATTTTGAATTTTCCTCCTCTGATCTGGACCCAAATCAGCACCAAAAATTGCATTAAAACCATGAAAAGATGAAGCAAGAAAGGGAGGATAAAGTTTTCAAGAGGAAGGAGCATGAAAACCTTACACTTTCTCACCCCTTTCTTTAGCTTTTCTTCCTCCAAAATTCCCTCTCTTTGTGTGCCTAAGACAGAAGCTCCTTTTCTGAGATTTAGGTAGAAGAAAGTCGGTTTAGAGACGGGGGGAGCTGAACGTGGATTAAAAAGAGACTTTGGAAGCTTCCTTTGTGCAATTTGTTTCCATTTTTGTCCTTCCATAATGGCATTTCTGGTTTGGCTTCTTTTTAACTCATTTTTTAGAACTGTCTTTTCCATCATAAAATTTAGATTCCCAATTTAATAAAATTCCTTTAGAATCACTCAAATCAGAGCTAAAACATTTCTGAACAAACCAGTCAAAGTTTGGGTCAACCAATGTCGAAAAGAGTACACCGGAGGGGCTTTACTGGTCCCAAGGCTTTCCATGGTTTTTGGGGCCTTTGAGAACCATGGGCAACTCAAAATTTCCATTTAAAAAGCCCTCCTAGATGTTTTTCCAAAATTGCACTTATTTACGAAAATGCCATTGGCCTTTCAACAAATTTTTTCGAATCACTTCAAGCCCTGTTTCTGGGCAACTCAAAGCTCAAATCCTCATTTTCTATTATTTAAAATTTTATTCAAATTTTATTTGGTTTTGAATTACTCATCTCAGGGGACTTGCTTTTCAAATCGGCCCGTTCCAATGATTGTACAACATATCGGGCGTTACATTTTTACCCTTTCAAATATACATATATAATGCATTTACATGTTAAAAAATGTATGCATACCATAAAAACTTCTCATGAACATACATAAATCAATTTCCTTATTATCTAAACTCATACATATCAAACATAAGTTATGGGGGATGTTAGTTTAGCCTCACCCAACTTTCTTAAGATTTTTAGATTTATCTTACCCACTTTAAGGGACTTTTGACTTAGCTTCATTCTTTCTTAAGACTTTTGGCTTTGTCTTGCCCATTCTTAGGGACTTTTGGCTTATCTTTACCCATTATTCTAAAGGACTTTTTGTAACATCTGGTACCTCTATAAATATGAGAAACATAATGCCCGGCTTCTCTGTAAACATACGTAATTCATCGGATACAAAAGAAAGTCTCCCAGATAAAATGATTTGAGATCCAATAAAATTAGAGTATAATTTAGACCTCAAATAATAAGGATTCAAGTTCAAAAGTGCCCTAAAAACGGAGCCAGAATGACTAGACGAAATTCACTGAAGATGTAGTGGTATTTTCATAATTGTGAGCACTTTTTTGAAAACTCATAGGAAGGATTTTTAAATGAGAAAAATGAGTTTCCTGGGGTTCTCATAGGCCCTAAAAATTATAAGAAATCCCAAAATAGTTAAAACCCCTTAGGTTTATGATTTAGAATGTCAATGACCCCAAACTTTAACCCTTTCATTCAAGAAGATTTTAGACCCAATTTGAGTGATTCCAAAAGCTATTTAGAGAACCTAAACTTTATCATGGAAAATACAGTCCTCGAAAAGGATTTGAAATGAGCCTAAAATGAAAAAGCTAAGAATGAAGGGCAAAACTGGAAATTTGAAATGTCTTAAATGGGTCCCTAGCATATATATAGCATGCCCCGCTTCTTCCTATCACCTTGGCTGACTTTCCTCTACACTAAAATAGAACCCTAAGCTCCTTGAAGTGGTGCGCCAAAAGGGAGGAAGAAGGGAAGAAAAAACCAAGCAAAAAGGTAAGAAAATCCATGGTTTTCATGCTTCTTCCTTCACCAACCTTGCTCTCCTCCTTCTCCTCTTTCTTTCTATGGATTTAATGATATATTTAGGTTTGTTTTGAGGTCAGACCAAGGGAGGAAATTGTGAATTTCAAGAGGAAAATCCAAGCAAAGGAAGAAGCATCCAAGAAGGGCTAGGAAAACAAGGTATTTTGTTACTTTCATGCTTGATCCTCCTTGTTCTTCTTCTTGAGTATTTTGTCCCACATATGGACAGCCAAGAGGAGTTGAAATTTTAACCAAACCAAGGATGAATCCTAGGATTTAGAGTGTGGGAAAACAAGAATATGCAAAGAAATGTAAGAAAAAACCATTGATTTGTAAGATGTCTAGTCTAGGGTTTCACTTTCACCTTAGTTTGTAAGAAGCTTCCTAGCCATGATTTAAAGTGTCTAAAAGTTTATGTGAATTCCTAAGACATTAAAGAAGCCTCCCATATGCTTCTCCCATCAAAGAAATTAAAACAACTCCATTAGTGCCATATAGAAAGCATAGCCTCAACTAAAGAGGGTTTATGCACCTAGGGAGTCTTTTAATTTCTTCTAAGCTTAGTTTTGCATCATATATGATAGGAGAATATGAGAGAAAGCCTAGAAAAAATTTTAGAAAGCCTAGAAAGTGTAATGGAGATATAGGCTCTATATTGTAGCATAATGAAGCAACACCTGCCTAGGCTCCTTGAAATGATTGTGCGATGACTCCAAGAGGTCTAGATTGAGTCAAAAATCATAGATGAAAGGAAAAATGGACCCAAGATTATGTCTTCCCAAGGTTGCTTCATTAGGTGCCTTATAGAACTATAATTGAACCTTAGAAACAAGCTAGCTTTTATAGTGCATGTAAAGCTTTAGAAATTGTTCCAATAGTGTAATTGGCTTCCATGTAATGTATTTAGACCAAAGGGATCAAGTTCTACCTTCTTTTAAGTGTGTGGCCGAGGGAGAGGAACCAAGTTCAAGGAGAAAAGTGTACTTGTGTAGCTAAGGTAGCTCTCTCTTCTTTCTTTCATGCATGAATGGATGTTTATCTTGTCTTTGAATGTGTGTATATATGGTTTTAAGCCATAAAAGATGTTTTAGCATGTATCTATATGCAATGGCACCATGATATTATATTATGCACTTAAATGATACTTTATGAACATGTTTTAGTTTGCTTAAGTATGGTGAAACTAAAAGTCCCTTAGCTATGATGAGAATGAGCCAAGACCCCTCAAGGATGGTTGAGACAAAGCCAAAAGTCTCCTAAGAGTAAGGCTTAGTTAAAAGCCTTTAAGAAAATGGATGAGGTAAGTCCAAATCCTTAAAGAGAATGGGTGAGACTAAACCACTTGCTTGGCCATGACTTCTTGAATGTTAAAAATATTCCATGAATGGTTATGAAAGCTATGATGCTCTTGCATGCATTTTTAGGCATGAATTTGCATTCTTTATGTATGGTTGAAAGGGAGAAGAGCTATTATGATTTCTAGAATCTCATCCCTTCCTCCCCATTTGTCTAACATGACTAGGTGGACCAAGTAAACTAAGAAATGAGAGCCACCAAGCTTGAAGGAGAGAGTTTGACAATCAAGTGTGTGAAAATGCCCATTTTGTAGCCATATGAGCGGCATATTATGTAATCCAATATTGTGTATGATGTATGAGTCCATAAACACTTGTAAATATATGAATATATTGTGCATGTTTGAGATTAAATGCCATATGTTTGATATAGCAACTTTTGGACATTGAATGGCAAGATGAAGCATATGTGTTCTTGTGTATATCTTGGTGTGAGAGTGTGAGTTTGTAAAATATGGGTTTGTGCACCTTTGAGACATGTTTAGTAGACCATTTTGGTGCTTTTCCACATGCTCAAGTGGCTATGAAAGCCTTGAGTAATTTTAGACCATTTGAGACCCATTGAAGACATAAAAAGTGCTATTTTGCAACCATATGACATATTCTGACCAAATAAATGAATTTACCTATAACATTTGGCATGCATATAGACCTCATCTAGATCTTTTTGAGAAGCTAAATACCAAATTATTTAGAGCTTTATGGAATTAATTATGATATTTCAAAGTTGCAATTTTTCTGCTATTCTAGTATAAGCATTGTTCATATGGTCAATTTTTTATGCTATATCATTTGAGAGCCAATGGTGTCTAATGCTCATTAAATTTTATAAGATTAAACTCTACATGATAAGCTTTCTATGGCCACTGAGATTGCCCCAATTGAATATCTAAGTAGAGAGATATGAATTTTTAAAGTTTCATGATAGTACTAGTAGCGATAGGCCACATTAGTTACCATTCCATCAAGTTCCAGTGACTATACATCCCTGCTTTGGTCTAAAATTATTTTTATCATAAAATAGACATCTGTGACTTTCCAGAATGGCATAGTATCTTTGATTTTGATTTTTCTAGAATTAGTTATGATTTTTCAAAATTCATGACAAAAAGCTTAATCATGAACCCGAGGCTGCACATGAAATTTTTTATGTATATGGTCCATGAGCTCAAGTTCTTGGCCACTTCTTGAGATGATTATGAGTTGTATTTGTATATTTAAATATGAGAATGAGATGAATGAGTTCATATGGCCCACAGAAAGCAAAATGTAAAGTTTAAGTATAGCGTAATGCAAGATAATGAAATATTTTAATTGAATTTTTCTATTAATCTTGCTATGCCAGGGAAAAGTGACTGGGAATGAGATGGAGAAAGGCTAAATAAACATGGTGTTACACTTTGGGTATAACCACATCCATTAAAGCTACTTTGCACTCAAAATCACATTTCAAGAAGTATAATGGTACCACATTATGTAATCAATAGTTAGAAATATATCTTATAGTTCAAACATATACACAAGCATCCAATGACAAGCAAACATCTAGGAAATGCATGCAAGAAAGGTTAAAGAGCAACCTTGAAGCAAGAACACAACTTTTCCCTTTGGTTACTCCTCCCTCTTTTGGCCACACACATGCAATTAGGTAGGGCTTGATTCACTTGGCTTAGACACATCAAATGAGGCAAAATTCAATCATTGGAACAAGTTTTAGCCTTATACAAACTCTATACAAGCTTACTTTGTTCTAAGATAGCATTATGGTTCCATACAAGGCATATTGAAGCAACCTTTAGAATTCATGATCTTGGCCCCAATTTTTCATTCAATCCAAGTCTCTTGACTCCATTTAGACTCCTTGGAGTCATCACAATTTCAATTCAAGGAGCTTAAACTTAAGTTGCTTCTTTATATCTTAAAATAGAGCTTAAATATCCATCTCATAAATCATGGCTTCTAAATTCAAACCAATGGTTTTCTTGGTGTTTACTAATCATATCTAGGTCATTCTTATCTTTAGAAGTGATTAAAACTCTCCCTAGGTGTTTGAATATATCTTGGCCGAGACTTAAACAAAGGAATGGAGCCATGGACTTTGCTTGCTTTTCTTTAGGGATTTAGCACTTGTGAAGCTTCCTAGATGTCTTCGGATCTCATACATACTCTTACATAAGTTAAAATACCCTTAGAAAGCTTAAAAAAGGCTAGGTGCAACAAAATCCCTAGGTAGCATAACTTGCTTTCTAATACTTCTCTTTTAATACTAATTGTATCTTCTTAATCTCATACTTTAAAACCTTTAATCCTATCTTAATTTGGTCAGAATTTATCTCCTATAGGATGGGCCTAGGTTTGGCCAAACCTACCCCCATGAAGAACTAAGAGATGCAAGAAGAGCCATAGAAGTTACCTTGTTTTGATGCCTTTCCAAGAGACTTTGTGGGACGTGTTTTAAGGGGACTAAGGCTCATTTAGACAACTTTTCAAATTACAAATTAGTCCCTCGTTTTGGTTTTGTCCAATTAGCTCACATAAACATGGTTAGACCTAATATGGGGAAGAGTAAGATTCAAAGAATCCCAATAGCTTTTTACCCTTTCAAACATATATATATGATACATTTACATGTCAAAGAATGTATACATGCCATAAAAACTTCTAGGAAGCTTTACAAGTGCCAATTTCCTAAAGAAACTCAAGCAGACTTCATGGGTGCATAAATTGCCCTATGTTTCAACCAAGAGTCTAGGCACCCAGGGAGAGTTTACATAAATTCTAAAGGTAGACATGGCCTAGATATGATTAATAAACACCAAGGAAAGCATTAGTTTGAATTTAGAAATCATGATTTGTGAGATGGAGGTTTAGGTCCCATTTTAAGTCATAAAGAAGTAACTTAAGTCTAAGCTCCTAGAATTGAATTTATGATGACTCTAAGGAGTCTAAATGAAGTCAAGAGGCATGGATTGAATGAGAAATTAGAGCCAAGATCATGAATTCTAAAGGTTACTTCATTATGCCTTGTATGGAACCATAATGGTGTCATAAGAGGAAGTAGGCATACATAGAGTTTGTATAAGGCTAACTTGTTCCAATGATATAATTAGGGCTCATTTGATGTGTGTAGGCCAAGTGAATCTTACATAAGCTAAAATACCCTTAGAAAGCTTCAAAAATAGCTAGGTGCAACAAAATTCCCAGGTAGCATAACTTGTTTTCTAATGCTTCTCTTTTAATACTAATTTTATCTTCTAAATCCTCACACTTTAGAACCCTTAATCCCACCATAATTTGGTTAGAATTTATCTCCTATACTACAGGCCTATGTAATATCTAGTTCTCTGAAAACAAGAGAAAATGCGAGAAATGTAACATACAGTTTCTCTGTAAACGTATGAAATTTACCAGATACAAAAGGAAGTCCCCCAGACAGAGTGATTTTAGGTTCAAGAAAATTAGAATAATATTTTAGACCACAAATAATGGTGATTCAAGGTCAAATGTGCTTTGAAACTAGAGCCAAAAAAGCCAGACAGATTTTTACGAAAAGGCAATAAAACGTAATGGCATTTTTGTAATTTCAGGAAAATTTTAGAATTCTTATAGGAGGCCTTTTTAAATGAAAATTTTGAGTTCTATAGGGTTCTCAGAGGCCTTGAAAACCATGGAAAGCTCCGAGATAGTTAAAGCCCCTCTGGTAGACAATTTTAACGGCGGTAAGCCTAAACTTTGACCGATTCATTCAGGAAGATTTTAGCTCCAAATTGAGTGATTTCAAAGGCATTTTATAAGATTGAGGGCCTAAATTTTATGATTAAAAATATGGTTATCAAAAAGAGCTAAAAAAATTAGAAACAAAAATGCCAAGCACGAAGCACAAAATTGAAATTTTTAAGAAAGTGGAAACTTCTTGAACACTCTTTAAGTTTCTTGTTTCTTCTCCTCATTATTTGCACGACTTGTTCTACCTAAAAGCTAGAGAAAGACCAACTTTCTTAGGCATACCAAGGAAGAGAGAAAAGGAGGAGAAAAATTAAGAAAAAAGTCAAGAATTTTAAGGATTTTCATGCTCCTTCTTCTAAACTTGTTCCTCTCCTTTCAAGCTTCCTTTCCATGGTTTTAATGAAGTTTTGGTGCTATTTTGGGGGTAGCATAGAGAGAGGAATTTCGTGTATGAGGAAAGAAAGCTAACCAAGTGAAGAACAAGCAAGAAAAAAACAAGGAGATAAGGCAAAATCTTACTCTTATAGTAGCTTCTTCCTCCCCCTCTCTCTTGTAGGTTCAGCCACCTGAAGGAAGTCTAAGAGAGCTTGGATTTTGGGTAGACCCAAGGTTGAATCTTGGGAATTTAAGTGAGGAGAATAAAAATATGCAAAGAGAATTAACAAACAACTATGAAAAATCAAGATAGCAAATTTAGGGTTTTAAGTGCTCCACTAAAAATTTGATTTGATACAATTGTTCCTAAGCCTAAAAGAGTGTTTGGATGAGGTCTTAAGATTCCTAAAAGGCTTCTCATATGCATCTTCCATCAAGAAAATAAAACAAACTCACTTGGTCACTCATTGGTCCATAGCCACAGCCTAGAGAGGTTGGAGCACCAATGGGTAGTTTTAATTTATTCTAAGCTTATTTTTTAGTCATATATGATAGAAGAAGATAAGAGAAAGCCTTGAAAAAATATTAGAAGCCATAGATAGTGAGATGGTATTATAGGTTCCATATTATGGCTTAAAGAAGCAACACCTAGATAGACTTCTTGATTTGATTGTGTGATAACTCCAAGGGATTTAAATGGAGTCAAGAATCATAAATGAATAGAGAGAATGGAGCCAAGATGATGTTTTCTTAAGGTTGCTTCATTAAGTGCATTATAGAACCATAAAAGAGCCATATGAGCTACCTAACTTTTCTAGTGAATGTATGACTTTAAAATTTGATTCAAAAGTGTAATTGGCTTCTATATATTATGTTTAGGCCAAGAGAAACCAATCCCATACCCTTTTATGTGTGAGGCCAAGGGAGAAGACTCAAGGCTCAAGGAAAAATGCGCTTGTGTGGTAAAGGTAACTCTCTCCACTTTCTTTCATGCATGAATGTGTGCTTAACTTATTTTTGAATGTGTGTATGTATATTTTAAGCCATGAAAAGTGTTCTAGCACATGCTTTTATTCCATGGTACCATGATGTTGTAATATGTTTTTCAATGATGCCTAGTATGTTTGCTTAGGTTTGTTTGAGTGTGGTGAAGCTAAGAACCCTTAGCTATGGTGAAGATGAGCCAAAAACCCTTAAAAATGGTTGAGACAAAGTAAAGAGTCTCCCAAGAGTAAGGTTGAGTCAAAACCTCTTAGAGAATGTGAGTGAGGCAAGTACAAAATCCATAAGAGAATGGGTGAGGCTAATCCACTTACTTGGCAAGCCTATGTTTACTTTGTATGACTTGTTCAAATGCCAAGAATGCTTCTTGAATGATTGTACACTTCATGATACTCATGCATGCATTTTTAAGACTTGTATTGCATTCTTCATGTATGATTGAAAGGGAGATGAGCTATTAAAATTCTTTGAATCTCATTCCCTCATCTCCAATGTCTTAACATGCTAGGTGGAGCAAATGAACAAGGTAAAGGAAGCCACCAAGTTTAGAGATAAGAGATTGACATCAAAGTGTCCATAATTGCCTAGTTTTGTCTCTTTTGTAACCATATATATGGCATATGATGTAATACTATGATGGAAATATTGTATAATCATTTGAACATGTGTATTTACTCATATATTTTATGCATGTATGAGACTTGATGCCAAATGAATGATAATGTAGATTTTGAACCTTAGATGGCAATGCAAAACATGTGTAATCTTGTGTAAAGCATTGGGTGAGAGAGTGAGTTTTCAAATTCTAGATTTATGCACCTTTGAGACAAGTTTAAAATGTCATTTTGGTGCATTCCCACGTGCTCAAGTGGTCATGGTTATCTTAGAACTTAAAATGGACCATTTGGACCCCTTATATGACACAAAATGAGCAATTTTGCAACCTAACGTCAAGATCTAACCAAATGAACGAATTTTCCATAACATTTAGCACACATAGAGGTCCTATCTAAAGCTTTTTAGGAAGCTAAAGACCAAATTATTTGGAGCTCTGTGGAATTAATTATGAATTTTCAAAGTTGGCATTTTTCTGCTGAACTAATGCAGACACTATTCATATGGTCAAAAAACTTGGGCTATGTCATTCGTGGGCCAAATGATGTCTAATACTTATGAACGTTTACAAGCATAAACTAGACATGATAATATTTCCATGGCCACTAAGATCACCCCAATTGGATCTCTGAGTAGAGGGATATGAATTTTTGAAATTAGAGGACAGTACTAGTAACAACAATCAACCTCTAGTACTATTCTATCAATTTTTGTTAGCTAGAAGCCTCTATTATGGCTTGGATTTATTTTTACCATAAAGTATACATCTGTAGCTTTCCAAAATGGTAAAATATGCATAATTTTTATTTTTTTAGAATTAGTTATGATTTTTCAAAATTTATGATAATAAGTTGGAAATTCTGGGTGAGGCTGCACCTAGTGTTTTTATGTATTCTATCCATTTGCATGAGTTCTAGGACACTTCTTAGATGGCTATGAGTTGTATTTATATATTTAAATATGAGAATGAGATGGATGAGTCCATATGGCCCACAGAACACTAAATGAAAATTTTACCCGTGACGTAACGTAATTTAATGAATATTTTTAATGCTTTTTCCTTAGCAAACTTATATGATCCAAGGAAGGGAACTTAGAAGTGAGGTAAGATAAGCTTAGTAAAGATGGTATTACATTTATTGGTATCAGACTAAAGTTTCAGCCTTTCTAGGGTTGGATTTAGCTTGAGGATATGGCAACAAGGCTATGTAAAGGTTTGTATAGTTATGTAAAGCCTTGTATGAGGCATCTTGGGTGTGTGAAGGTAGTTCATGGCTATGTTTATGATAAGTAAGGTGTAGAATGGTCTCAGAGTAGATGGTGAAGATAATGTAAAGTTGGCCTCTAGAATGCCTTGAGTAGAGTTAAGCAATCCAATAGCTAGAGATTTGTAAGCTATAGCAGCTCGTCGGGATTAGTAGTAAGTTTTGTGTATTAGCAATGAGAGATTGTTGTATGGCTACTAGAGAAGCTTGCTTAACGAGATTATAAGAGGCCTAACCACCCTGAGTACCACGCTCAAACCATTCAGGGATCCTGCCCAGTGTAAGGGGCAAAATGTAAGGTGGCACAATATAAGGTAAAATTGTTGCCGCACTAAGTAGTATTGAGCAAGTTATCCCCTAGCCATGACACTTAGATGCTAAGAGGAAATAAAAAGCCCAAAGAATTATTTCTCTCAAGTTAAAGGTTGGAGTTATAAGCTACATTCCCTGGAGCCCTAATAGCCCAGAGATGATAGTTAGTTATACAAGGATGAAGCAAGAAGTGGAACCCCCTAGTTATAAGGATGAACTAGATATAGAGGCAATGAGGCTAGGGTTTTGTAACTAAAGATAAAGTTTCCAATTATTCATAAAGAAGTGAGTCAATCAGAGGACATTAGTCATGGCCAATTAAACACTTAGCCACAGCTAATTACTTCATGAAGCAGCGAGGCAATCCAAAGAAGTCTTCGCCACAGCCAATACTTGGACAGGAAATTGGGGTAAACCTGAGGCTAATTAGCCACGGTGAATTGTGTAACTCCATGATTTTATGACTCATCTTATGCCATTTATAGGTTCATTTCCATGAAGCACATGAATTCTCAAGAAAATGGCATTAAAAATATGGAATAAATTTGCATTGCGTAAGGGATAACATTTTCATTCGGTGTCCCATGGACTATATGAACTTATTTATCTCATTCTCATATTTAATTACACAATTAAAACTCATAAGCATCCAAGGATGTGGCCTAAAACTCGTGCAAATGGATGGAATACACAAAAATACTAAGTGCAACCTCAGCTAGAATTTCTAGCTTTCTATCATAAACTTTGAAATATATAACTAATTCTAGAAAAATCTAAGTCATGCATTCTTTACCATTATGGAAAGCTACAGATGTCTAATTTATGGTAAAAATATGTACAAACCTTAACAGGGGCTGCTAGTCACCAGAAATTGATAGAATAATACCAGAGGTTGACTATCATCCTTAATACTAATCTCCAACTTCAAATATTCATATCTCCCTGGTCAAAGGTCCAATTGGGGTAATCTTAGGGCTATGGAAATCTTATCATATCTAGTTTATGCTTATAAAATTTCATGAGCATTGGACATCATTTGGCTCTTGAATGACATAGCCAAGTTTCTAACCATATGAACAGTACCTGTATTAGTTCAACAGAAAAATACCAACTTTGAAAAATTATAATTAATTCCACAGAGCTCCAAATAATCTGGTCTTTAGCTTCTTAAAAGCTCTGAATAAGATCTATATGTGTTCCAAATTTCATGCTCAAATTCATTCATTTGGCTAGATCTTGACATTGGGTTATGAAATGGTCACTTTTAAGCATTACAAAGGGTCCAAATGGTCCAATTTGAGCTCCAAGGTAACCATGACCACTTGAGCACGTGGGAATGCACCAAAATGACTTTCTAAACTTGTCTCAAAGGTACACAAATCCAGAATTTAAAAACTCGCTCTTTCACCCCATGCCATACACAAGATTACATAGGTTTAGTCTTGCAAGTCCATACCCAAAATGCATATTACTATTCATTTGACACTAAAACTCATATATACATCAAATATTTGAGTAATTACATATGTTTAAATGATTACATATGATTATATCATATGTCATGTGCATGGCTATAAAAGAGACAAAACTAGGCATCTTGATGTCAAACTCTCATCTTCCAAGTTGATGGCTTTCATTACCTTGCTCACTTGGTCCACCTAGCGTGTTAAGGCATTGGAGAGGAGGGAATGTGATTCAAAGAATCCCAACAGCTCATCTCTCTTTCAATTATACATAAAATATGCCATTCAAGTCTTAAAAATGCATTCATGAGTACAAGGAACAATATGAGCATTCAAGAAACATTCTTGGCATATGAGTAAGTCATACATAGCATACATAAGCTTGCCAAGTAAATATATTAATCTCACCCATTCTCTTATGGATTTTGGACTTGCCTTACCCACTTTCTCTAAGAGGTTTTGACTAAACCTCACTCTTAGGAGTCAACCTCACTATTGGAAGACTCTTTACTTTGTCTTAACCAATTTTAAGGGTTCTTGGCTCATCCTCACTATGGCTAAAGATTCTTGGCTTCATCATACTCAAGCAAACCTAAGCACACATACAAGGTATCATTTGAAAATATATTATAACATCATGGTACCATAATACATATGCACATGCTAGAACACTTTTTATCACTTAAAACACACATACACACATTCCAAAACAAGTTAAGCACACATTCATGCATGAAAGAAAGAGAAGTGAGCTACCTTTGATGCAACCACACACTTTTTCTCTTGGAAGTGCTCTCCCTTCCTCGGCCTCACACACACAAAGGTGTGGGATTTGTTTCTCTTGGCCTAAACACAATATATGGAGCCAATTAAGTTCTTGGAATCATTTTTAAGGCTATATATCTTCCTTAAACACTAAGTTGGTCTAATAACCCTTTTATGATTCCAAAAATGAATCTAATTAAGTAACATCTATCAATTGAGTTCTAGACTCCATTCTTTCCTTTCATTTATGATTCTTGACTCCTTTTAAGCCTCCTGGAGTCATCACACAATTAAAACAAAAAGCTAAACTAGGTGTTGCTTCTTTAGGTCATATTATGGAACATATAAGGCCATCTCACTTTCTATGGTTGCTAAATTTTTTCCAAGGCTTCCTCTCATCTTCTCTCATCATATATGACTCAAAAATAAGCTTGAAACAAATTAAAACTATCCCTAGGTACCCTAACTGCTCTAGGGCAAAACTATACTTGTTCTTAGCATTCATAGACTTTTCTTTGTTTTCTTGGTGCAAGATGCACATGGGGAGTCTTCTAGGGATCTTAGAAACTCATTTAAACATTCATTTAGGCCTAGAAATCATTGTATCAAATTAGATTTTATGAGATAATAGAAACCCTAGATTTGCTATCTTGATTTTCCATGGTTGTTTGTTAATTCTCTTTGCATATTCTTATTCTCCTCCCTTAAATTCCTAAGATTCACCCTTGGTTTTGCCCAAAATCCAAGCCTTCTTGAAGCTCCATGTTTGGGACAAACCAAGGAGAAGAAGGGAGCAAGAGATAACTACCATGGAAGGAAGATTTACCTTATTTTTCCTTGTTTTCTTACTTGCTTCTTCCTTTCCTTGGCCTCCTCTCTTCAAATCTGAATTTCCCCCTTTGTTCTTCCCTCAAAACATATCCAAAAACTTCAATAAAACCATAGGAAATAAGGGGAAATGGAGAAGAAGATTTTAATAAAGAGAAAGTATGAAAAAACCAAGAAATTTCATACCTTTTGCCTTGTGTTTTTCCTTCTCTTCTTTTCCTTCTTGTGCACCTCACTCTTAGGGTTCTTCCTCTGATTTAGGGCAGAAACTAAATGAGCTAAATGAGTGAGGACATGGGGCGCCTTATATATATATATGTGAGTTTAAGAAACACTTTTCAAAAATCTCAATTTTTCCCTTTCATCTTGGCATTTTTGTTTCCAGTTCATTTTACCTCCTTTTTTAGAACCATCTTTTCCATTATGAAATTTAGGTTCCCAACTTAATAAAATGCATTTGGAATCATTCAAATCAAAGCTAAAACCTTCCCGAATGAATCTATCAAAGTTTGGGTCAATCGACATTAAAAAATGTCCACCGAAGGGGTTTTAACAGTTCCAGGGCTTTCCATGGCTTTTAGAGCCTCTGAAAACCCCAAAGAATTCAAAATTTTTATTTAAAAATCCTTTTTATGTGAATTCCAAAATTTGCTCAAAATTACGAAAATGCCATTAGGTTTCGTTAACCTTTCATTACATTTCGTTTCTTTATTCTACCTCTGTTTTCCTTTCCGTCTGAGCTTGGGATTTTTATTTTTAGGAGTCTAAAATGCTACTTAAATTTTTGAGGGTCTTAGCTAACACATTTCAAAGGACTTATTTTGAAAACGTACCCTTTTTTGTCATTTAACAAAAACCAGATATTACAAATTGCAGTATGAATGGCTTGTTGGTCATATTCAGGCCAATTTGAGAAATGAACTGCTAAGGGATCAGTCAATGCACAGAGAGTAGGAACTCCTAATATAAGTTAAGGAAAAGAGTAGTAAATGAACACGGAGGATTAGTAAATAACATGTGATCAGTGGGCCTAGTAGTTGAGACTAAGAAAGAACTCAACATTAGATAATGTTAGACACAGGAACAATAAGGTTGTTGAGACCCACCTATAAGGCGTTGACTCTAACCTAGGATGCCACCATATGAAATTCTAAATGACGGGCTAATATGATGAGTTTAAGACTATGTAGACACTGTTAAGAAAACTTTGTTGACAGGGTCTTGAATTTTTCACTACAATATATGAGATCTTATTGATGAGATCTTGAACCCTATTGACGGAATGTTAATATAGCCCTAAAATTAACATAAGATAAGGCTACTAGCAGTGAGGCATATAGTAAGTACCTAGAAGGGTATGCCTTATAGGTAACGCCTAAAGATGAGTATGATTAGCCCAGTGACAGAGTCAGAAGAGAATACAGTGTAAAAGGAGAAATTAATTTGACTAAAAACTTAGTGAAAGTTCTCCCTGGATCAAAAAATGAAAGATAAGATATCTGAGTTAGAGAGACCACTTAGTAGTAGTTAGCAAATTCCCTTAGATAGACCACCTGAATTGTAAAGTACATTGATAAGAGAAGCTAGGAAAAGCTAAGAAACTAGCCACAGAAGATATGCCCTCGCTTTAGTAATAACTAAATGAGTAGACTGAGCATAGAAAAGTAAACAAATAGGGGTCCAATAGTTAGTCAGACGAGCTCCCTAATATGAGAATAATGTAGGGTTAAGGCACGTGAGTAATTAGAGCACCCAGTAGAACATGAGTCTTCAGTAAGGTAGAATCCAGACATTGAGAGTATATGTCCTGGATTGAGTTAGTAAAACCCTAAAATCAGTATACTATGCTCCTAAGGATGAGAGCAAGAGGTTAAATAGAGAGAAAGCCTAACTCTGACCCGAACATAGGAATGAGCTAAGACAAACAGTTAATGCCTTAGTACCCTTAAAGAAGCTTGAGGGAGCTAGAGACTGCCTTAAGAAAGAAAATCCTGCATTATGCAGAGAAATAGTGTAAGCCAAGAGCGCCACAGAATGTAATTCCTAGGATTACATATAATAGACTTTTTCTTACAAAGGGATAATCTAGTTAAGAGCAAAGCAAGAGTATGAGAGAAAGTAGACCCCCTTGATGTTATAAAGAGTGAACAAGTAGAGGAACCTAGAAAGAATACCGGTGCTCTTGAACATAAAGAAACACGAACTAGCAACATCTTTTTACTTAAGTAAAAAGATAGTGAAGGTAAAAGAGAGAAAATATATGATGGTGTCAAGACGAGGACATGATAAATTAAGAATAAATATTGAGTTGATATGCTTGAGTACTTGAGAAAGCACACTTATCCTTGGCATAGATGTCCTTTTAGTATGATAGTGCCCGAAATAAAAAATAGTCAAGTAATGTAAAGTGATCTCAGGATGAAATAAAGAAAAAATCCTATTTTCCACGAGCATCTTATGAGAATAGGGCAGATTAAAAAAAAGTAAGAGAGGAATACTTCAGATTATTGGTAACTTGTAATATGCAAGCGATAGTGGCTTTAAGCTCAGTCATGAAATGCCTGTGTATTAGTCTTTGATGTTATGGTTTGCTTGTAATAATGGTTACATGATATTGGGTCTAGCTAACCCAATAGTAATGTGACTTGAGTGCGTATCAAACAATGACATCAATCACTAAAGTATCCCGATAATTAAAAGGCATTCTAGTTAGTTAAATGACGAGATGAGTCAAAAAAGAGAGGTGAAGGGATTTTAGGAATATTAAAACAGTAAGAAAAGTATGCAAAAAAGGAATCCCTAGTAAAGAATAATAATATAGAAAAGAATGTGCTAATAGTAAAGAATGTTCATATTTAGATAGCACAAGTTTAATATGTATGATCTAAGTCCCTTATAATATAATTAAATGAAATGAGAAGGAACCATTGTATAACCTCTCTCCTGCCAGAAATGTTAGGCACACTTAGTGTGTGAGATACCTGAATGCTGTGACACTCAAAAGCAGAACATGGGCATAGTCAGAAATTATAAGATATGAGAGGAAAGATAGAACAAGATAATTCAGTAAAGGTAAGAAAAGAAAGCCCAAGTAAAAAAGGCTGAAATGGGAACTTGAGGATCCCATAAGGAGTAGTAAAGTAAAGTTAAAATACTCCTGAGTAGTAGTATGGTGGGATTATAGAGAATTAAATGATATAAAACCCACTTCATATAAAAGAACATGAGAGATATCTGAGTTGAGCCTTGGAGATTATAAGCAACAATTACCAAACTTAGTGAGCATATATTTTTATTTTCAGATATGGTGATCTTAGACTTTGACACATCCTAGAGATGGATCACAGTAGATCTTAGCATAGTACAGTAGGTTACAGTAGACCCTAGTAAGGCTCTGAAAGGTCGCAGTAGACCTAGGGGTGGTAGTAGATCCCATAGAGTTATGACAGGCCCCAGTTACAGCATGATAGTTCTCTGGTGAGATGATGGCTTGAGATAATTTTTATAGAGTAGTTAGTCTCAAAGACCAATACAGTTTCAGTTAACTTTTGTCTCAGAGACTAGTGATCTCCTAAATTTGGTAAACTATTGCCATAAGTGATAGCGAGGCTATACTCAAATAGTTAGGCCACTAACTATACCCTTGCTAGATGAGCGTAGCATGTGGGATGAAGAAAGCAAGAAAGTAATTTTTCAAAGTTAAAGTTAGATAAATCACTACCCAGCAGATATTAGCCCTGACCGAGGGATAGAAAGATCCCTATATACTAGACTATGTATTCAAAAAAGAGTCAGGTGCAATTTTTAAATGAGGTAAGTGGTACAATACGTCTCCAGTGATCGAAACTATGAGTATAGTTAGCATCCCACTAGAATCCAGCTTAGTCAATGGTAGTTACTCTTCGATGCCAGTATGAAGAATATAAGCTAGGCCTCCCAGTATTAAGGTGAGGGACTACAAAATGCCCACTCCTAAGTGAGCAAAAAGAGTAAGAAAAAGTCACGGCCTAAAGAGACAAATGCATTAGTAAACTAAAAAACTGAGATCATTAAAAGTGAAAACCCCCCAAAAGAGTTGTGATCCCAGTAAGCAATTAAGATATGAGGCCTATGATAGAAAGAAATGTGAATTGTGATTATGGGATGAGCTAGTAAGAAAGAACATAGAGATAAACAATGGACAGTATATTTAAATAAGTAAATAAACTGACAAAAATCTCCAATGGCTGTAATGATCAGAGAAAGATAATGAGACCTTATGAAAAGTCATTGGGAGAGGATACGGGAGATCTGATACTAAATAAATTACCTCCCAAGATATGTAAATGAGTCCACTAAGAAGAATATTAATCCTTACAAATGGGTTGAGACTAATCTGATATGATTAGTAAGCTCTCTCAGGATAGGCCTCCAGAGTCAGAAACTTCTTTCTTTTATGAGAATAACTAGTATGTACTCTATAACAATAGAGCCCTTATTAAAAGCTAGTAATGAAAATCCCCTGGCCAAGAGAAACTAAAAAAGAGTGAAATTGCTGAGAAAAGTGTATAGAGCTAGGAAGAAAAGAAAGAAAGGAGCAGTTAGATAGAATATAAAAGAGTAAGAGGAAAGTATATCCCAAATTTTGAGGACAAAATTTATTTAAGGGAGGAGAAATATAATATCCGATTCTTTGAAAATGAGAAAAAACGCGAGAAGCATAATATACGATTTCTCTGTAAACGCACGAAATTCACATGATACAAAAGGAAGTCCCCCAGATAGAGTGATTTAAGGTCCAATAAAATTAGAATAATATTCTAGACCTCAAATAATGGTGATTCAAGGTCAGAGGTGTCTTGAAACTAGAGCCAGAGTAGCCAGACAGATTTTTACAAAAAGGTAACAAAACGTAATGGCATTTTTGTAATTTTGTGTAAATTTTAGAATTCTCATAGGAGGGCTTTTTAAATAAAATTTTTAAGTTCTCCAGGATTCTCATAGGCTCTAAAAATCATAAAAAACCCCAGGATAGTTAAAGCCCCTCTGGTAGACATTTTTTTACGACGGTGAACCTGAACATTGACCAATTCGTTTGAGAAGGTTTTAGCTCCAAATTGAGTGATTCCAAAGGCATTTTATAAGATTGAGGACCTAAATTTTATGATAGAAAAGATGGTTCTCAAAAAGAGGTAAAACAAATTAGAAACAAAAATGCCAAGAACGAAGCGTAAAATTAGAATTTTTAAGAAAGTGGAAGCTTCTTAAACACTCTTTAAGTTTCTTGTTTCTTCTCCTCATTATTTGCACGACTTGTTCTACCCAAAAACCAGAGAAAGACCAGATCTCTTAGGCACACCAAGGAGGAGAGAAAGGGAGGAGAAAAATTAAGAAAAAAGGTAAGAAATTTCATGGATTTTCATGCTCCTTCTTCTTCCAAACTTGTTCCTCTCCTCTCAAGCTTCCTTTCCATGGTTTTAATGAAGTTTTGGTGTTGTTTTGGGGGCAGAACAGAGAGAGTAATTCCTTGTTTAAGGAAAGGAAGCCAACTAAGTGAAGAACAAGCAAAAAAAAAAAGTAAGAAAATAAGGTAAAATCTTACTCTTATGGTAGCTTCTTCCTCTCCTTCTCTCTTATAGGTTCGGCCACCTTAGGGAAGTCCAAAAGGGCTTGGATTTTGGGTAAAACCAAGGGTGAATCTTAAGAATTTAAGGGAGGAGAATAAAAATATGCAAAAGAATTAACAAACAACCATAGAAAATCAAGATAGCAAACTTAGGGTTTCAAGTGCTCCATCAAAAATTTGATATGATGTAATTGTTCCTAAGCCTAAATAAGTGTTTGGATGAGGTCTTGAGATCCCTAGAAGACTCCTTATATGCATCTTCCATAAAAAAAAAGCAAATTCACTTAGTGTCTCCTTGGTTCATAGCCACAGCCTAGAAAGGTTAGAGCACCAAGAGGTAGTTTTAATTTATTCCAAACTTATTTTTGAGTCATATATGATAGAAAAAGATAAGAAAGCCTTGGAAAAATATTAGAAGCCATAGATAGTGAGATGGTATCATAGGTTCCATATTATGGCTTAAAGAAGCAACACCTAGCTAGGCCCCTTGATTTGATTGTGTGATGACTCCAAGAGGTTTAAATGGAGTCAATAATCATAAATGAATAGAGAGAATGGATCTAAGATGATGTTTTCTTAAGGTTGTTTCATTAAGTGCATTACAGAACCATAAAAGAGCCATATGAGCTACCTAGCTTTTCTAATGAATGTATGGTTTTAGAATTTGATTCAAGAGTGTAATTGGCTTCCATATATTGTGTTTAGGCCAAGAGAAACTAATCCTACACCCTTGTGTGTGTGATGCCAAAGGAGAGGACTCAAGGCTCAAGGAAAAAGTATGCTTGTGTGGCAAAGGTAGCTCTTTCCATTTTCTCTCATGCATGAATGTGTGCTTAACTTGTTTTTGAATGTGTGTATATGTATTTTAAGCCATGAAAAGTGTTCTAGCACATGTCTTTATGCCATGGTACCATGATGTTGTAGTATGTTTTTCAATGATGCCTAGTATGTTTGCTTAGGTTTATTTGAGTGTGGTGAAGCTAAGAACCCTTAGCCATAGTGAGGATGAGCCAAGAACTCTTAAAAATGGTTAAGACAAAGTAAAGACACTTCCAAAAGTGAGGTTGAGTTAAAACCTCTTAGAGAATGTGGGTGAGGCAAGTCCAAAATCCATAAGAGAATGGATGACACTAATCCACTGCCAAGAATGCTTCTTGAATGATTGTACACTCCATGATGCTTATGTATGTATTTTTAAGACTTATATTACATTCTTTATTCATGTTTGAAAGGAAGATAAGCTATTGGGATTCTTTGAATCTCATTCCCTCCTCTCCAATGTCTTAACATTTTAGGTGGAGTAAATGAACAAGGTAATGGAAGCCAACAAGTTGGGAGATAAGAGATTGACATTAAAGTGTCTAAAATTACCTAGTTTTATCTCTTTTGTAGCCATACACATGGCATATGATGTAATACTATGATAGAAATATTGTATAATCATTTAAACATGTGTATTTACTCAAATATTTTATGTATGTATGAGACTTGATGCCAAATGAATGATAATGTAGATTTTGAACCTTGGATGGTAATGCAAAGCATGTGTAATCTTGTGTAAGGCATAGGGTGAGAGAGTGGGTTTTCAAATTCTGGATTTATGCACCTTTGAGACAAGTTTATAATGTCATTTTGGTGCATTTTCAAGTGCTCAAGTGGTCATAGTTATTTTAGAACTCAAAATGGATCACTTGGACCCCTTATATGACAAAAAATGAGTCATTTTGCAACCAAATATCAAGATTTGATCAAATGAATGAATTTGCCCATGAAATTTAACACACATATAGATCTTATCCATAGAATTTTGAGAATCCAAAGACCAGATTATTTGTAGCTCTGTGGAATTAATTATGAATTTTTAAAATTGGCATTTTTCTACTGAATTGATGCAGACACTGTTCATATGGTCAAAAATTTGGTCTGTGTCATTCATGGGTCAAATGATGTCCAATGCTCATGAAATGTTATGCAAATAAATTAGACATGATAAGATTTCCATGGCCACCAAGATCACCCCAATTGGACCTCTGAGCAGAGAGATATGAATTTTTTAATTTGGAGAATAGTACTAGTAATAATAGTTGACTTCTAGTACTATTCCATCAATTTCTGGTAGCTAGCAGCCTCTATTATGGCCTAGTTTTATTTTTAGAATAAATTAAACATCTGTAGCTTTCCATAATGGTGAAGTATGTATGATTTTGATTTTTCTAGAATTAGTTATGATATTTCAAAGTTAATGATAGTAAGCTAGAAATTCTAGCTGAGGCTGCACCTAGTGTTTTTATGTATTCCGTCCATTTGCATGAGTTCTAGGCCACTTCTTAGGATAGATATGGGTTGTATTTGTGTATTTAAATATGAAAATGAGATGAATGAGTCCATATGGCCCACAGGATGTAACAGCCAAGAAAAAGAAAATAGAAAAGAAATGAGAAAAGAAAAAGGAAGGAAAAGAAAAGCTGAAAATTTTTGGAAGCTAAAAATTTTCTAAGTCTGCTAGCTACAGCCTAGCTATAGCGAATGTACCTGCTCGCTATAGCGAGAAATGGTCTAGCTATAGCGAGACTGCCTTCTAGCTATAACGAGAAAGCTTCTAGCTATAACGAGTGCGGACACCCCCATACAAAATCCAGGGAGTTGCTCGCCGTAGCGAACACCATAGCGAAGGTAGAGGTCTGGGACTTATTCGAGCTCGCCGTAGCGAGGGTTATGGCTTGCTATAGCGAGGGTTAGTCCGGAAAAGCATAAAAAGAGAGAATTTAACTTTTTAAACCATCCCAACTCCTTCTTTCTTCTTCTAACCGACTCAAGCTCACTTTAAGAGAGAGAAAAGGGCGGAGGAGAGAGAGAGAAGCTTAGGAGAGGAAGGAAGAACAAGAAAGGTAAGGATTTCCATGGCTTTTCTCTTAGTATGTTACTCTTCTCCCCTTACCCTCCCTTTCTACGGTTTTGGTTGCCAAAATAGTTAGGTCTTGAGCTTGGTTCAGAGGAGGGAGAGTGGAAAACCACTCTTAAGGGAGGTTAGAAGTCATGTAACCCTCTCTTCCTTGCTTTCTCTTCTTAAGAGTTGAGAGCTTGAGAGAAGAAAAAAAAATAGCTAATGGACTCTAGTGAGAGGAAGAGACCTAGATTGAGAAGCTCAGTAGAGTTGATTAGAAGTGATCCCTAGCTTAAGAATCATGTATTAAGGTATTAATTCTATGTTTTTGTGTGGTTAGGCTCAAGAGAAGCTCTCCCATCTAGAAGTGGTAGTGAAATCCACAAGGGAGGAGACAATTGAAAGAGCAAGTAGTGAATAGCTAACAAGGTAGTTCTCTCCGCTTTCTCTCATGCATAATTGTGTGTTTACATTGTCTTGTTTGTGTGTATGAATGATATGAGCTATGAGAAGTGTGTTAGCATGATGATATGTTATGAAGTGAAATGATGATTTATATGCTTGTTTTGGTTTGCTTGAGGAAATGGAAAAGCCAACAACCCTATAGCCAAGGTGAGGATGAGCCAAGCCCTTAAGTTGGTTGAGACAAGAGTAAAAGGTCTCCCAAAAGTGAGGTTGACTCCCAAAGAGTAAGGGTTGAGTCTAGGGACCTCTAAAGAATGGGTAAGGCGAATCCAAAAGCCATAAGGGAATGGGTGAGGCTAATCCATGTACTTAGCAAGCTTCTAAATGTTATGTGTGGCCTACTCACATGTTGAGAATGTTTTCCCTTATGCATGGCCAATTCATATGTTTTAAATGTTTTCATCATAGTTTTATATGCTAACATGCCATACATGCATAATGAGACTTGTTGCATGCGATGTATGTATGATTGAATGAGAGTTGAACTACTGGGATTCCATGAATCTCACCCTCCCTCTCCACCATCCAACCATGCCAGGTGGACCAAGTGAGGCTAGAGATGGGAACCACCACCAAGCATGAGGCTAGGGAAGCTAAGGAAGAATTGTACAAAGGGACTTTTTGCAATATGTTGTATATGAGAATTGTATATGTAAATTGATAATGATGTAAATAATGTAGTCCCTAAGAGTATTTGTAAGATAATGTAAGTATGAATGATGAATGTATGAGAATGAAGTCTATGATGAATGAAGAGGCAATTTTGATGTGAAATGCTCAATGTTAGTATAGGCTATATGGGTACATAAGTGGGCATGGGATAGTGAGTTTCTCCAATCTAAGTTATTAGACACTTGAGACATGATTGATGGCCCCTAGAGATGCTTTCTCATGTGCTCAAGGAGTCATAGAAGTAGAAAAACCAAGATTGGACCCTATGAGCCCCACTTTTGGCCAAGAAATGACCTTCTTGCACATGATGTCATAGATTAGCCATATGACCTCTTCTTGTTATGAAATTTGACATGTAGCTAGAATATGTTTAGAGCTTTCTGGGAAGCTAGAGTTCATGTCATTTAGAGGTCTATAGCATTTTCTATGATTTCTCAAAGTTGACATCAGAAAATCGGATTTCAGAAATCACTGTTCATTTGGTCAGTTTGAGAAACGTGTCATCTGAGGTGCAAACGTAGTCCAATGGCTACGAAATTTTATACACAGAAACTATATGGTCACAGTGACTTGTAGGAACTGGAAGCACCTCATTTAGAGGTCTAGAGAGGAAGTTATGTAATTTCGAAGTTCCTGCCCAGAATCAGACATCCAACCAGACCCGAAGTACTGTTTCATCGGTTTCCGGGAAATTGGCTTGGTGAACTGATCTGGAGATATTTTTATCCTCTAGCTAACATCCACATATTTCCATAGGGATATAGTTTATGAGCATTGGATTTTTTTGGAATTAGTTAGACCTTTTCAAAGTCCATATCAGTAAACTGTGACAGCAAAGAAACCCCCTCTGACCAGTGAACGATTTTGATGTCAAACGCAGAGTATGTGAGATATTGAGACTTCTAAGTATTTTTAGCATAAGTAGATGTCTCAAGATTTCTAGAATGACCCAGTTCATGCAGTTACGATTTTTCTGCATTTAGTTATGAATTTCCAAACTTAGCCCAGAAATGAAGCAAAATCTGCCAAGAACGAAAATGCATGTCTCCAATCCCTTTTTGCTTTCCATGAGTTTAAAGCATATTGTGGGGATTGAAATAGGTCTCAATAGTGTAATTGAGCATGAGGAAGCATAGAGAGAGCTCAACCGGTCCATGTTACTTCTAAGTGGATCTCTACCCACACATAGTGCCATAGAGAAAGAAGCATAAGGTAGAGTAAATCATCTCCCTTGTGAGTTCCGCACGTGCATATGAGTAAGAGGGCATGTTGGGTATGAGCTAGAAAGTAAGGTGTTACACAGGACAGTGAATGCAAATTTTATCCATGATGTAATTAATGAATATTTTTAATGTTTTTTCCTTGGCAAACTTGTATGATCCAATGAAGGGAACTTAGAAATGAGATAATATAAGCTTAGTAAATATGGTATTACAGCCTAGGTCTGGCCAAACCCTACCCCATGAAGAACCAACAAAGAGATGCAAGAAAAACCATGAAAGTTACCTTGTTTTGATGCCTTTCCAAGAGACTTTCTAATGCTTCTATTCTCTTCTTTAAAGTTTCCCTTCTTCTTGCTAAACTGACCACAAAATAGTTAAAATCCAATCACCAAAATCATAGAAGAAGAGAGAAGAAGGAGGAGAACAAGTTTGCTAAAGGAAAAAGCATGGAAAAAGTTTTAAATCTTTACTTTTTTGCTAAGTTTTTCCTTCCTCCTTTGCTCCCTTCTTGTGCATCTCTCTTGGCTGGTCTCTCATCTGGTTTCAAGCAAAACTAAAGTTGGTTAGGAGAGGAGGAGGTGGTGGACATGTCTTATAATAAGCAAAGCTACTAAAACACCTTTTTTAAAATTTTCATTTTATCCTTTTTCTTGGTTCTGTCTATTTGGGCCCATTTCTACTCCTTTTTGACAATTGTCTTTTTCATTATGAAATTTAGGTCCTCTAATTCATAAAATTTCTTTGGTTTTACCCAAATTAGATTTAAAACATTCCTGAATGAATCAGTCAAAATTTTGGTCAACTGACATTCTAAAACATAAACCGAAAGGGTTTTAATCATTCTAGGGGTTTTTATAGTTTTTAGGGCCTCTGAGAACCTCGAAAAACTCAATTTTTTCATTTAAAGATCTCTCCTTTATGTTTTCTATAAAGTGCTCAAAATTACAAAAATGTCGTTGGTTTTCGTTTGATTTTATTTAGCTACTCCGGCTCTGGTTTTTGGGCATCTTAAGCCTTGTATCCTTATTTTCAATTTTTTATGTTATTGTCCTAATTTTATTTGGCCTTAAATCTTTCTATTTAGGGAACTTCCTTTTATAACTAGTTTGTTTTTTATGTTTTTAGAAAAATTGGATATTATAAGAAACACACGGGTTTTTCATTCACACAGCCTACTAATCACACATTCAGGTGATTTGATCTCGGGTTCTAGGGAATGAAGAAATAGCACACGTGAGAGGTGAGGAAGGGAGCACATGTAGACATCATCAGGTTCACATTCACACTACATGGCCATTCCATCTACTCACACATAATCACACAGCCCACTTACACGTCCCTCTAGTCCATCATTTACACACATTTACACATATACAATCACACATGCTCCACTCACACACATACGTAGCTATATGGGTGGTCCACATAGAAGAAAACTCACTTATTTAAGCAGGAGCTTCATGAAGACATGTAAAGAAAGGAGGTGGCTCGGGTTTGGATTGGATGGATTGAAAAATGTGAATAAAAACATAAGTTTGTGAGTCTAAGAGGCATATGTGGAGGCATTTCAATTTCATATTTACACGCAAACATGTCCAGGTTATGGCATTATTCATGAAGACATCAATACACACTCATATATTCTCAAGTATATCATCACTCACAAGGGGGCCTACACATTCTCGTTCAGCATGCACTCTACTCTCTAAATCACATGTGTGGCTCTTTCATCCAATATACACCATTCTCCAATTCATGCATATATAGCATTCCATGGGTCTCTCTCTCACATAGTAGATTCATTAATCATGCACTCCATGTCATTCACTTGCCATGGCATTCTCCAAGTTACACATCCACACACAATCACGTGAGAAAAGGGACACTCGGGTTTTAGATTAGGGGAAGGATTCTCGAGTACAAGGAGGAAGCTTTCTCCAGGAGGTAGAAATGTGAGCAAAGGACGGGTGAAGAGTTCCAGTAGCATGCATCAAGAAGCATATTTATTCAATTCCATTTGGGGATCTCTCATTGCCGTGTATCTCTACATTAATTTTCACCATCCATTTCCTCTAATAGAAGCTTGATTCCACCTTAGTAGTTGGCTAAGAATGTGACTTCCATGGATGAATATTTGTGAGCTCCAATATTTATTTCCAAATTTAGCTAACTTCTCTTTTTCTTATCCCTTACTTTTAGCACTAATTTTCTTGTTTAATTTGGCTAGGTTTAGCTTGTTAAATGAAGATTTTGGTGGCTAATGGTATTGGATTCATTTGCTTTGTAATTTCAATTACAATTTCACATTTGGAGACTCATTTTGATGTCTAAGTGTTTGTAAACATTCCAAACTTAATGGTTGTCCAATTTGCTTATTATTTCCTCTTATTTTTAGGCTATTTAGTGCAATGGTCATTGTATTAAGTGGCTGAAATTTTATAATTTTATACTTAAGGAAATCTTTAATCTAATTGGTTGATTAGCATTTCTAAGTGAATTGTTCGATAACTTTAATGAGTATTTGGTATTATTGTGGTGTGTTCTTATTTCTAGCTTAAGTGGCTAATTTTTCATGGTTCTTTGTGGTTGTAAAATTCTTTAATAATTAGTAATTTGATTCTTAGATGGTAATTCAAGAATTTTTATAAAGAATACACTAAGAAGCGAGAAGTTAAGTCCAAGTTTTGGTATATTAAAAGAGAGTAAGGATAATTGAATTCTAAGAAGTCCATTCAAAAGCTAGTTATCGCTTTTTGCCTAGTTATTGTCATCACCTAGTTTTAAGTTTTTAGTTATTGTTATTTTCTTTAATGCATTTAAATTTTAGTAAATCAAAACCCCCTAAACATCTTTAGTTTAATCACATTAGGAGAACTCTTTTATAGATAATTAGAAGTAAACTCTTTGGAAAATAACTTAGATTGTGCCACTAGTTACAAATCTTTATTACAACCTAGTATCTTTTGAGGTCCTTCAACAAGATGTTTCTTAAGGCATTTTATGCTCCATTTCATCTTATACTTATGTTTATAAGTGAGTGCATTTTACGCTCCATCTTAACCCACCACATGTGTTAATATTTTTTTGTCTTTTTTTCTTTCTTTCATATTATTGTCATTATTTATCCTATTTACTTAAACCTAAATTTAGGCCTAGCTTAAAAGAAGTAGTCTAAAGGTTCATTATACATTCCACAATTATACTTTACTACAAAGTCCATGTGACCTCGCAAGAAGTACTATTTCAATCAAATATTAGGACTCAAGAATGCTTGACCTTATTATACAAGTACATTTCTACATTTTAAATAAGTGTTATGTATATAACAAAAGTTCTAATCAAATCTTATGAACTATTCAAACATCTCAAATAAAACTCATGTATGATTGATCTTCACATAAAAAATCTTAAAAATTCTAAAAATATAAGAAAATAAACTTTTTTTAATTAAAAACACAATCTAATTTACCAAAATCCCTTCCCCCACACTAATTAAAAACACAACCTAATTTACATTGTCCCCAATGTAAGACACCCAATCAACAAATCATAGACATGTAATATTAAAAGAGATAAATATGCAACATGACAAATAGTAAGGGAAAAGGAAGTTCTCTGTATAACTAACTTTACCATATATACATTAAACTCTAATTGTAAGACTACTACCATAACAACACTTAAAAACAAAGAAAAATGATCCAACAAAAAAAAGCCAAAGCAAGCAAACAGAACAAATAAAACTAAATAAAAGGTTTAGAAAAGTAGTTTTAAGTTATTGTTAGTTTGACTTTGAAGTGCTTTGGTGCTAGAAAGGATTTAAAGCACAGGTAGCCATAGTCTCCATCATCCCTTTAACTAGGTAGGGCTTGAAGCATTATCTAATATCCTAAAATATGCTAGTAAGTTCATTATGTATTATACCAACACTATATGGATAGAGCTCTTTAGGCTTGTATCCTTGCAAGGAAGGTGAATATGATGTAGCTTTTACTAGAGAGGTAATGGCTGCAATTCTATTATTTTTGTCATTGATGGTTGTAGCTCATGGTGAACACACTTTATGGGGTTCCTAAGAGGACTCCTTGTTATATATCTCCTTTATTAACTCATCACCTATATTTAGTTTATAATAATGTTTCTCACAATATGAGGTTGTTAATGCTTTAAACACCTCGAATTTGATTTCTTCCTCACCTACCATCAAGGTCAATTCACTATTCTTCACATTAATAATTACACTGGTTGTGGCTAAAAATAGTCTTCATAGTAACAAAGGTATCATTGTGTCCTTATCCATTTCAACCATAAGGAAGTTTATTGAAAAGAAAAATCTCCCAACTTTCATCAGTACTTTTTCTAAGATTTTAACTTGGTATTTCACTATTTAGTCAACCAATTGAAAGGTGACATTGGTCAACTTCTTGCAAACAGATAAAGACATTAAATTGACACTAGCACCCAAATTATACAAAGCTTGATCAAATATTATATTACCAATAGTGCAAGGAATAGAAAACTCCTTAGATCTTCAAGTTTTGGTAGAAAGCTTGTTTTGAATGATTGCATTACACTTCTTAATAAGTGTAATGGTGACATGCTCCTTAATCTTTTTCTTATTTGATAGGATTTCCTTTAGGAACTTCATGTAGGAATGCATTTATGCTAGTTAAGTGAAGTTGCTTAAATACATTCAGGAATTTATCAAACTACTTATCTAGCTTCAATTGTCGTAGTTTTTAGGGGAATGGCACTAGTAGGACATAAGGCTTGACCGGTGTTGATGTTAATGGCTACTCCATCTTAGGTGTATCATGCTCAATCTAACTTTAATGGCTGACATGCTCTTCATCATCAATCTCATCTTATTCTTTAGGCATGTCAATTTTCACATGTGGACTTTGTAACTTTTTACCACTCCTTAAGGGTAACCACCTTACAATGCTTTCATGGTTTAATTTTTATCTAACTAGGAAAGTCTTCTTATAGCTTAGAATTAGATGTGCCAACTAACTATCCTAACTATATCTCTAAATTTTGATTGTGGCTAGCCAAACAGTCCATTTTTTATTCCAATTTCTCAAGCCAATCAGTAGCAACATTGCAAAATTTCTCGAATATAGTTTCTTAAGATGGTTTGATTTTGCTATGATGGTGACCATCTTGATTTCAAGGTTGAAAGTCTTGCCTAGGTGGCCCATCATGACTTCCCTACTTACCTTAGTGTTCTTGATTTCCCCAAGCTAAGTTAGAGTGATTTCTCCAACCAAGATTATAGGTCACTAAATAAGGGTTATTCTATTACCTTAAGTTGCTCGACACATACTTCACTTGCTATAAACCACGTGGCCCTTGAGTATTGCTCATCTAGCACTCACTATAAGCATGCCCACCACTATAGAGCTCATAATTGAAGTAAAATAGAGAATTAGACATTGCATTTACACCTATTTAGTCAAACTTCTTCATCAAAATGTCAAATCTAGCATTAATCTTAGAGCTCAGTGCATGAATGCTATCTATCTCCATGACATTGATAGCTTTTCTCCTTTCACTAGGCCAATTGTAATGATTGGCAGCCATTTCTTATATAATGCCAAACACTTTGTCAATATCTTTTGCTAAAAGGGATTTATTGTCTACAACATCTAAGTTGACTCAGAGTTTCTATTTTATCCCATTATAGAATATCTATCCCAATATCTAGTCTTGAATGCCATGATGTGGGTATCACCTTTATAGGTCCTTAAGTTACTCCTAGGCCTTATATAGGTACTCACTATCTTTCTAATAAAAACTTTGAATTTTGTTTCTTAATCTAATAGTCTTGTCTGGTGGGAAGTACTTAGCTTAAAAAGCTTGTGAAATCATATCCCATATGATAAAGGATTGAGATGGCATCAAATTCAACCATAGTGAAGCTTTATCTCATAGTGAAGAAAGGAATAAGCAAAGCTAAACTACATTTATTGAGACTCCATTCATCTTTATGGTATCACATATTTGCAAGAAATAAGTCAGATATGCATTTGGATTTTCAAGAACTCCTTCACCAAATTCATTCTGTTGCATTATTTGAATCATACTAGACTTGATCTTAAAATTGTTAGTCATAATCATCAGGCTAATTATACTATTGTTCAAGCCATTGGCATCAAGCGTGGCTAACTCTCGTACATGTCCATGTCTATTAGGGGCAGCCATTCTTGCTTGTTGTAGATCATTTACCTCAATCTCTTGATTGGTATCTACTAGCCTTTGTCTAGAATGAAGTGTATGCTCTGATTCTAGGTCAAGCTCTTGAAGTGCAATACCTAATGATCTACTTATAGAGCTAAATTACTTGAAAAAGAAAAATTAAAATATTATTAATAAAACCAAAATAATAAAAATAATGAAAATAATGAAAACTCAAATAAAATAAAATAAAATATTCTAAAGTAATAGAAAATTTTTTTAAACTACTATTAACAAAATGTCCCTAGTAACAATGCTGAAAACTTGTTGCATAAATTCACAAGTGCACAAATCACATAAGTAATATAGAAAAAGTGAGTCGAATATCATCCACCCTGTGAGGAAGGTGGATCAAAACTAGTTCCTAAAAATTAACCCAAATGTCTAAAAGATCTTTGAAATTAAATAAATTGAGATCTAAGGGAAAGCAAAACTTTCAAAAATAACTCATGAAACTGTCTAATGGTAGAAAGCTGAAGGATTTAGATTTCAACATCTCTTTCTATGAATGAATCTAATTAACTCAAGTAATTTATTTTTATCTTAGTTAATGGTTGATTTCCTTAATAATGCAAAATTCCTTCTCAAGATAAATCATGTGTATTTACACTAGACCTACATCTACTTTATAATTGTGTGCTCTAACATAAACCTATTACATTCTATGGACTTTAGTGTACCCTTACATGTAGCGATTTGGCATGTATGCAGGTTACAATGCTTCTTAGAGTAGATTATTACCTCTAGAAACCTATGCCCAAATTTACATTTCCCCTATAGTGATTCACATCTCAATCATTCTCATTACAAATTTAAAATTCATAATAAGTGGGCAACAAAATGCAAAAGAAAATAAAAGTTGAATAATAAATTAATTAAATAAAAATTCATTACATGAATATCATTAGAATTCAAACATATTCAAAAGATATGTTTATCCAAACCCCAAATGTAAAAGGTTTACTACTCATAAGGAAAAATAAAATCTTAGGACAAAAACTAAATAAATCCATAACAAATAAAGAAAAAAAGAATAGATGAAAAGAAAACAAATTAATGATGGCTAAAGTCTTTAGTGAGAATTTCATATCTTGGCGTCATAGCTATTCTCTAAAGCTCTCTTTTCTTAACTATAGCCTAATAGCTAGAATAACTTTCAAAGGGTATTTATGCATGGTTGCCTTAAAGTTCTCAAAAAGTTTTCAAAAATACCTTAAAACATTCCAAGAATAAGGAGTAATCCTAATTCAATTAGGATTTAGGTTTTTGATTTCATTCTTTGACTTAGATGCCTCTTTTGAACTAGATGCAAGTCTCTTCAAAAGTTGCTTCTTTCATAAAAGATGTAGCCCTAGATAGCAACTTTGCAATGCACTAGATTTTGCACAAAACAATGGGCTATAACTCAAGTTATGGGTTAAAAATCAATACTGCCTTAATCAGTTAGCCTAGAGTTAGAATCTCAACTTCCCATCTTATTTACTTCTATAAAACAACCTTATTTTAATTCAGGCCTTACATGAGAGTTCTAGTGTAATAACCAGTAATTCAGAAATTGAATTAAACCCAATGAACTAATATAGGAGCACCTTAAAGCAAGGAAAATAAAAGACTAAATGAGATTATGATATTAATTAGAATATCTTAAAATACGGTTTAGAGCTTAAGAATAGCCCGAAATCGAAGCCAAACTGGCTAAATGAATCTAAGGAATAATGCAATGGCAAAATCATAATTTTGGGAAACTTTTTAAAAACTCAAAGGAAGGAGATTTAAATGAGAAATTTGGATTTTTTAAGGTTCTCAGAGGGCCTAAAAACTATAGAAACCCCTAAAATGGTCAAAACCCTTTCAGTATGTATTTTTAAGTGTTAGTTGACAAAAACTTTGACCAAACTATTTAGTAAAATTTTAAATCCAATTTGGATAAAACCAAAGATATTTTATGAATTAAAAGACCTAAATTTTATCATGGAAAAGATAGTTCTAAAAAAAGAGTTGAAATGAGCCAAAATGGAAAGAACTAAGTTTAAGGACTAAATTAAAATTTTGAAAAATATTAAAAATGGGCCCCCTAGCTTCTTATAACCACATCCCACTCTTCTCCATCATTCTAATAAAATTCCATCTAGTCTCAAATAGAATTAGAATAGGCTTAAAGAGGGGCACCAAGTAAGGAGAAAAGGAAGAAGAAAAATTAAGCAAAAGGGTAAGAATTCAACATTTTTTCATACCTTCTCTTTCACTAAACTTCTTCTGCTCTTTCTCCTCTCTCTTCTTATGGTTTTGGTTTCTTGATTAGACATGTTTTATGGCTAGTTTAGTAGAAGAAAAAGAGAATTTGGGAGAACTCTTGAAAGCTTGTGAAAGCTCTCTTGAAAAGCTTGAAAACAAGGTAAGCTTTGTTATAGGAAATTACTTCTTCTTAGCTCTCCTCCCCCTCTAAGTGTTTAGCCAGAATAAGGGTCATATGTGAGGGACTTTATTTTGATCCAAACTTGATAAGAATTAGAGTTTTGAAGCATGAGGAATCATATGGAATAATTAGGATTCAAAAATAACCTATAGATAATGAGTTATGGCATTTAGGATTTTGGTTACGCCTAGGGATTTATGAAATTTTCTATTGGTAATTTAGACTATTTAAGAGTATTTTGAGTTCATAAGAGGCTTAGGAAACTTTATGGATGGCAAATTCCTTAGGAAATGGAAGAAAACACCATGGGTACTCCATTAGGTCTATATCTTGGCCAAGATGAGTTCCATGCATCTAGGGAGAGTTTTCTTTGATTTCAATGATAGAAATGGTCTAGATATGAATTATAGACACCATAAGAACCATTAGTTTGAATTTAGAAACTATATTTTAAAAGTTGAAAGTTTAGGATTCCTTTAGGCATAAAGAAGTAACTTGGTGTTTGTAACACCATAATGTCTTAACCTCAATTAATCTTCCTTTTGGCTTGATTCCATATAATTTCCAAAGAAAATGACAAAAGCTGTGGCATTTTCCTACTATGTATCAGGGTTTAAACACTCATAATTTACCTCGTGAATCCCGTGAATCCATCAATTATATACTCTACTTAAACTCCATTTATACAACTCATACATAGCATAAAACAACCCATGAACCACAGATATGAAGGAAAAAAACTAAGAAAGTGCAATTTCTCAAATGGGCCCAAAAGTCATATTTTTGGCTCTAAATTTGAAAAATCATAAATAATTCTAAAAAAATATGAATTAAGCAAAACATACCTTTTTGGAAAGCTTTAGATGTTAAATTTACACTAAAAATAATTACAAATCACAATCTCAGTATTTGGACTAGGTTTGACATCAAAAAAGAGACAGAGGTCTGGCTGTCCTTAGTACTAATGCAGCTTGCTGTCATGAATTTCAAAAATTCATAACTAATTCCACAAAAATCTAATCTAGAAAAAATATACCAATTTGGAAATATAAAGATGTTAAATAGAGGAAAAAAATAAGTTTAGATTATTCCAATAGCCTTTGGATCTCAAAAACTGATAGAACAATAACGAAGGTCGGATGGCTTCCCTGATGCTAACACAAAATGTTAGAAAGTTATTTCTCCCTCTACAGACCTTTAATTGAGGTGCTTCCAGTTGGTATAGGTCACTGTGGATTTCTAGTTTATGCCTATAAAATTTTATGACAATTGGATATCATTTGGTCCATGAATGATACAGATTCATTTTTTGACCTATTTGCACAGTACAATAACCAAAACCAAAAAATTTTTCAACTTCAACAATTCGCCAAATATTCCCTAGACTCCCAAATATTACCCACTTTAGCATCCCAAGAAGCTTTCAACAAGCTATAGAGGCATGCCAAATTTCATATCAAGAAGAGCTCATTTGGTCATACTTTGATAAAGCTCACAAATTTGACAGTTTTGACATCATAAATGGTTCAAAATGGGGGTAAATAGTCCCTTACATGCTTTAGCACTTTTTGGGCAAGTTTTAAAGCATAAACATAGTATATATGAAATGGCCAAGTGGTCTAAATCATCATACATTTCAAACTCACTATGTTACGGGCAAAAATACACTACTACATACAACCCACCAAAAGGCCAAATCTAATTTTTTCGTTGCTTTAGCCCTATACATGGTTTATACATTATTTATACATACATTTACACTTGCTCAAATATTTACATCTCAAAAATAATAGGTACATATTCATTTTGGTACCTTTTTACATCAAAAGAACTAAAATAAATTATACAACTGCCTATACATGCTCAACTAAGCTCCTTGGTTTGCACTTTGATTTCCTTGAGCTCCACCTAACATGTTAAGATGGGAGAGGGAAAAGGATGAGATTCATGGAATCTTAATAGCTCATACACTCATTCCAGGAAGCAATCAAGACATATAAATAAGTCAAAGCATGCAAACCATTCACAATTACACAACACATGATTTTCATGCCATGAATATCATATCAATGCCAAAAATAAGCTCTAGGGACTTTTGGTCTAACCTCACCCAATTTTTGGGACTTTTGGATTGGCCTCACCCTTAGTTTAAGGACTTTTGGCTCCATCTCACCTATCTCAAGGGACTTTTGGCACTACCTCACCTGAGCAATTTTCACAACCCAAAGCATAAGTATATTGGTACCAATGTATCAAGGCAACATCGAATGGCATGTCTCACAATACAAGTATATACACAAGTATACAATGACTATTACACATCCAAGAATCCAACAAGAAAGAGTGGAGAGCTACCTTATAAGCTAACACAAGCCTCCCCTTTTGATTTCTTTTTATCTTTCTCGGTCTCAACACCACAACTAGATGGAGCTGATTCTCTTGAGCCTAGACACAACGAAGAGTATGGAATTACTCTCTCATAACTCAACAATTATTCACAAAGTTAGGGGGCTCTTCATCAAGCCAAACTCCACTAAATATGTAAGAAACTAGGGATTTTCTCTCTCTAGAATTTCACTAACTCTTCTTCTCCTTTCTTTGTATTTCTTAACTTATCACACTCTAATTTAAGGATCTCTTACTTACTCTAAGTCAGACTTCCTTCCTCTCTCAAGCTTTCAAGTTGGTAGAACTAACATACTCAAGAAAAGCAAGGGGAGAAGATGCAATAAAATGGAAAGAAGTTATCTTAAATAAAGCTCTTTCTAAGAGGCTCTTCCTTTGCATAAATCTTCTCCTCAAATCCTTACACTTCCCCTTCTAACTTAGGCCCAAAACAAAGCCAACTCAACAACCAAAACCATAAAAAGATAGGGCAAAGAGAGAAGAACAAAATTCTAAGAAGAAAAGATATGAAAATCTCAAGGTATGCTTACCTTTTTCTTGTTCTTCCTTCCTTCTCTAGGTCTTCTCTCTCTCCTTAGCCCTTTTCTCTATTTTGGTCGAAGCCTAAGTCGGTTAGAAGAAAAAGGGAAGGTCTAAAGTCTTTAAGAAGAAAAATTCTCTTTTTTCACGCTTTTTCAAACTAACCCTCACTATAGTTAATAACCCTTGCTACGGCAAGCACGTATTAGTCCTAGACCCCTGTTTTCACTACAGTGCATACTATTGCGAGAAACCCCCTAGTTTTTGTATGAGATGTTCAAACTTGCTATAGCTAGAAGCATTCTCGCTATAGCGAACAGGCACTCTCGCTATTGTTAGGCCATTTCTCGCTATAGTTAGCAAACTTAGAAAATTTTAGGACTTTGAAATTTTTTTTCTCTGGTTGTTACAGGGTTAGGCTCCTTGAATTGAGTTGGAGATGACTCTAATGAGTTTAAATAGAATTATATGACTTATATTGAGTAAAAAATTAGAGACAAGATCATAAATTATATGATTTGTTTCATTATGCCCTTGTATAGATCCATAAGCATGCCATAAACTAAAAGTAACTTGTGTAGAGTTTATGTAAGCTAGAGATGGTTCCATTGATGTGTTTGTGTCTTGTTTGATATGTTTAGATCAATCAAACCAAGCCTCCTCCAAGTGTGTGTGTGAGGTCAAACCAAAAGACTACAGGAATTGTAATACCTTAACCTTTTAACCCTTACACAATAGTCCCATTGTCTATCCCAATATATCTCATACATATTGAAGCATATTTGTAAAGAGACATATACTTTAAGCATGGATAATTTCATGATTGGGAGACCATATTCATGATTCATAGCTTTAGGGACCATGTGAACTCATCTATATCATTTCCTATCTATAACATATCCATTCAAGTCATAAACATCACCATCTATCTCATGCATTATGGATTTGGAGCCATACATCTCGAAAACCAGAATTTGGTCTCAGGTTAGCATGTCTAGATTTCTAATATGAACTTTGAAAATTCATAACTAATTCTAAAAAAAATAAAATCATGCATATGATAGCTTTTTGGAAAGTTTGGATGTTACTAATGATAAAAATAAGTCCAGACTAAGAAAACACCATCTAGACCACAGGAAACAATGGAATAGTACCAAAGGTTGAGCTATATTACTGGTACTATCATGCAAATTTAAAAATGTGGTTCTCCCTCCACAAAGCTCTAAATGAGGTACTCTCAGTGGCTATGAAAAGCTTATAAGTTTAGTTTATACTTGTAAAATTTTATAAGCATTGAACTTCATTTAACCCACGTGTGATACAGAGAAGCAAATCGACCATATGAATAGTGTACATACCATTTTTACATAATTTAGCCAACTTTGGAAAATCATAATAAATTCTCTAGGGCTCCAAATTGAGTGTTCTTTAGCTCTATTAAAAGCTCTAGATGAGACTTACTTGCCGACCAAATTTCATGAAAAAATCATTCATTTGGTCAGACTTTGGTTCAACATACATAATGGTCAATTTTTTAGTGCAAATTGGTATCTCAAGGCACCAAAAAGCTTTCTTCTCATTCCATAGCTACTTGAGCAAGTCTAAAAGTATAAATACAACACATAAAAGCATGCCAAATGATCCAAATCACCATAAAGCTTATTCTCACTTTGCCACTTGCATTTATACAAATGGACATAAAAGCAAATGAGTGGTAAAAACTTACATTCTCATTCATTTGGCTTCCACATTGATACATACATCATATTTATATACATTTGGACATGTTCAATGACTTACATCCTACATACATCTCATGGTTACATATTTTGACATCAATATATCATCAAAATGCCTATTTAACTACTCTATTATCAAAGTCTTGGTCTTCAAGAGTGTTGGCCTTCATTTCTTGGTCCACTTGGCTCACCTAGGCATGGTTAGGCATATATGGGAGAAGAGTATGATTCAAAGAATTCCAATAGCTTTTAACCCTTTCAAACATACATAATGGATGTATATATATGTCAAAGAATGCATGTATGACATTTAGGCTACTCATAAACATATAAACATCATTTTCGTCATCATATAAACTTATACATGGCAAACATAGGCTCTCAAGGGCATTGGTCTAGCCTCACCCACTTTAATTTTAATTTAGCCTCACTCTTTTTGAAACTTTTGGCTTTGTCTTATCCATTCCTAGGGATTTTTTGCTTATCCTTACCTATGCTAAGGGAGTTTTGGCTTAACCACACCCGTTCAAGCCACTTTGCATGCATAAACTGATTTCAAGACACATAATAGTACCATAACATGTGAGCAATAGATAGAAACTTTTCTCATGATTCAAACATACATACAAGTACTTAAAAACAAATAAACATCCAAGCAATGCATATGAGAAAGGTTAGAGAGCTACCTTGAAGCATGTTTCACACACTTTTTCTTTGGTTATTCTTTCCCTCTCTTGGCCACACACTTACAATCAGGTGGAGCTTGATTCTTTTAGTCTAGACATATTAAATAGGATACAATTACATCATTGAAGTAAGCTTCAGCATCATACACACACTCTATGTAAGTTACTTTCTCATATGGCTTCATTATGGTTCTATACAAGACCTAATAAAGCAACTACTAGAATTCATGCTCTTAGCTCCATTTTCTCCTTCTATCTAGGTCTCTTGATTCTATTTAGACTCCTTGGAGTCATCACAATTTCATTCCCAAGAGCTTAGATATAAGTTGTTTTTTAAAATCTCATTATAGAGCCTACACCTTCATCTCACATACTAAGGTTTCTAAATTTATTCCAAGGCTTCCTTTGATGTTCTTCTATTATACTTAATCCTTTTCTAACCTTAGAAAAATTTAAAATACTCCCTAGGTACTTGAAGGAGCTTAGGCTGAGACTATGCAAGCCTAAGAGCATCCATGGATTTTACTACTTTTCTCTAGGGAGTTGGGATATGTGAGACTTCCTAAGTGTCTCAAGAACCCATACACACTCTTAAACTACTAAATCACCATTAGGAGGTTTCATACATATCAAGGTGCAACAAGATTCTTAGGTTTCGGTAACTTATTTTCTAATACTTCTTTTTGGAATTTCTTTGCATATACTTGTTTCTTATGCTCTAAAACCTAGGTTTCATGATTGGTCTTAGTCAAAATTCACTCCTTCGTAGGTGTTCTCTATGTTGTCAAAAATCACCCATGGAGGAACAAGGAGAAGGAAGCAAGAAAAGCCATGAAGTTCACCTTGTTTCTTAGTCTTTTCAAGAGCTCTTCCATTTGCTACAAGTTTCTCCTTCAATTTCTAACTTTATCCTTCTAAATAAGTCTAAAAATAGTCCCAGATCACACACTAAAACCATAGGAAAAGAGAGGAGAAGGAGGAGAACAAGTTTAATGAAGGAAGGAGTAAGAAATTCCATGATTTTTCTGACCTTTTCCTAGGTTTTTCTTCTCCTTTTTAGCTCCTTCTTGTGAGCCCTTTCTTGCTAGTCTCTCCCCTAGTTTTAGGCAGAAATTAGGTTGGTTAAAATGAGGGAGAAAGGAGGACGCCTTATATATATAGCAAGGGATCCATTAGAAGCTTTTCAAAATTCTAATTTTGTCATTCATTCTTAGTTTCTTCCTTTAAGGCTTATTTCATCTCCTTTTTAAGAATCATCTTTTTCATCATAAAATTTAGGTCCTTTAACTTATAAAATGGCTTTGGAATCACTCAAATTGAATTAAAAACCTTTCCAAACAAGAGGGTCAAAGTTTGAATCAGCTTATATTCTAAAATGTATACTAGAGGGGTTTGAACCATTCTAAGAGTTCCTATAGCTTTTAGGGCCTTTGAGAACCCTGAAAAACTTAATTTTTCTATTTAAAGATCCCTCTTTTGAGTTTTTTTAAAAGTGCTCAAAATTACGAAAATGCCACTACCTTTCTTTAGAATTTTATTTAGTTATTTCAACTCTAGTTTCTAGACATCTTAAGTCTTGGATCCTCCTTTTCTATTATTTAAAATTTTATCCTAATTTTATTTGGCCTTAAATAATTCATTTTAGAGGACTCTCTTTTATATTTGGCTTGTTTATGTCGTTTTTACGAAAATTGGATATTATAGGAATCGAGGAAAAGATTGTATTTCTTGAACCAAGGTAGCTCTTCATCCATTCATGTATGCATTTCTTGGTTATTTGATTGCCATTGAATGCTTGTATGTGTGTTTGAATCATAAAACATGTCTATAGCTATTGGTTTGATGTTTGGTATCATTATGCTTTTTGAATTGTGTTTTGAATGTGAGATTGCTCTTTATAGGTGAGATTGTACTAAAAGTCTCTTGAATTGGGTGAGATGAAGCCAAAAGTTTCTAAAAATATATGAAGCAAGGCCAAAAGTCTCAAGAATAAGTGAGACTAAGTCAAAAGTTTCTAGACAGTGGGTGAGACTAATCCAAAAATCCTAAATAATAGGGTGAGACTAGACCAAAAATCCTTAGAGCTTGAATTTGATCTTGATATATTTATGTGATCTTGAAATATGTTTATGATTGGTTCTTGGAAGCTTTTGATGTATGCTTGTGCTCTTTGATATGATAATATGCCATATATTCTTATTTGAAAAGGTGAATGAGTTATTGGGATTCTTTGAATCTTACTCTCTCCCATTTTTGTCTAATAGGTGATGCTCAAAGAACTAAGAATGGAAGTTAAGGAGTGTAGATTTTATTACTTTGACAATAGATTAGCTTTTGATGTAAATTAATGTCAAAGTGTGTATGTATAAGTTATTTATGAGATGTAAACCTTTGCTCATATGTAAAAGTATATGAATATGTTATATGGATCCAAGTCAGAGCCAAGTGTATGCAATCTTGAGATTTTGACACCCTTGAGCCTGGGTATGTATGTGTATATGAATAAGTGAGATAGTAACTTTGAGCTCTATGATAAATTAGACCTGTTATGATGCTTCTATATGTTGTTTTGAGCTTTTGGACGTGTTCAAATGATTATGGTTCATGTGAGAAGTTATTTTGGACCATTTGATACTATATCGATGCCATTTTGAGCCATATTCTTGCCATAAACTAAAACTAGACAAATGGATGAATTTTGCAATAAAATTTGACAAACATTTAGATCTCATCTAAAGCTTTTCACAGAGCTAAATAACATAACTTTTGAAGCTCTAGAGAATTTATTATAATTTTTCAAAATTGGTTGAAATTTGTAGAAACTATCAGTGCACTGTTCATTTGATTAGTCTAGTTTTTGATATCTTTGAGGGGCTAAATGAAGTCCAATACTCATAAAAATTTATAAGCATATAGTTGGCATTATAAGCTTTCCATAGCCATTGAGATTACCTAATTTAGAGCTCTGTAGAGTGAGATATAAAGTTTTAAAATTGCATGTCTACTATAGTACAAGAAATAGACCTAGTTACCATTCCATTAGGATTTCATGGGTCAAATGATATTGTTTTAATATGAAAGTCTTACAGTAGTTAGATGATGTCTTAAAATTTTTGGAGAGTCCAAGTTTGTATGATTTGGAATTTTTGAACTCAAGTTATGAGTTTCTAAAGTTTATGATAGAATATATAACCTATGGAAATTGAGAGTGTGATCTTGAATTTGATATGTATGGCCCAAACTCGAATTACATACTTTAATTTGTGATGTTTCTTCTTGAATAAGTGTGTTAAAGATGGAAGATAAAGTTGGTAAGCCCAAATGGTTCATTTAATCAAAAATGAATTAATTTTATTTTTAATGACGACACTTTCCATTGCTATAAGTAATGAATATAAGAAAATGAATACCTTAGACTATTTGTAATGGAAAATAAGTATTATCTTAATATGGTATTACATCTAGCCTTTGATTTGTAGATGACTTTAGGATGTTGAATCACCTAATTCGAACTTTGGAAGCCTCTGATACATTCTTTTAAGGACTCAGAGGTCGAGTAGAAATCTTACTCTTACTAGGATTAAGACAGCTTTTCATACGAGACTTCTAAGCCACATTTAAAGGCCTAAATGGATATGGATTTTGGTCTATAATATCATTCTAGAAATCTTGAGATGTCCTTTACAACTTCTTTGGAGACCTCATTCATATTCTAGACTTCTAACTTAATGAAAAACTTGTAACAAGCAATAAAAGTTAGAAATATAAAATGTTAAAATTTTCTAATTTTAAGTCTAATTACTCCCAATTCTTAATTTCTATCCTAAACACAAATATTAGTTTTAAAAATCATAATAAGACATAAATTATACTAAATAGATTGATTGTAAGAAGAATAAAAATATAAAATAATGTATTTACCAATATGTAAGTAAGTATTCTAAGTTTTCCTAATTGCTAGTGATCTAAGAACACAAAGATATAATGGCATAAATCAATATAGATGACTCACAAACATAAAGACAAAAGGTTCAAAAGACTTAAGACTTAACATTATTTCCTTCTACTTTCTTATGAATAATAAGAACCACAGCTAATTTCAAGCATTTTATTCCATTCATGATAACAAAAAGTGTTAGCTTGCCTAAAACCTATGGTTACCAATCTTAATTAATCCTAAAGATACCTTATTCAAGAATGCATTTAAGACTAGCATTGCTAAGTACTTTGATGTTTTAAAAGGTTTTCTTACCCTTTAGTTAATGAACTTCACTACATGGTTCCTCATTAGCATTAGCTAAATTAACTATATAAACTTTTCATTGTCAATTCCTTTAATTATGGCATGTGTTATTAAAAAGAATTCCTTAACTTTTATTCACTACTTGATCCCTTATTACACTTCAAATTCAATTTGCATACACCATATTCCTTTAGGATATTTCATTAAGTTGTTCTTAACAAGGAGATTGCCCTCTAGGTCTTATGCCTTCTGTTCTTAAGCCATATCTTATTGAAAGTTTCTGGATCTCTTTCCAACTACCAATTTTAATATTGCTCTTCTCTCCTTTTGTTAGCTTGTTCCATGTGCTAGCTAGTTTGTTTTATCAATGTATTTATTAGGATGATATTTCGTTTGGAACTTTGACTAACTACATGGATCTTATCATTCTTGTCATGACTTATAGGAAGGCTTTAGAATTAAACTATGTTTTAGTATAACTTATCATCCTTAAATGGATGGTCAAATAGAATGAACAATTCAAACCTTAGAAGACATGTTAAGAGCCTATACCCTAGATCAAGGAGGAAATTAAGATAAGTATCCATCATTGGTGGAATTTGCTTATATTAATAGTTTCCTTTTTGGTGTTGGGATGGCATCTTATAAAGCTCTTTATAGTAGAAGATGTAGGTCACCTCTTTATTGGTATGAAATTAAGGAGAGAAACTTGTTAGGACTAGAATTAATATAAAAGACTATTGAGTAAATTAAATTAATTAAGAAGAGGATGCTTATAGCATCAAAAAAGCTATTCTAATAAAAAAAGATACCTTTTAGAGTTTGATGAAAGAGAAAACATATTCTTACTCCTATTATTAGTGTTGGCAAATCCTTAAGATCCAAAAAGTTAAGTCCTAAATATATAGGCCCTTTTTAGATCATCAAAAGAATTAGACTCAGTACTTACCATATTGCATTACCACCTCGACCGTCCAATCTTTGTATGATCTTTCATGTCTTTCAACTTCACAAATATATTCTTAATCCTTCACACATTATTGATGAAGAGTTAGTGCAAGTGAAAGAAAATTTAATATATTGACCAAAACCAATACAAATTGTGATACTGACATAAAGCAATTAGGAAACAAAATTATCTCCCTAGTTAAGATGGTTTGGGAAGGACTAGCCCTAAAAGAGGCTATATAGGAAATTGAGGATTAGCTTAAACAAAAGTATCTAGAGTTATTTCCTTAAGGTAATTCTAAATTTTATAGACAAAATTTCTAAAAGGGAGAGAGAATTGTAACATTCTTCTCCAGATGAAATTATTAACTATTGTTAGAAATTATTATAAGAATTTTGAGGATTTTGAAATTTTAGGGCATGCCCAAAATTTATTAAGGCCATTAGGAATTTAACAAAATTTTTTAAGGATTTATTAGAATTATTAGGATGAATTAGAACTTAACCTAATTTCTTAAATAATAGGTAATTAAATAATAAATATTTAGATTCAAAATAAAATTATTAAATGTTTATAGTTCAAAATGCAATTTTGATTGGGACTAAAATACAATTTTCACCATAATCAAAACATGATTTTGCCTAAAAGGAAATTATTGAAAACTAAGCTAAGCAATGAATCATAAATTATGGGATACGTCTTCTTATTATTGGAAATCATTTTTATACCTAGTTTCTTACAAATAAGATTGAGTATGGAGTACATAAAGTCAAATAATATCTCTAACTTCTTGAAAAGCTTTTGAAGGAAGCTTCTTGCATATGTAAAGCTTCAAAACATCATTGCCTCTCTCATTTTATATATCTCCCTTTTGACTCTTTTGCTCCTGCGTCTTAAAACCTTTACTATTTACCTCTATATCTAGCGATCAAGGAAAGTAGTAAGAGAGAGAGAGAGAGAGAGAGAGAGAGAGAGAGAGAGAGAGAGAGAGGAATGAGAGAATTGAAAGAAAGCAAGAGAAAAAGCAAAGGTGAAGGAGAAAAATAAAAGGAAGGAGTGAAGCTTTAAAACAAACAACTTGGTAAGACATATACCCTTGATCTTCCATATGAACCGTCGTCTCTTATCTTTCTCTTATCATCTCCCTATCCTTTTCTTCTTATTTTCTTTGATATCCTTGAAGTTGAGAGTATGATTTGGAATAATGGATGAGTGGCATCTTAAATAGATTTGTTGTAGGAAGAGGTTGGTTGTCTTGGTCTTTTGAATATTTCATTTCCTTTCATCTTTTTACAACAACAAGAATGATGTAAATCATTGATAGTGATGGAACCTTAAGAATGATGTAAATCATTGATAGTTATGGAACCTTAAGATTTTATTAGGATTAACCAAAGGAATTTCATGGGTTTTGCTTAGTTTTAGTTATTGCTATATGTCTAAATGATGTTCAAATAATGTTTAAATGTTACTTAAATCATGGGTATGGCTAAACTTGGTTGGGATCAAGGTTTGGAATGAAGTTATAGTAATTTTCTCAAAACAAAGATCTACTATGTGACGACCCTAACTTCTAATCATTGTAATTAAGGTTAAATACGTGATTAATAATCATAAATTAGGGTTACCAGACATTATGACTAATTACATTCAGAAAATACAGGGAAATTTGAACCTTAATATTATTAGAGTCATCAACCTTATAATTACAAGCACTCATGTACATCAGGAAAATAAACACTCATTTATAAGCCTTTAATTCTATTACCCATTAATTTCAACTCACAAGAATCTTCTACCAATGTTTCTAAGTCATCCCTTGGGGTTACCATATGAAAAACTAAGATTTCTAGGTTAGAATAAAGGTTTGGGACCGTTAGCCGCAGCTAAGTGTCCTTGCGTCACGGCCAATTACTCTTGGGTTCACTCCTTAACTTCATAAATTTCACTGCGGCTTGAACCTTTGCTGTGGCTAACCTACATGGCACCACAATGAGGAAACCTCCTGGAACTTATCTTGCTCGCCTCTCATTTTTGGCCGGGCTAATTTCCCCTTTCGCTGCGACTAATTCCTCTCTGGAATGCCTGTCACATTTTAACAAAAGTTCGTCGCAGCCAATTCCCATTTAGCAGCGGCAAATTACCCTCTGGACGACTCCCAATTTTGCCTCTCACATTTCATCGTGACAAATTGCTCTCTGGTACTCTCCCTAGGCAAGTTTGCCTCTATTGGTCGTGGCTAACAATATTTTAGCCGTGGCAAAATCCCTTTTGATCTTACAACTCTTAAAATCTTATCTTATACTCTTCACTCTCTATCTAGGGGTTCTCGAGGGCCATTCTCCCATTTGTTATGAGATTCTAATAGCATCTATCTAGTTGATTTGCCCCAGCCATTATATTATTACCCATCCCACATTTAAAGGTGGATTCTCCTACTCATTCATTGGTCTTATATCAATAAATTTATAAATTTTCCACGATTCAATCATATTTTCATCGAATAATTCATGCATCGCTAGCTCAAATCCACAATCAATATATCACATGAGTTTATTACTTAAATAGTCAGTTAAGACACAGATTTACAAGCCATAATAAGTGCCATAAGCTCATACATCCATCAACAATGAATATGAAGCCTATTTCTCATTGATTACATTCTATGTTATCAAAATACAAACTCCTACACTTGGTAATACAGATACATGATGATGTTATATAAAGGTTAACAAAATTAGCATCTACTCTATTCCACTCAGACCAAATGTAGCTCCTCACACTAGGTCTCAGCTCATGAATGTTCATCCACTTGCTTATCTTTATCCTTACCCGAAGGACTTTTACTTGAAATGTTTAGCCCATAAAACGGGGTGAGATGTAAATCTCAGTAACCAAGGCAAATTCCATCATATATTATAGTTTAATTAACATATATGCATGATTCCACATAAGCATAAGAAAACATACCAGTCATATCAGTAAATGAAACAATTAGATTATCATGATTACTATCCCATACTAGTAATTATATTTTCACATGTTAAAGGCCAATAACACTAGGAGAGGCCATCCACGGCACCCACTCCCCAATGAGCACAACTAAGGCTCAGTGCATCTGAAGTTTGATCATAACTTGGTGCCTGATCGAAGTACATGCACGGGTGGCAACCGCACCACAGCTCCACCATGGACTCACAAGGTCCAATCACAATACAATAGATAGCCAACCAATTCATTCAACATTTCAAATCATTCATGTATAGCAAATATGAAATTAAAGCAGATATATGCATGGAATTAATATAGTCCCAGTTACCAAACTTGTAGCTAATCCTCTAAGAGCCAATTGAATGTTACTTCAGCCTATGGACACAAAACTAAGCCATTACTATCCCTAATCACAATTTGTATAAGCAAACCTATCACTTAAAAAAAAAGGTTAAGCTATATAGAACTATTCAGAAACACTTACCCAATCACCACTAAAACTAAATTCGGATTCAGTTGTTCTTACCCTAGAAACCTCAAAATAACACTTCAAATTCTGAGTAAATTCGCACAGAAACAATACCCATATTATAAATTAGCTATAGGGGTCTCAAACTAACAAAGAAAGCATCAAAATAGAGAGTTTATACTTACCTAATAACATCCTTAGCCTTAACCTAGGAAATTTCACTAAGAAAATTACAAACAACCACATTTCAGATTTTGGGTATGGTGAAAATACTCCAAATGAAAAACTAATCGGGCTAAAATGAAGAGAAAGAGAAGAGGATTAAGTTATATAACTATTACCTTAGCTGAATCTTGCTTTAGAAGTAGGAAATGATGGATTTCTTACCCCAAACCCTAACCTCCCTTCAAACCTTCGAATTTCTCTTTTGTGTTTCAACAAAATGAGGAAAGGACTAAAGTGTTTACGGTTTTAGTTGGATTGAAATTGAGTCTAAGCTGGGTCATGGGCTAACCCAAGGGTCCAATTGCAAGTGGTATCTGATTTAAGTCTTGTTGGGCTAGCTTCAAGGTGTTGGGCTGCAAAAATTTAATTGGGCCAGACTAAGTTTGAAGGACTCAATTGATTTGGGTCTACACAAGGGTTATTGGGCCTTCACTAGGTGGTCTCTCTTAGGCCAAGTCTCACAATTAAAGGTTGGGTCTACACCTAAAATTATTAGGCCTCTATTAGTCCCTAACCTTGGCTTACTTAATTTAATTTGGGCCTAGATGGGGTTTATAACTTAATTAAATTTTAAACTCATATTAATAATTTATCTCTCTAAAATTTTTATTCACTTAACTTATCTGATTATTCCATATTAATTATTCTTAATTAACCCAAATCCTTGATTAACACTTTAATTAATTTTTAGGGTGTTACATACTACATGGCTTGCCCATTTTGGCTAACACAAACCATGTAGTAGACACCTATAGAGCTTGACACGGATCGTGCTTTGTTACATGGCCTTATACTAGAGGATAACATAGCTTGACCATGTAATTGGGCATGCTTCATGTTACCCCACCCCTAATTCAACGAACTTTTTTCCAGAGATTCACACAACTTGGCTATGTAATTAGACATTGGCCATGTAGGCCTTCTAGAAATGACAAATGTGGGATTTTGTGCTAATATCTAAGCTAAATGTATGTATGTTTATTTGTTACTTAGATGTAGGTGTGATTGGCCTATCAAATTCTCTCAGAATCCTAAAACTCTTAAGTCAACTAATTCTCTATTTAATTACTTGAGCAAGGAGTATTCTCGAACAAATTCCCCTACATAGATGACCTGAACTATAGAGTCCTTTGATATGAATAATTCCTCCTACAAGGGTTACTTAATCATATGCATTAATGGAACTGATATTGACCAGAATCTTTTAAAGACACTAAAGACAATAAAAGATAGTAATATAAAAAGGGGTTGCATCAGAATTTGTATTGGCAATTATGTACATGTTTGACTTGTTATGTTTGGCTTGTTATGGGTATGATATATTGTTATATGTACAATTGGCTTATCATATGGTACCTGTTATACTTAACTAATTTGTTGTAATTTTGATTTTAGATTGAGAATATATGCCCCAATAAGAGATGGTCTTTAGAAGACAGGGTTGTTGAGTGGTACAATTTTGATGTAATTATGCAATGAATTGATTACTAATAGGAGACGGTTCTTAAGAGTCAGGGTTCTTGAGGGAATTTGAAGCCTAATAGGAAATGATCTATAGGGATAGAGCTTTCAAGAGATTGAGTTTTAATTACTAAAAGTTATGTGGATACACTCTAAGGGACACTAGAGTATATTATGCAATTAAACTTCTTATTTATGATGATGATATAGACATGATGTGCATTAATGAAATTTAATGATATGCATGGAATTACCTTGATATGTTGATATATTGATAGACATGCAATATCCTGTAAGATATTCTATTATTGTCAAAATGTCTACTTTGCAAGATGTTGCAAGATGTGACCTAGACTACATCCCAAATACTTATAGTTTAGCTTATGAAAGGCGCTAATTTACTTGTATGAAATATGTGTTAAATTTTTGTTGCCATATTTGAGTACATTATAATATTGTTGATATTCTTGCTATTCTCATATGTTAGACAAGGGTAATTATAAATTTTTTTTTTCATATAAGACAGCTAAATTATTATTAGTTTTAAAAAATTTATTACATCTTATTGAAAATTATGAAAATTCTCACTTTGATAGTAATATGCTTAGATTTTGACTGGCAGCATGCCAATAGTTAAGTTTACTATAGAAATAGTATGGCATTACATTGATGTGCCCAGCATAGGGCAAGCCTAGGTGATCACTAGCATGAAATGGAATGTCGTGAACAAAGACGACCAGCCTATCTTCGCCATCTAGGCATATCAAGACAATGTTATAAGAATGTAGATATCATGGAACTTAATGGAACTTTCTTTTTGTCTATATATCTTTAATTAATAATTCCATGATCTAACCAAATAATATGTTGGGATGACTATAGCTAAAAATAGAACTCTTAAAGATATATTGGCTAACAAGACCAACATGTCTTAAAATGCTTGCAAAAAATCTATCAATATTTTGATTATTTTATGAGATAATTCTGTAATCTCCTTACTTTTGAAATTAAAAAAATAAAATTTTTATTTCTGGATGCGCTATCTCATATTCTTAAATAATTAACTAATAAATATATATTGGATAAATATAACTAATAAAGTAAAAGGAGTTACAATATGTGTGTTATTATAATTCATTATATTATTTTTAAACATCTTCATTTTATGCCGTTTGTTTTAATATATGCAATCATTTGAAAAAATGGAAGCTTTCTTAAAGAAAATAAACTTATATTAAGTGTCTTTTCTTTTCAACATAAAATCTAATATCTTTTTTTTTTCCCTTCATTTGTCAAGTACAAGGAAATTTAAATCGTGGTAATCTCTTATTATAATGCTGAAAATTATAATTAGTTGCACTTGAACTTTTATTATTGAAGATACTACTCGTTTTTTGTATATAAATTAAAAAAATTAATTTAAAATAATGAAAAATACATAAAATTGATACTCTTTACTAGGAAGTGCAACACTAAAAAATAATCAATTTTTTTATAAAATAAGATAGACGCTTTTATCCTTCCTGCATAGCACCGGCTTAGACAATGAATTAATGTAGCAAAAATACATTTTGTCTATTTCAAGTTTAACATTGTAAATAGATTTATTATATGAATTATATGCGTGTTTTTTTTTTCCTATCTATACATTTAGTATAAGAGCTTGCTAATTATATAATGACTTGCATTGCTTCAACATATATAACATGATATATGTTTCAAATTCATTCATCATTGCATATAAAATTAATTAAAAAATCGTGCTCTATCTAGTTTAACATTTAACAGCAGCCGCATCATTTTATTTATTCTATCTTTTGGTAGAATCTTAGGCTATATTTTAGATATATTGTTTTCATTAACCTGACATTTTTTAATTCTAATTTATGTTAAATTGAAGTAACGCTGAAATCCATTTTTTTCCTAATTTTTTTAGAGTAAATTATACAATTTTTTTTTAAATTTTATTAAAATTATATAAAATTTTCATCTATTTTTAAAATATACATAAATTTGCCATATAATAAAAAATATACTACAGTAATTCAATTTTAAAGTTTTTGACTAAAATACATTTTATTCATTTAAATACATATTTTTTAGGTTAAATTTAATTAATCCAAAATCTAATTATTTTTATTTTTATTTGTATATATTTAAATATAATACATATTTATATATTACATTAATGAAAGATAATTTAATAAAAATTTTAAATTAAATAAAAAATATATTTTAAAAATAAAGATATTTGAGTAAAAATTTATGAAAGTGACATATAATTTACACATTTTATTATTTTATTATTCCTAAACTTCCAAGTCAATCTGCCACTCGGTACCTCACCACCAAGCTGTGTCTGCGTTTCTTTCTAAAGCAAGCGGTTGCCCATCTCTTCTGCAACGTCCATCTCCATTCCTGCTGCTTCAACTCGCCGAAGAGTCCTTCGGATAATTGAGACCCTTGAATCCTGATGGCTATTGGATTAATCATTTTGGCAGTGTTCACTGCTATATTGGCCTTAATTCTGCGATTCACTCTCCGTGTAATCAATGGCAGATGGAGCAGAAATAAAGCCCTCGGCTTCTTCCACCCTTATACCAACGACGGCGGCGGCGGCGAAAGGGTGCTGTGGTGCGCCATCAAAGCCTTGCAAGAAGAAAGTCCTGACCTAAACTGTGTCGTTTACACCGGAGATCACGATGCCACACCTCAGAGTTTGATTGGTAGAGCCCTCGATCGCTTTGGGGTCAAGCTGCTCTTCCCTCCAAAGGTGACATTTCCTTGACTTTAGATCGTTTTGTTGCGTTCGTTCTGTAATTCATTTGGAGAACATTCACCTATGCGTTTTAAGTTTACTCTATGCTTTATGTGCTTTACGAGTTAGAATAATGGGAAACACATTTACACTTGTCATTTTACAGCAATAAGCAGAAGTAATTCAGGTTTAGGGAGAGTGTGATTTTTGTCCACTATGTCATATACTACATCCGGTTAAAACATTGATATTCTTTCTTTGGCCTTTTTAGATCAAAGAAGGATTTCGTTTGAAATAAAGGAAGAAATCATCATTCTATGCATTTTACCCATGTGACAAGATATATGTGATGATTATTTGCTGAGATGAAGTGATTAATTTTTTTCAATGGTAAATAGTGCTACTTAATTTTGGCTTATATGATACTAGAGCCCAGTTGGTTTGTTAAATAGTACTCTTTATTTTTGTTATCCTCAAATCTTAGGTGGTGCATTTGTACAAGAGGAAGTGGATTGAAGAAACCACTTACCCACGCTTTACTATGATTGGTCAAAGTCTGGGTTCTGTTTATCTCGCTTGGGAAGCTTTGTGCAAATTTACCCCATCATATTATTTTGACACAAGTGGATATGCTTTTACATATCCACTTGCTCGGATGTTTGGATGCAAAGTTATCTGCTATACACATTACCCTACTATCAGTACAGACATGCTATCTCGTGTTCATCATCGCAGCTTGATGTATAATAATGATGCCTTAGTCGCAAAAAGGTTTGATATCTAGTTTGTTTAAATTTGCCATTTAGTTTCTTTCTTTTGAATTAAGTCTTACTTCTTTGGTTGTTGCTTTGAGTTCTCTCCCTTCTTCTAAACTTGGAAAATGATGGTAATTGCCCTTTGATAAATTTGAATACTCTAGCTAAGGGGAGTTGGATGAGAGTCAGGGAGGGAGGGTCTACGAAAGTAGTTGCATTTAATGCTCCTGATGTGCATTAGTTTTCATATAATTTTACGATATCATAGCTGTTTGTCTAAACTGAACCTTTTATCTGTGTAAGTACACCTTCAGTAGTGATTCCTTTGCTTTCCCTTTTCCTTCATCACATACACATAGCTAAGCAATTATATGAACTAAATCCAGGGATATTATCAGTGTCTAAAATTTAGCAACTTCATGGTTTATCTTATGCTTTGGATTTATTGAAGCTGTTCCGAGTTATAATCTTTGAACTTCTTATATGATTTTTTTGGAATTAATCTTTCATAAAATTAGAGAACTTTATGTTATCAAATTTTCACCTATGTGGAACCTTACAATAATTTTCTTGCAGTATTTGGCTTTCTCGGTGCAAAATAATCTATTATACACTGTTCAGCTGGATGTATGGGTTTGTAGGATCTTGTGCACATCTAGCTATGGTCAACTCCACATGGACCCAATCCCATATTGAAAAGCTTTGGGGAATTTCAGACTGCATTAAGAGAGTATATCCTCCTTGTGATACTTCGGGACTTCAGGTTTGTAATTTTGCTATTTCTTGTCTTTTGCAAATGCTGTTGGTCTATAGCCATGTTCCTCCTCCCTCCCCATCTCTTTATGTGTCAAGTGGACAACTAGCTTGGGTTGCAATTTGCAATGTGGTGGCTCTAATGTTCCTGTCACCTTTGTTGCCTCTTTATGGAATGTATTTACAATTTGTTAAGAGCTTCTCCTTGGATTTTTCTTTCCAGCTTGAATTCAATTTTAGCATTCAGTAATTCTCTCTATTGCATATGGTAATATCAGCCTAAACACTTATTACGAAGTCAATATGAGACATTTTATTCATCGTTCATAAGCAATTTGGGCAGGTGCTTCCTTTGGAAAGACCAGCTGAAAATCCAGTAATAATATCTGTTGCACAATTTCGACCGGAGAAGGTGGGCATATACATATTAACCTTGTGAGTGGGAAGAACAACTGATTTTGGTGGCTCACTGGGCCTTTATTGACCATAGAAAATTTACACATTTCTTTTTCATCTTAGGCCCACAGTCTTCAACTTGAGGCTTTTTCAGCTGCCATTAAAAGACTAGATTCTAGCATGCCAAAACCTAAGCTCCAATTTGTGGGTAGTTGTAGAAATAAATCAGATGAGGAAAGACTTCAAATGTTAAAAGAGAAAGCAATTGAGCTAAATATGGACAAGCATGTGGAATTTTACGAGAATCTAACATACAGGTCAGTGCATGTGGTTTTACTTCCTGATATTTGTATCCTTATTCTCCTAAAATGACAAAATTTCTCTTGAAGGGTGAAAAATCACTGTTTCTGTAGAATGCACATCTTTTGCTTGGTTGATGCATCTGGTCTAGCAACTCTTCTAGTTTCTTTTCTGTATAGGCATTTACATGACATTAATGGCTATTTTATGTGCCTTTGTTTTTCTAGTTCAGTACTAAGCAGCATTACTTATGCGCCATTGCTGGCATTTCAAATAATCATTTTGTGATAGGAGAAAATATGCTGTACTATTTAATGATAAAATTTCTGACTATTGGAGATGATACCTATAATAGGGCAAGTCGTGTCATGTGGTTAAGTTGAATTCACTTGGGTAACTTTCTTTCATAATTTGTCTTAGTGGTATGTAAGGGTCTTTTTAATCAAGTTTTCTTTAAACAAAATCCCATAATGACAAAAATTGTTGTAGGACAGATGAATCCTTAGTAAACGAATTCAAGTACTTTTAAATTCTCTTTCACAAATTGATCCTATGAGAAAGCTAACCTTTTTTTCCTATACTTTCATAGCCATAAATTTCCATATCATTCCCTGCTTAATGTCATTCCTGTTGTCACTTTTTTCTTACCATTCATCGCCTTAAACTGCTGACACATCACCTGATACTGATGTAGCTTATTGTGGTTGTGGTAGGTTCCACAACTGCGTCAGACCACACAATTGCTGTCTGCAATGCCCACATTTCTCTGCTCCTTTTGTTTTTTTACAACCACCACAACTTCAATTTAAATTTCTGCTATAATTTATTGATTCTTTTATGCCACACCATTTGTATCTCTGCCATCTCAGAAGAGCCCACTAATTTATCTTCAATCTAAAGTACCATTAACTTTGAATGATATCTTCTATTTCAATTTTATTTTTCCTCATTTACCAAATGTACACCTCACCATGTTGAGATCGACTATACCAGTTTCTTGGAGATGTTCTTACGATTTCAAGTTTTAGCATGGAGTTAGGGCATAAAATAGATTAGTAAGATTTACTGTCAGTGAGTTTTGAGGGTATTTTACAATTTTACAGAATTACTTGTCTTTCTAAGTCAGCGTTAGTCCTACGAGATAAAATTCAACTCGGTCAATTTTATATATTGATCTAGCATATGATTGCAACCAGAAGTGCTTATCTCTTGCCCCTCAAATTCAATCTTAAGCTCTAGTACTCTTTTCTTGCTAAATATACAATATATAATTTGATTTGGGTCTCACTTGTCATAAAATCTCGAGTTTGTAGAAATTTTTTTCCATTAGTCATATGACAAATGAGCATTTAGTGGGACATTGGTCATAAAATTTCTAAATATACACTATATGCTTTCAACCTGCAGGGATTTGGTGGGACATTTAGCAAGCGCTGTTGCTGGCATCCATTCCATGACAGATGAGCATTTTGGCATTAGTGTTGTAGAGTATATGGCCGCTGGTGCCATCCCAATTGGTGGGGTGATATGTGATCTCACATTTTGATAACAAAGCTCTATTTATTTATTTATTTTTATCTCTGGTGCATTTAGACAAATTAATTTAGTTGGCAATGATTGTTGATTTTTTCAGCTCATAATTCAGCTGGCCCAAAAATGGACATTGTATTAGATGAAGACGGACAGAAAACAGGATTTCTTGCCTGCACTATTAACGAATATGCAGATGCCATTTTGACAGTTATAAGAATGTCAGATATGGAGAGGCTTAAAATGGCTGCGGCTGCTAGGACACGGGCAAGGAGGTTTTCTGAGCAGAGGTTTTATGAAGACTTCAAAGATGCAGTACGCCCTATTCTCTGTCTTGCATCTAAATGATGGTCTACCAACTAATCATCACAATTGTAACTTAAAGTGGAGATTTCCTTTCACTGTTCTCTGTAAAATTTTGCTCTGCTAACTCACTTTTCTGATTAGATTGATCCAGCGATTTGTTATAGATATAGTTATACTTTGATTTCACTATCTGTTCTTAGTTGAAGGTATTTTCTTGCTTTTATACGAAATGGTAAACGATTCTACTTGTAGAGTCCTATTGGTAGTTGGATTGTGTTACATAGGAAGAGAGAATAAGGATGAAAAGAGGAGAAAGAGAAGGAAAGAAATCTAATTCTCATTCATTCATTCATTGACTCTGCCAATAGGATGAGTAATTGTATTTAATAGGCTTACAACTAACTGGCAAACTAACTAACTCTTTTGACTAATAGAATATCAATTAAGTCCTTTTTTGAACCCATTCCTTATACTCCTAACAATGCTTCCCCTCCCCTCGACCTCAAGGGTGGGAATCATTAATATAGAAATTGAGATATAGTTGCTAGAAGTCATATAATTTCACCCAAGTAGCTTATTCATTAGGCAAGTGTTGCCACTAGACCAGAATATCAGTAGCAGGCCTTCCGTTATGCTTCACAACCCTTGTGTGCAAGATCTTTTTAAGAACTAAATGATCATGTTGGAGGGGCCAATCAAGAGGAGGATGCCACTGTGTTGTAGTTGAGTTGTGGCAAGGTTTAAGTAAGGATACATGGAAGGTGTTATGGAGCCAAGAATTGGATGGTAATTCCAATTCATGGGCAGTTGGTCCTATCTTCAGTATGATCTTATAAGGGCCTAAATACCTAGGAGCCAGCATTTGAGAGCTTGTAGAAGCTATTGTAACTTGTCTATAGGGCTATAATTTTAGGAAAACCCCATCACCTTCTACAAATGGTTAGTCTGTCCTCTTCAGTCCTCTTCAAGTCTGCTTATTGCTTCATGCGATTAATTGCTCTAGACAAATGGTGTTTTATCATAGTAATCATTTGCTTCCTTGCTTTGAAAGTGCAATCACTAGCTTCCACTAAGGCATCTTGAGGCAAGTAAGGAACATAAATAGGGGGCTTTTGCCCATAGACCACTTCATAAGGAGTTGTGTTAATGACTGTATAATATGTAGTGTTGTACCACCACTCAGCCAAGGACAACCGTTTATGCCATTCACATGGTTTCTCCCATGTCATGCAATGTAGGTATGTCTTTAAACAATGGTTTAAGACCTTAGATTGGCCATTTGATTGGGGATGACAAGTTGAGGTTAGATTCTATTGGAGGCCCAGCCTTCTCATGAATTCTTGCTAGAAATGACTAAGGAAAATGGGATCCCTATCACTGATCACCTCGGTTGGGGCCCTGTGGAGTTTGTAGATGTTGTTAAGAAATTGTTAGGCTACTGTGGTTGCTGTATAGGGAGGGGTGAGGGTAAGGAAATGAGCATATTTACTTATTCTGTCAATCACAACCATAATAGTGTTCTTCCCACTTGATGGAGGTAAGCCTTCAAGGAAATCCATGAAATGAGCTTATGTTTCAAATGCTCATTATTCCCTATTACCACCTTGCTTTTCCTTTGTAAGATCTACCCATCCTAAGAGTATTTTCCTTGGTCATTAGGGTGCTGTACCAAATGCCTAATTATGGCTCTAAAATTAGTGTTCTCATGCTAGGATTTCGAATCTGGTCCCGTAAATCTATGGAGATAGAAGAGGCAGCCATCTGCAACAAACTAATTCCTGGCACCTGAGAGAGAGCATCTGTAGCCCTATTGTCACTGCTTTTTTTGTATTGTATTTCATAATCATAGCCCACCAATTTAGCAAGCCAAAAAAGTTGAAATGAGGTCTTCAACTTCTAGTTTAACAAATGTTTTAAGCTTTGCTAGTCTGTCTTAATAATAAAATGCTTTCTATCTAAATATTGGTACCATTGTTCTACGACTTGAACTATTGTTAGTAACTCTTTTTCATAAACTGATAAGGCTGCCTACTTGGGTGATAAGGTATGACTATAATAAGCAAGTGGCTGACCCTACTGCATGAGCACAACTCCTATTCCATGGTTAAAGGCATCAATTTCTACTATAAACACTTTAGAAAAATCTAGAAGAGCAAGAACAGGGGCTGATGTCAAGGCATGTTTCAAATTTTGGAAAGCTCTGGTTGCATCCTCAGACCAAACAAAATTGTTCTGTTTAAGCAAAGTGGTTAGGAGTCTCACCATTTCACCATATCCTTTAATAAATCATCAATAATACCCTATTAATCCCAAAAATGATCTTAGTTGTTTAAGAGTAGTGGGAATAGGCCACTATTGTACTGCTCTGATCTTTTGTGGATTAGTAGCAACTCTATCTTTGCTAATGATGTGATCTAGATACTCTACTTATGAGGAAGCAAAGGAGCACTTACTTAAATGAACAAAATACTAATGCTGCCTCAAGGTTTCGGCACCCATTGTAAGTGAATGACATGGCTATTTAAGGTTGGGCTGTAGATTAAAATGTCATCAAAGAACATAAGCATGAATTTCCTCAAATACTCCTTAAAGATGCTATTCATGGTTGCTTAAAATGTAGTTGGGGTGTTTGTAAGTCTAAAAGACATAACAACAAACTCATAATGTCTTGAGTGAGTTTTAAATGTTGTTTTCAAAATATCTCTCAGTTCTATCTTAATTTGATGGTATTAAGCATGTAAATCTAACTTAGTGCATAGTGCATAATTGTGCTCCTTGTAACTCATCCAACAACTCTTTTACTATAGGCATTGGAAATTTATCTTTGATGGTGCGTTTGTTTAGCTTGCGGTAATCCACACACATTCACCATGAACCATCATTCTTCTTAACTAAGACTATGGCTGTTGTAAATGGAGAAGTGTTGCTTTGAATTACTCCTGAGTCTAGTAATTCATCTATCATTTTCTCAATGACATCGTTTTGGGCAACTGGATAGTTGTAGGATCGAATATTAATGGGGTTTGTACTCTCCTCCAAGTTTATGTTATGGTTTTGTCCTTCCCGAAAAGGTGGTAGAGTGGTAGGAGCTTCAAACATATCCTTATAATTCTCCAATAGTTGTTGGATCTCCCGAGGAAACTCAGCTTGGTAGCTTTTTGTACAACTAACTTATATGGACAAGCATTGCCCCCCTTCACCCATTGGCTGTACTGCTTGAATAAGAAAGAATTGTGCTTTTTCCATATTAATTCCTTGGATCTATTTTTGGGCCACCACCTTCCACCGATGAGGAGAATTGGCTATTAACTTCATAAGTCTCCCTTTATACTAGAACACCATGGTCAACTTTGCAAAATTCCATTTCACGCAACCTATTGCCCTTAACCAACTCATCCCTAGAACCATATCACAACCGCTTACAGGAATAACTAATGCTTTTGTTTGAAATTCTTCACCCTATATCTTCCACGAAAATTGCCTACACACTCCCTAAATTGCTAGCTTGCCTCCACAAGCCACTATAACTCCAAGACCTTTTAATTTTTTTATCTGAAGCCCCAATTTCTCGGCTGTGTAAGCATCTATAAAATCATGAGTACTCATACTGTCAATCAAAATTTGTAATATCTTTTTACTCACAACCCCTTACACTCTCATTGTGGCGTAACCATTAGGGGTGAACAAAATCGAACCAAACCATTCAAACCAAACTAAACTGAACCAAATCAATAAAAACCAATTAACAAATAGTTTGGTTTAATTTTTTAAAATTTAAAATCGATTAATTTGGTTCGATTGTCGGTTCATAGCATGTTTAGTTCAATTTACTGACAAGTTACCTACACTATTTTATTATAAAATACTACTATTGTTTTATTTTTTTTCTTACTCTTCAAAATTTTTTGTCAATTTGAGTGCTTTTTAAACCACAAAAAAAAATAAAAATAATAAATTATGGATACATTATTATTGGTTAAAATTTAATAAGATGCATGATATTAAAAATTAAATTCTATATATTGCAAAGAATAAAATCCTAAGAAAAATATTTTTAACCAAAAAAACATAAACCAAATCAAATCAAATCGAACCAAACCAAATAAAAATTGAACTAAATCAATTAAAATTTAAAACCGAGAAGGTCCAAAAAATTACTGAACCGACAAGGTGGTTTAGTTTGATTTTAGCCTAAAATCGAATCAAATTGAACATATGAACACCCCTAGTAACCATCCATCCCCTCCATTGCATTTAGTGAAATCATGGGAGCGGTGGCCAGATTCTAACTCAACTTTTCTCTTAGCACATTATCATCTTCTTCTTGTTTCTTGCCTTCCACTAAACTTATTTAACAAGTTTTGAAACTCCTGATTATAAGTATTGTGGCATATCCTTTGATCATGTATCCCTTTTTCTGTTTTTTGGCTTTGGAATTTATTTTGGTTTTTTATTTTTATCTTTTTTTTTCTTTTTGGGGGGGGGGGTTGGTATTTACAGATGCCATAGGAGTGGTTGTGCCAACTTGATTTTTTTGATAGTAGTGTATAAAGTCGATTTTATCTACAGAAAGTACACAATAAAAAAAAAATTTTGTTATATATATATATATCAAAGGTCGTGAGTAGGATGATACCTTTGTAACAAGAAGAGTGCTAAACAAAATATAGTCAAATTTCCTAAAATATTAGTGTAACTTGATGCAAATTGTCAACCAAGGGTCTCATTAACGAGTAATTCTTATATGCATTAGGAACGCCATGTCATTTATACACTCAATAATTAAGATTTATTCTGTACGTTGACTCCATCTGTACTACACAAGGATCCTACTTATATAAATTAAATCTTAGCCATTGGTTGATACACCAATGCACCCAAAAAAAAATTCCTCATTAACACAATTTTGTTAAGCTTTGCGTGAGAATTTTTTTGTTTGGATGACTGACAAAGATCATTTCGTGTCAACCTATGAATTTCTATTCCGAGAGGTCAAGAGCGCAGTTGACATAGGCATTTGGAGCATTAATTGAGACTCTCTCTAGGCTTTCAATTGGCAGAATTTGCGTACGACCGCGTTTTTGCTACTCTCATTAAGTTTAGAGCTCTCATGTTATCTTGCGGATATCGAGATTACCCTTAGACTTTTGGTAGTTCTGAAGTTTTTCTAGGTTCCTCCAATCCAATTCTTGAGGTGTTGATCTCAATGGAAGCTGGCCAACCAAAAAAGAAAAAGAAAAAAGAAAAAACTCACTGGAAGAAGAATTTTGGATGATATTTGGCGCTTGAAGCTTGATTACTCGAAGGTCTTTGGTCATTTACCCATTTGCTTTCTCAAGCTTCCTGGTTTGCTGCTATTGCTGCAGCTGTACTACGAATTCACTAAAATCTTATTTGGTTTAAGGGGGCTGAAGTTTCAGAATGGTGAATCTGAAGGTTGGATGAGTCTGGAGAATAAAAAGAAAGGGGGAAAAAAGGGGGGGGGGGGCATCATAGATGGAGATTTAAAGATATGTTTTAATTGAATAGAATCAAGAGGAAGAAATTTTGATAATTTTTCTTTAAACCCAAATCTAATATTTTTCTTTCGTCCTAAAAATATGTTTAAGTTGAGAAGAATAAATAAGAAACGAAAAAAAATGTTTATTCAAATCAAAATCAAATAAGATGTCAAAAACAAAAACTTTATTTTTTTCCTCCTTTTCCTATCCAAATATATCTTAAAGAGGTTATGATAAACAGAGAGAGAAGAAACAATGAGAAATTGGCTTTTATCTTATGGGTAAACGAAGGGAAAATTATAGTTTAAGATCTCAAATTAAAGATATTTATATTGAAGGATATTAAAATTTAAAATTATTCTGAAAAACCTTAAGATTAAAAAGTTTAACTGTAAATAATCATTTCTTGAATAACACTGAATGAGGAAAAATTGGGTGAATAATAAAAAAGGCTTATAAGTTTTATAACATGAAATATAATTTCCCCTTGCAATTAAACATTTTTCATCTCATAGTTAAAATTTTTGTCTTTACAATTAAAATTTTTAGTTCTACAATTATTTAGAATAATTTCAAAGTTTGAGATTTTTTTATATAAATATTTTAAACTTAAAATCTTAAACTGTAATTTATCCATAAATGTATAGTGCCGCTTGGAAGGATATTGCTTTATTCAATCAGAAATACAATGAAATGGGTAAGTGATAGAACATTGTGTTTAGGGGTTTCAAGATTAATTTTGTTTAGTTTAAGGTGTTAAATTGAACTAGGTCCTAAATTAAATGAGTTATATGCAATTTAGCTTATGATTAATCATAATTGCAATTTCTTAAAAAATTCTGTTAATCAAGTTTGTTTTGTATACAAATAATTTTCAACTAATTTAAATTTGTATTGAATAATTAAAATAATTAAAAACAACTATCTGAAAGCTTCACTAATAAACAGATAATAATTAAGTATATCAAAAAATTATTAATTAAATACCTATTTGTAACAATAACTTTAAGAAGTTTGGACTTCACTAAAATGTAAATTCGACCTACCAATTATTAAATGAAAAATAAATTTAAATGTCGTGATATAATACTACATTTTATTGAGAGAACCAAAAGATTGTAAAGGAAGTACTATTAAAATAATTACAATCCACATATGCATTAATCTCAAATCAACCACATTTGCGATCACAATTACAGCTTAAATCCTTATTGAAGGTAAATAAACTTAATTAACCACATGACACATTTCAATGGCTATCTGTAACTTTCTAATTTGACTCTACGTCCCTAATTTCAATTCTTTCGTCATTATGTTCCCCTGATATCTCCTCTAAAGATTTTCCCTTTGGCTCTGGCACTAAGAAAGTCAAGAGGAATCCTAAAACATTAACTACACCTAACACAATCAATGAATTCTTCACTCCAATACCCGCAGGTTATCCTGCATCTGCCTTGCTCTTGTTCTGGTTCTGTGCTAAATACAAGAAGCCAAATGCACCAACCATAGCCCCAAGCTTTCCAGCTGCTGATGATATTCCATGGCAAGTAGATCTAAATCTTGCTGGGAAAATCTCTGCTGGCACGACGAATGTGGTAGCATTGGGCCCAAAGTTAGCAAAGAAGAAGGTGAGCGCATACATCACCACAAACCCTATTCTATTCTCCTTACGAGTCCAGTACTCATAAGGAATGGCAAGTGCAAACATAAACACAGTCATGAAGAAGAAACCCATCAATTGGATGGCGAATCTTCCCATTATGTCAATGAATGCCACTGTAAACCAGTAACCTGGAACTGTACTGCCTAGAGCAATAAGCGTCTGAGCCCTTGCGATTTTGAACACCTCCTCAAGGCAGTTCATTGTTTTCGCTGCAGGAATCCAACCTATTGCACTGAAAATATCCTTTTGGAAGAGATTTTGACTGTAAAATGCAATGTCAAGCAAGAACCACGTGCTCGCTGTTCCAAGTAGGTGAAGCCCATGGCGGCTCAGGAATTCCTTTGAGAAAATGCCATATGATTGAGCTTGCTCTTGTTTAGCTTTTTGAGGCTCGGCTTGAATTTCGACCTGTAGAACCTTGGACATATCTGCTGCAGCACGCTCTGTGTTCTTAGCAACTAGTGCTGTGTAACGTGCTGTTTCTGGCATCTTGGATCGCCAGTAATAGGTCAAACCTGCTGGGAGTGCTCCCACCATTAGAATTATCCTCCAAACATAGTCCGCTTGTGGAACAGTAGAGCGATTGGATCAACCTCGTAAGATGGTGCTTTAAACCTGGTGATCATGCAGGATGATAAGATAATTATTTCATTATTTAAATGTATTTTATTATTTGGGATAGTCATGAATTTGTAATTAGTTTATTGGGATAATTTTCGGATTATTTAAGAGTTATTAATTTGATGTTTGAGTTTAAGAAATTGTTATCCCTTCTTTTCATTTTATTAGAATTTGAATTTATATTTTGATATTTTTGTTAAATTATGATTTTATATTTCAGTTGCTTACAAATACGACGTTAGGAGAACAAGATAGTTACCTCTTCTTTTGATCAACTTTTTGGTTTCTTTGGTTTTGTTAAAATTTTAATTTCTCCCTCTCTAACTCAAAAGCAGAAAATGTTGCACTCCTATTTTCTATAGCAATCCAATTTTGTCTCCTTTTCACATTTTCATCTATAGTTCAACACTAAATTAAATAGTCCACAAACTTATATTCCAAATTTCGTTAGTTAACAGATAAATATATTTTTGTTTAAATAAGCAAACTGTTAAATTTAATATAAATTCTGGATGATGTGATGAAAGGACATAATTGGATCAACCTAAAAAATTAAGAGAATAACATTGCTAGCTTTCTAAACTAGTAGAACAAATCAAAAGTCTATAAAATAAAGAGACTAAACCTCTATTTAATCCTATTTTTAAACTATTTTGAGGAATTATGATTTCTCTTCATTATTTTTATTTTAACAAGAAATTAGCATTACAGCAATTGTTCTACATCACCTGTCCATGAAAATAGCAGATATAGCCATTGCAACTATGCCACCTGCCAAAATTCCAAACCCCTGCATGGCAAAAACTGCAGCAATGAAAGCACCACGAGTCTTCTTGTTAGCATACTCAGACATTATGGTAGCAGAGAGTGGGTAGTCTCCACCAATACCGAACCCAAGCCAGAACCGGAAAAAGCAAAGAGTTGACATCACTGCCTTTGCATCATGTCCAAAAGAAAGACCTGAAGCAACGGAGCAACATACCATCACCATGAGAGTCAAGCCATACACTTTTTTTCGTCCCATTTTGTCACCAAGCCACCCAAAGAATAACTGCCCAGACAGTGTTCCACAGAAAGCTACACCATTTACAGCAGCTGACACGTTGGGAGGCAACGAGCCAGGCTTTGCTGAACCATCAACGTGGTAGTATATGCGACCAATTAATTTTGTAATGACTGATATGCAGAATAGATCATATGCATCGGTGAAGAAGCCCATTCCAGCAATGATAATTGTAGTGAAGTGGTACCATTGTGTTTTGGCCACATCTAGTGCATTCAGCACCTCTATGTGTTGTTCCTTGCCCATATAGGGTTGGCGAGCCTATTCACTTGTGGAACCTAGAGGAAGATTTGTCAATTATGAGATCTCTTTACAAATATGTGCTAAAATTGGTTAAATTCTTTTATTGGTCCTTATAGCTAGTTTAATTCAATTTTTAAGTTGGTTTCTATAATTTAATATTTTGTAATTAAATTTCTATAGTTTAAAAAATTTTTAATTTAGTATTTGCTAATTATATAACCCTCCCAACACACAAATCAATTTCACTTTATTATTTATGTTTATCTCTTTTATTACTATAAATCATATATGTTTATAATATCAATATGGTACATGATTGTCTACATAACAAAATTTAAACATAAGTTTGAGGGAGACTCAATTAAAAATATTTGAAGTATAGGAACTAAATTTAAAATTAAGTCAAATTATAAAGACAAATTGTATAATTTAACGTCAATAATTTAAACATAAATAATATACTGAAACTATTATATACTTAATTTAGATGTCAGCATATACAATACATACACTTAAAAAATTGAATGATTGACACATGTTGAACACTTGTAGCAAACATTACACAACAAAATGTTACCAAAGATATACTTCAGATTTGGCCGTTTTGTAATCTCATTCTCAGTTTTATTCTCCATGCTTTCTGGGCACATAATTGTGCTGGGTAATTGATGTATTGGCGACTAACTTGATCACATTGAAGAATCCATCAATGATGGCTTTACCAAAAAGCAATCAAATTCAAGGTAAAAGCTGAGAGAAAATGAATTGTATATGTATAGTTTTCAATAGAAAATCATATTGAAAACCAAAAAGGCACGCATTGTTTTTTTTTTTTGGCCCAATGGCACGCATAGTTTTGATCATTATTTTAAACTGCAATTGCGGTGATTGTCAGAACAAAAAAATTTGCAGCCTTCTTGAAGTACAAAATCCATCGCTACGGCGATGGCTGCACATATGCTATTGCTATATCCGTCATTTAAAACTATGATTTCTGTACACTCCTTTCAAGTTTAAATGACCAAATATAATATACTAAGTCAATCTTTCTTCCGAGTAAAAAAAAAGTCCAGGGAAACAAAACACAACAAATTCTTGAGGAGATGAATTCCTTTAAGATGAAGCAGCACTCTCTCTCTCTCTCTCTCTCACACGCACACACTCTCACAGACACACAAATAATCACATCCATGCATGGAACGAGAGATATACATGGTAACATGAATGATCAAGTATTTGCCTCATATAAATACATGCACGCATACAAGGAATTAATGATATTCATTAATTAATGCAAATATACATGGATATTGGGCTTCTGAAATAGGGACAAACCTGTGAGGAAACTCAAGCTTGTAAGAGTTTGGACAGAAAAAAAAAAAGAGGAGACGCTGTAGAAGCATTAAAGCCTGCGCGAAAAAGATGAAGAGGATGACCAAGGATATAAGGACAAGACATGGAAATATTCCACCGGTGCATGTACGATATAGCCCTGCTTTCTCGCCCAACCTTGATCACTTAGTCAACTTGCTTCTACAACTCCGCTTCACCTCATTGATGAACTATTGTATTTTTCTCTTTTCTTTTTTCGCGTTTATTAAACAATTAAATTTAATTTTTGAAAATTCAGTTAAAAGTTGAAAAAAAAAAGTTGTATAATTGATTTATTTAATGTATTTTTTTTAGATAAATGTATATATTTTAATTGACTCAAGTGAGAGGAAAAGACATCCACCACAAAATAAGGTGGTTCCTCAATCTTACACCCAAAATGCTGAATTGTCGCTTAAAATTTGGAGAGTTCACTTAAAGTGCAAAAGAACAAAAATGAGTAGGCAATTAGGTAGTGTTGCCAATCGGCTGATTTTAGAAAACTGAAGTTTTAAATTGTATTTATGATTTAGGAAAGTTTTTAATTAAAAAATTTTGGTTTTTAAGTTGTAGCACAATTTAGCAAAGTTTCTAAGGTTTCTTACCACACAAGTGTTTTTGTAAAGCTAGAAAATCTCTATATAAAAGAAACCTAGGGTGAGTGCATAGTAAGGAGAGAAATTTTCAAATCTTGGTATAGAGAGGCTAAGAGTTCTCTTGTATTTTCTAAAAGGTTCATAGTAGAAAATCATTATCAGTGTGGATGTAGATCAAATTGGCTGAACTATGATGACTCTAATGTCTTCTCTTCTTTCTTCTCTTGTTATGCAATTGCTTGTGTGTTGTGTGTATGAGTGTTTGGTATGATTGTTTATCTTGGTCATTTGAATTTTGGCCTTCAAATAACAACAATTGGTATCAAAGCTCCAATTTTAGATTTGAGTAGGTGAGTTGATAGGGCAATTTAGAATTCATGAAATTCTTGTTATGTAAGGATGACTCAGACTTTTAGATCTATGAGAGAAGTTTGCACAAAAATTTTAGTTTGAAGATGAACAATATAAATACTCACACCAAGTTTGATAGTAAAGGTAATTTTAGCCTCTAGCAAATGAGGGTGTCAAACTTGTTGGTTCAATTGAGGGTTCACAAGGTATTTACCAAGAAAGATGGATGAGGAGCAATGATAGGACATGGATTAGATTACCTTTAACATGATTTAGATGCATTTTGCTAACTCAATAATGTATGATATAATGGATGAGAAGATGATAAAGGCGTTGTAGACAAAGTTAGAGGCTTTGTTCATGTTGAAAAATGTCAACAACAAACTCCTTATGAAATGAGATCTCTATCTCTTTAGGATGGAAAAGGGTATTGATAAGGAAACATATTGTAGAGTTCAATAAAAAGATTAGTCATTTCCTACATATTGATGTCAAGGTTAATGATGAGGATAAGACGTTGATGTTATTATGTTTCCTATTGGTGTCATTCAAGCATTTGACAACAAATTTATTGTTTAAGAAGGAGACTATAGACTATGAAGAAGTAGTTACAACACTCATGTCCCACACTACAATGGAGAGAATGGATCAACATAATTCTTAGGAAGGGTTGGCAAGTTTCAAATGAAGGAAGGATAGGGAGAAGAATAAAGAGTAGTCTCTTGGGAAGTCAAAGGGAAATTCCAACAGAAAAAAAGGTTGGAGGAAAGATTCTTGAAGTGTGTCACACTTGAAATGCAACTACAAGGTGCTAAAAAGAAAATTTCAAATTCTTAACATGACAACCCTATTAAATAGAGATGCCACTAAAATTTTAATTATAAAAGGAAAGACATTAGAAAAATACTTTTTGAAGAAAAAGATGGTCTATGGACCAAAGATAAGTTTGTGAATTTATTGTATGTGGGGAAGGTATTAGGCACCCGATAGCACTTATTCCTAGAAATGGTTATCTTAAATTAACAAAATTAATATAGCCTTAATCTTGTTTCAATTACCCTTGTCAATCACATGCAAATAACATAATGAAGAAAGAAAAAGAAATTAAGAAAATAAAATAAAAGGAAAAAAGATTTATTTACAAAAGTGGATTTGACCTAAGATTAAAACCTAGGTTTGTGTACTCTATAGAAAGGATTAAAGTCCATATAGTTTAATTAGGTGAAAATCTATTCTATTGGTTGGTTATTTTTTATCTTTTGGTGAAAAAAGAAAGAAAATAGGAATAATTTTGTCTTTAAGAAATAAAATAACTTTAAAATTGGTTGATGTGTTTTAGTTTACAAAAACTAAGTTAATTCTACTTCTTTACTCTCTTCAAGTTTTTTCTTTTTTTTTTGGATTTTAGGAAATAAGATTTTTGTTTAAGTTAAAAACAAAAGTGTATATCACTTTGGAAAATGACTTTTATTTTATTATTTTGTGTGAAAGAAGTAAAAAAGTAGAGTTTAATCTAATTTTACAAAATGGATTCAAAGATTGATTAGTATGCTTCTAACTTGTGAAAATTGAATGAATCTCACTTTCTTACCCTTTTCATTTTGTAACACCTGGTTCTTTAAAATTGAACTAGAATTGACAAGATAATGAAAGAGGACCATAAAACAAGATGAATTAAGGATAATTAAGAGTAAAGTATTAATTAGAACATCCAAAAATAGGGTTATGAAGTCACTATCAGCTTGAAAACTAGAGCTAGAATGGCTAACTAAATTAAATCAATAAGCAGTAGCAAAATCATAATTTTAGGTAAAATTTTAAAAACACAAAAAAGAGAGTTTTAATTGTTAAAATTAAGTTTACTAGAGTTTTTAAAGGTCCTAAAAAATATAAGAACTGTCAAAATGGCTAAAAACCCAACGATATACTATTTATGATGTGGGTTGACTAAAACTTTAACCAAGCTATTTTGGATTTTTTTAAATCTAAAAACTTTTAAAATAATTTTTTAATAAACTAGAGAGTCTCAATTTTATTATGGAAAAGACGATTTTTAGAAAAGATCTAAAATGAGCTCAAACGGAGAAATTAAAGTATCAGGAAGTAATGGGAATTATGGAAATTGTTTAAAACCTCCCTTCTTCCTTTATATATGAGTACACTACCCTTTTAGCACCTTTGTAATGAGCTTTTATACCTCTGAACCAATATCCATAGTCGACCAAGAAGAAGAGAGAAAGAGGAGGAAGAAAAGCAAAAAAAAGTAAGAATTCATGCTTGTTTTCACCTTATGCTAGTTATCAAATTTCTTTTCCTTTTTAAGCTCTTTCTATTGATGGTTTTAGTTTCTTGAAAGAGCATTTTGGTGGCTAAACACTTGGAGAAAGAAAGGAGTTTGAAGCAACAAATTACATTACAAGAATCTCCATCCGATAATCATTTAAATAAGGTATGATACCATATAAAAAACTTGTTCTTCCCTTAAGTTCTTCTTCTCTTGACGGTTGTATTGAGCAACTTCAAATAAACTACGTTGATTAAACATTTGTAGCTAATGGTACAACTTAGGTAATTTTTCAAGGGGTTTTTGTTTTTAATTATTTGTGAAAAAGTTCTTGTAGTGGCAATAAATGAGAAATGTTTTATGGGGGTTTTGAATTGCTAAATTTGAAATGGATTAAAAAAAATAACAAGAATTAAAAACCTAAGACTGAGTGATGGCAACAATTAGGCAAAGTGGGGTAACTAGCTTTTGAATAGATTTCCTATGATTCAATTATCCTTACTCCTTTATAACATACCAAAACTTGGACTTAAATTCTTGCTTCTTAGTGCATTTTTTATAAAAAAATTTTAATTACCATCCAAGACTCAAATTATTAATTATCAAGGAATTGGCAATCATAAGGAACTATAAAAAATTAGCCACTTGAGTTAGGGATAAAAATATACAAAAATAGTACCTAAATGTTCATTAAAGTAGCTGAACAATCCACTTAGAGATGCTAATTAACCAATTAAATTAAGGATTTTCTCAAGTACAATAATTACACAAAAGTCTAGCCACTTAATACAATAATCATTACACTAATTAGCTTAAAAACAAGAGAAATTAACTAGCAAATTGAATAGCCATTAAATTTGGAATTTCTATAAACACTTAGGCATCAAAATAAATCTCCAAATGTGAAATTATAGTCAAAATACAAAGCAAATTAATCCAGTACATTCACCAAATTCTTTATTTAACAAGTTAAACCTAATCAAATTAAATAAAGAAATTAATGATAAAAGTAAAGGATGGAGAGAAAAGAATTTAGCCAATTTGGAGATGCATCTTAGAGCTTAAATCTTCATCTATGGAGGTCACATTCTTAACTAGCTACCCAAGCAAATTTAAACTTCCATTGAGGAGATAGATGGAGGAAATTAGGAGGAAGAACCCGCCATTGAAGCTTGATGGATGAATGAATGTCTCACATTTTTGCGTCCCTAGAGCTCAAAACCCCATGGAATGTTCTTGTGTAATTCACCCTCCTAAGCTCCCTGCACGTTCTGCGTCTTTTCCTTTTCCAAACCCATGCCCTTCATGTGCTCACTTGGTCCACTTTTTTTGCTGCTCGTGAGAAGCACGTGTTCAGTATTTCCAATCATTCCTATGCTTCTTGCTGATGCATGCTTCGCGTGTGTGTAGCTACGTATAAACCCATGTTGCTTATCTCTTCCTTCCCACGTGTATCATGTTCCCTCATGCATCTCTTCTCATAAACCTGAGAGTCCTCTCCTTCTGATCATGAAGTGGTCAGCTCCTTCTTTCTTCTTACATGTGTGTAAATCCTCACAAACCGTAGCTCTTTACTCTTTCAACCCCCTTCAAGCCGAGACTACATGTGTGATGAGTGAGCTACCTTTGTACGTGTTAGTATGTAGTTACATGGAGGAACTCGTGCCTCTTCAAAATAGAACCAATGTGCTTGGTTGTGTGATGCTTCAGTGACTAATCCCTGGTGCAGTGTGTGTCATTAGGTGAAGGAAAGAGTTGTGGACCCGTGGCATTTGTGTGTGATGAGAAAGTGCCAAATGAAGGTGGAAGTGCCTACGTGTGTGTCTCATGCCTTTGATGAGAATGAACTGACCGTGTTTCATGTGCGTGAATTGGATCTATGAGTGTGTGTAAGGAAATGTGTGCAGCTATGTGTACGTGTGAGCTTATGGAGTGAGCTGCCTACATGCCATTTCCACGTCAACTTGTGAATGTGATTGTGAATGCCATGACTAACTTGGAGCTACATGAAGTGGATGCTTGCTATGTGGAAATGAAGGTGTAAGAAAGAGAGAGAGTTCGTGTTTGTGTGTGCAGCTTAGTGAATGTATGAGCGTATATGGCAACGTGATTTTAGTGAGTTAGATGTGTGAGTATTAAAGAAGGCGTGCATGCCAACGTGGATTTGTGTGTGTAAATGGAAAACCTGGAGCGGCTTCTTATGACATGGGAGTGTGATTCATGGAAAGAGTGTGTGAATATGTGGCAGCGTGAGAATGATTCCAGGAAGGGCCCGCGTGAATGGAGTGCATGTGTGTGTATGGTATGAGCTACTTCCATGTATTTTTTTTTCAATATTTAGATTTAATTTGCCCATAATCTGTACAAAAAGAATTAGAAAATTTAAGTAGAAAAATTTTAAAAATTATTTAAAAAAATTTATGCATTAAAATTCAATAAATTTACAAATAAATTCTTAGAATACAAAAATGACTAATAAAATCAAATATCCTCCAATTAAATCTATTAAGCCACAATTTATCATCAAAATGTCTAAATTAGAGGGAATAAAATATATAAAAATTAGCAATTAGCAAATTCCCCCACACTTACGCTTTTGCATTCTTGGGCAAAAGAAACCAAAACTCTAAGAAAAGGCTAATGGAAAGAAACCAAAAATAGAAGTGTGTAGGCCACTAAGTATAAGAAAGATTATAGCAAATCAATTATCCTAACTCTCCAAGTCAAATTACTTGCATCAATGCAACAAGAACCATCGCAATATACTTAACAAAAATGAAATGCAATGATAGTTCTTCACCTAGCTTAGTATTTGTCACTCTACTCTCTAGTGTTTAAGATTAGGTGTTCACTCTCAAACTCCAACCTATCCAACTTTACTATCATATGCTTGGCAATTATCTACATCTCCACCACTCAAAATCAAATGCCAATTCATAAATTAAAAGGTCTTTATTATGGTTGTAATGTAGGCCAAGGTAAGAAACAAGTGGTAAACAAAAGAATGACGAGAATTCAAGAAGCAAAGTGGATACTTAAAATTATCAACAACATCAAGAGAGGATACAAAGTATAAAGAGAGTGCATATCAAGGCCCCATTCACTACAAACAAGTATATGTACTAAGAGAACAAAATTAGCTTTTCTTTACTTTTCTTTTTCTTATTTTCATTTCATTTCACATGCCTTTCTTTTGCTTTTCTACAAATTTTTTTATATGTATATTCTTCAACAAAAGCATCATTCATTTTTTTTTTACTTGATATATTTCCAAAAAGAACAAATAAATGGCTTAAAGTTGATGTGAAAAATGAACCTCCAACTACCTTAGTAAGATACAATGCTTTTAATAATCAAAAGTATCCTAATCAAGATAGGAAGACTATTTGTTTGCTTTTCATGGCTAAAAGGGTAAAAAGAAAATATATATGGCTCCATTGGGTTAAACAAATGGATAAAACACATAAGGGATGGCTCTTTGGCTTTAGCTAACACAAAACAAAATAAGAATGAATACCTTAATCCTTTTCATACATGGAAAATGAACAAATATGGCCTTAAATGATATTCAAACCAAGTTCTAGATTAAAAGCAAGACAGGGGATACACACTAGAAATGAATATTAATAGGCCTAAAATCTCACAAGGTAAAATGACCATCATCAAAGTTCATTGAAGCTAAGCTAATTGCCACTTAACTTGCATTCTCCACACAAGATTAATTTCCTATTAAATCTAGATATATCAAAGCTATGATCACCTTATTACTAGCAACTTCCACAAAAACAAAGTTTTTTTTTTACAAAAAAACACAAGAAACAACACAAGTATAAAAGTAACAAAATACTAAAAGCCTAGAAGAAATTAACTAACCAAAACAAAGCAAAACCAAAAATTTATTTGAATGTTCCCCCCCCCCCTCCCACACTTAAACACTACATTGTCCTTAATGCCAGTACAAGGTTTAATCCAAATGATAGATAAAACAATATAAAAGGTGAAAGGAAAAGTGTACAACCGGGTAATCAAGGTGGGTCTTGAAGTTGGAGCTCCTCCTTGTCATCCCTTAGAACTCTTTTCATGAAAGTTCTTGAGTCTATGTCCATTGACTTTAAATTTAGCTCCAATCTACTTATCTAATAGTTTCACTGCACCAAAAGGAAGAACATGAGAAACAATATAAGGACCTTCCCATTTAGAACGAAGCTTACCTGGCATGAACTTTAAGCAGGATTTACAAAGCATAACTTTTTCTCCAACCACAAACTCCTTTCTTACAATCATCTTATCATAGAAAGCCTTTGTCTTTTCTTTATAAATCCTTGCATTATCATATGCTTCCAAACGGATCTCTTCAAGCTCTTGGAGTTGAAATTTTCTATGGGACTTTGCTCCATTTAATTCCAAATTACATTTCTTCACAGCCCAATAAGTTTTATGCTCCACTTCCATCGGTAAGTGACAAGCTTTCTCAAATACTAACCGATAGCGTGACATGCCAATGTTTCCTATTCGGCTGTATTATCTTTTCCAAAATTTGCTTCACTTCTCGGTTAGAAATATCTGCTTGACCATTTGTTTGAAGGTGACATGGAGTAGCCATTTTATGCACAACACCATACTTGCTAAGCAAGCTTTGCATACTCCGGTTGCAAAAATAAGTGCCCTGGTCACTAATAATAGCTATGGGGATACCAAACTTGCAGAAAAATATGAGAACGAACAAACTTTACAACCACAGAAGAATCATAAGTTCTAGTGGACTTTGTTTCCACTCATTTCGAAACATAATTAATAGCTAGTAAAATGTATGCAAATCCAAAAGAAATAGGACAAAGGTCCCATAAAATCATTGTACCAAATATCAAAGATTTCACAAAATAAAATGGGATGCTGTGGCATTTCAATTTTCCTAGATATGCTTCTTGTTTGTTGACACCTAACACATCTTTTTGCAAAAATCATGGGCATCATGAAACAATGTATGTAATACCTTAAGTTCATACACCCCATACATAACATTCAAAGCATTTCATACTTAGTTGAGTGGAATTTGCACACTATGACAATGAAACTAAAGCGTATAAACACCGAAATTGTTTCAATTTTGCCCATATGAGTCATTTAAATTTGTCTCAACTCATTTTATCCATAACATATGCATACATATAAGAAATAACATAATTGGGGCTTACAAATCAGATTGAGAACCATGGAACACAAAAGGTTAAAGTTGCTCTTGGGTTTGCCATGACAGCTTTCTGGTAGAAATTTTGAAAAATTATATTAATTCTAGAAAAATCATAATCAAGAAAATGATAGCTTTCTGAAAAGCCCTAAATGTTAACTAAAGGAAAAAAAACTACAAAAACATCAACTAGATTGTGAAAAAAATAAAAGAATAGTACCAAATATCCAGCTATCAGGTCTGCTATCATAGACTTTTGATATAAAGTTTGAAAATTCATAACTAATTTTAGAAAATTCAAAATCAAGAAAATCATACCATTCTAGAAATCTCTAGATGTCTACTAATGATTAAAAATAGTTCCAAATCAAAAAATGGCATTTGACCTACAAAAGTTGATGGAATAGTACCAAAGGTCAAGCTGTATTACTGGTACTATCATACAATTTTAAAATGTTGGTTTTCCTTCTACAGACCTCCAATTGGGGTGATCTCAAGTGTTACAGAAAGATTATCATGTCTAATTTATGCTTGTAAAATTTCATAGTCATTGGAATTCATTTGGCCTATGTGTGACATAGAAAAGGAAGCTGATCATATGAATAGTACATTTGCCAATTCTGTATAATTTGGTCAATTTTAAAAAATTATAATAAATTCTCTAGAGCTCCAATTTAGGTTTTCTTTAGCTCTATGAAAATCTCTAGATGAGACCTACTTGTTGGCCAAATTTTATGCAAAAAATCATCCATTTGGTTAAACTTTGGTTCAACTTACAAATTAGTCACTTTTGGAGTTTAAAATGGGATGTTAAGACACCAAATGGATTTCTTATGGTTCTATGGTCACTTGAGCAAGTCTAAAAGCATAATTATAGTCTATAGAAACATGCAAAATGGTTCAAATCATCATGGAGCTCAATCTCATCATGCCACTCACATTTATACACATGTATATACTAGTACATAGTGGCAAAAACTTACATATTCATTCATATGGTTCCAAAATCAGTATATACACATCCTTATACATATTTGAATATGTTCAATGGTCTACATCATATATATGTCATGTAATTAAAATTCTTGATATCAAAATGCCACCAAAATGTCTATTGTTCTACTCCTTTGACAAAGTGTCATGATTTAAGACATTTGGCCTCCATTCTTTAGTTCACTTAGCTTACCTAGGCATGGTTAGACATTTATAGGGGAAGGGTGAGATTCTAATAATCCCAATAGCTTTTTACCCTTTCAAACATATATAATGGATGCATTAACATGTCAAAGAATGCATGTATGGAATTTAGACTACTAGTGAACATACATATCATACATAGGCTTTCAAGGGCATTGGTTTAGCATTACCCATTTTTCTTGAGACTTTTGAATTTGCCTCACCCATTTTCAAAAGACTTTTTACTAAGCTTTACTCTTCATGAGACTTACGGCTTTGTCTTACCCAATCCTAGAGACTTTGGCTCATCCTCACCTATGCTAAGAGAGTTTTGGTATCACCATACCTATTCAAACCATAATGCATTCATAAACTCATTTTAAGATGCATAATGGTACTATAGCAAGTAAGCAATAACTAAAAACATATCTCATAATTCAAACATACATACAAGTACTCAAAGACAAGAACACATTTAAGCAATGCATAAGAGAAAGGTTAGAGAGCTATCTTGAAGTTAATGTCACATACTTTTCTCTTGAACTTGTCTTCCCTTTTTAGCCAAACTCATGGAATTAGGTGGCACTTGATCCTCTTAGCCTAGATACATCAAATGAGACATGAATTACTCATGGGAATAAGCTTTAACCTTATGTAAGCTCTATGCAAAGCTATTTTCTCATATGGCTCCATTATTCTTCCATATAAGACACAATGAAGCCACTAGTGGAATTCAAGATCTTAGCTCCATTTTTTCCTTCAATATAGGTCTCTTGACTTCATTTAGACTCCCTGGAGTCATCATAAATTCATTTTAAGGAGCCTATCTATAAGTTGCTTCTTTATATCTTATTATGGAGCCTATACCTCCATCTCACAAACCAAAGCTTCTAAATTTTTTCCAAGACTTCTTTTGCTGTTCCTCTATCATATCTAGTCCTATTTTAGGCTTAAAACAATTTAAAATACTCCCTAGGTGGCCAAACCTCTCTTGGCTGAGATTATTCATTGGTTTTGGACCCATGAAGCTTTTTTTATTTTCTTGAAGGGAATGGCTCATATGCAACTTGCTAGAGGTCTAAGGGACTCATACCATGTCTTACATAAGCTAGAACACCTCTGGAAAAAATTAGATTTCATCATTTGTTTCCAAACCCCAAGTTGTGCCAACTTGAATTTCTTGCTTCTCTTTTTGATTCCACTTTCCTATTTTAAATTCCCATACTCTAAAGTACTTGCTTTTCCCTTGATATGGTCCGAATTCAACACCCCTTAGATGGGCTTTAGGTTGGACGAAAATCACATGGAGAAAAAGCAAGAAAAGAAACATGACAGGTTAAGAGATCTACCTTCTTTCAAGACTTTTTCAAAAGCCTTTTCCATTGCTTCAAGCTTCTTCTTGAAATTCCAAGCTCTCTCTTTTGGACTACACCCAAAACAGCCTTATATGATTCATAAAAACCATAGAAAGAAAGAGGAGAAAGAGGAGAACAATATTTGTGATGGAAGAACCATGAAATTTCATAATTTTCTTTACCTTTTTCTAATTTTTTTTCTTCTTTTTGGTCCCCTCTTGTGCATCTTCCTTATGTAGATCTCTCTTCTGGTTTGGGATAGTAAGGTCGATTAAAATGGAGAGGAGAAGAGCAGGACGTGTTTTAAGGAGTCAAAAGGTCCACTTTTACAACATTTTCACTTTTCATTTTAGTCCTAAACCATAGTTTCTCCATTTGGCCTCATTTCAACTACTTTTGAAATTTGTCTTTTCTATCAAAATATTTGGGTCCTCTAACATATAAATTGTCTTTGGTTTCACCTAAATTAGGTTTGAAACTATTCTGAATCATTCAGTCAAAGTTTCAATCAACTGACGGCTAAAATCGCTCACCGAAAGGGTTTTAACTATTTTAGGAGTTCCTATGATTTTTAGAGCCTTTAAAAACCCCAAAAAACTTAAAATTTTCTTTTTAAAAAGCTCTCCTATGAGCTTTCTGAAATTGGCAAAAATTACAAAAACACCCTAACTTATTTTCGCAAATTTTATTAGCTTTTATGGCTCAGGTTTCTTGGTACTTTAGGCCTTGGATCCTAATTTTTCATTATTTAAAATTTTTTTCTAATTTTATGTGGCCTCAAATCATTCTATTTAGGGGACTTCCTGTTATATTTGGTAAGTTTTGTACGTTTACAGAGAAACCAAATGTTATAAGGTAGGCCAATATAATCTACTATCTAGAACCTTTTTAGTTATGCGTTTTGGACTGAAGTGACCTTCACATGCGAGTGTGTGACAAAATCAAACTCTACATCAGGCACACAATGTCTAATTACTTGGTCACTACATAGTTTTCACAAGTATGGATCATCCCAAATATAATATCTAGCTTCATTCCTAAACTTATTCAAGTCATGTTTATTCAAGTCAACAAGCAATTTAGAAGTAGCTAGATAATTCATTAAGTCTACATACCAAGGATAGAAACTACACAACATACAAATGCTCATATGGGAAATTATCATTAATAGGTAAAAAATCTACCTTTGGAGCCTCAATCTGACTCAAGTGGTCAGCCACTAAGTTTTCAGCTCCACTTTTATCCTGGATGTCAATATCAAACTCTTGAAGTAAAAGCATCCATCAAATCAATCTTAGCTTCGCATTAAACTTTTTTAGCAAGTACTTCAAGGCTGCATGATTAGTAAAAATAATTACTTTAGTGTCAAGCAAATAATATCTAAACTTATCCAAAGTAAAAATAATAGCAAGAAATTCTTTTTCTATGGTCATATAATTTACTTGGGCCCCATCCAAAGTCTTAGATGCATAAGCTATCACATGAGGCCTTTTATTCACTCGCTGGCTCAAAACTGCACCTACAGCATAATTAGAAGCATCATAGAAGAGCTCAAATAGGAGGTTCCAATCAAGACGTTGAATAATGGGTAAGAAAGTCAATCTTTTCTTAAGATTATCAAAAGTTGTTTTACATGCATCATGAAAATGAAAATCAACTTCTTTCTGTAACAGCTTAGATAATGGCAAAGCAATTTTACTCAAATCCTATATGAATCTTCTATAAGAACCTACTTGACCTAGGAAAGACTGGATATTATGATTTCTCTAAAATTTTGACAGTATTCCTTTTCCATGAGAAATTTGTCATTTTGTATGGATGAAAAGTTTGAAGAAATATTTATTTATTTATTTATTTGTTTTTAATATATAATTGGATTGCGCATGCCTTTTTATTTTATCTTATTTTTTTTTTATACATGTAATAGGCACATGTTAAAAGTCTTCCTTTCAAGGGATTATGATGAATATGGTTGTGACCTACTATGGAGTTAGAAATCCATTAGGCAAAGGTTAGTTTAATTAGTTTCTACCGTCATCGTAGTGAAGGTATGTCTAATTGTGTGGTGACATCCCGTTAGCTACTCTAGTAAATAGTAACGATATGTCACATTCCCTATGGGTTTCATTAGGTGCATGGATGTGATGAGCAAATGATAAGAAAAAACGCTCTCCTTTGTCCTAATGTGGGTAGACCCTAAGTTGTAGTCATTGGAATTTGACTCTCAACCATGGGGGGAGGTAGCTATGGCGTGACTATCAGTGCAAATTTACTAGGTAGATCTATGATTCCTAAGCATTGATCCCTAAATTGCCCCCACCATAAGGTGAGGATCTAATTATAAAGATTTGACCATGAGAGGAAAGAGATCCTATGCAGGTCAAACCCATATAATAAGGTACAATTTAGGTGAGGTATTCATGATAGCCTCAGGAAGCACAAGGCTTCACAGGGAAATCAGTATAAACCTCTACTAACCTAGGGAGCACTCAGACCCGGGTATAGGGCCCATAATGTGTGTGAGGTGAATGGGTCTTGGTGATGTGTGTAAGGAGAGCATTTACCTTCTCATCCTATGGAATACCCCACCCTCATCTGCTAGGCAGATTGATAGGACAGAACACAGAGAAGCATATATACAAATATAAGTGAAACAAGCACAGATATGGTCATCTATCCTAAGGTTTTATTCCACATGTTGTCTATCCTAACAATGATATATGTACAATTAATGAAATAGAACAGATGAAACAAACATGTGAAAGGCAAGTCATCTACCCTAAACATGTGAGGTAAACAATAAACAGAAAGGAGAATCAAAACAAAAGGGAGGCCATAGTGTATTGCACAACTAACTTAAGCCGGGCTTGACTCTCAAAACTCCCCAGTGGAGTCGCCATACTGTCACACCCGAAAATGCGACCGCGCGGCGCCAGATCGAAATCAGCATTTAAAAATAAAGTATAGAAAAAGTGAAAAAAGTAGAGTCGCCACCAAATTTTTATTTTTTTGAAAAGGTAAAATTTTGGAAAAAACCTTTTAATTTGGAATATCAAAGAAAAAGTGGTCTGCGAACCAGAAAATAGATTCGGGAGTCGGTTGTGAGTGGAGAAGGTGTTAGGCACCCCACAACACCCGTTACTAAGAACGATTACCCTAAGTTAGTTGTGCAAGATCCATACAGCCTTTAATTTGTTTTGGTTCTCCTTAACAAATCATATGCAAAATAAGCAATAGAAATAAAAGAAATGAAATTAAAGAGGAAGAACGAAATTAAATAAATGAAATTAAAGAACAAAACGAAACAAGAGAAATTAAGAAAACAGAAATTTTATTTACAAGGGCGGACTTGACCTAGGATAAGACCCTAGGGCCTACGTACCCTCAGAAGGGGATCAAAGTCCACGTAGTTCGACGAGGTTGAATTTGATTGATGTTTTGTTTTCGTTTTGTTTTGTTATTATTTTTTTGTTTGATTTTTTTATTATTTTTATTATTTTTTTTAGAAACAGAAAGAGTAAAAAAAATCATTTAAGCTCTTGCAAACAAAACAAATTTGAGGTTGGTTGAGGTGTTTTTAGTTTGCAAAAGACAGAACTGATTTTACTCTTTTCTCTTCTTTTTTTTATTTTTGTTTTTATTTTTTGTTTTCTTTAGGTTTTGTGATTTTTGTGCTTTTTTTGTTTAGGTTTTGCAATTTTTTTTTTTGCTTTCTTTTCATGGTGAAGAAGGAAAGATAATAAAAATAATTTTATTATCTTTGGCAAACAAAACAAGGTTAGCTTGAAAGGTTTTAATCTACCGAAGATAAAACTATTCTCATCTTTTTGTCCCTTCCCCATTTCTTTCCATTATTATTCTTATTCTTTCTATTGTGAGAAGAAAAAGAGCGTGAAGATTATTTAGGCTTGCATAATCAAAATGATCTCAAACTTGCCTTATGTGTTTTAATTTATGAAAACCAAATTAACCTCATTTCTATACTCATTTCCCCATTTTTAATACGTTTTAATCATATATGTTTTTTTTGTTTTTATATTTGTTTTCTTTTATTTGTCTTGTGGCTTTTCATTGATCATTTTTTTTTGTTTGAATTTTTTAATTTAAATTAATGAAAGATATTTTTCATCTCTTCTTCTTTTGATTTTTTTTGTTCTTAGAATTGTATTTTTACTCAAGTATAAAATTTTCAAATCATTTTTGTTTTGTCTCTTTTTTTTTTTGCTTTTGTCCCCTTTTTTTTGAGAGGTTTTGGTGCACGAAAAGAAAAGAGAACAAATCGAACTTGAGTATTTAGTTGATGTCTTTTTCTTTCTTCTTTTTTTGATATATTGATTTTTTTTGCTTTGATTGTGATTTTTTTTGTTTATCCCTCCCTATGTATCTCTCTTTTTCAAGTTTTACTCCCCATTCTTTTTTTCATAAATACTTTCCTTATATTTCTCTTTCAATTTTGATCGATTAATTTTTTTTTATCTTTAGTTTTGACGCCTTCTTCACTTTTTAGAAATGGATTGTTCTGTTTTGAAACCCCTTTTTGTGTTTTGAAAATTCTCTCCTTTTTTTATTGAAATCAAGACTAATTTGGTGTAAGTCATTGCTAGCCACCACTTATGAAATGGAGATTGCGCATACCTAATAAACATCAAAGAGACTTATTGTCTCACATGATGAAAAATTGGCTTCTCTCCCTTTGTATTTTGTTTGTTTGTTTTGTTGTTTTTTTTCTTTTTCATTATGTGGTCTTATCTTTTTTTTTTTAGGCAAAATTAATTGAACGGGCCGTTGGAACCCCCCAAGCTCGAAGGAAAACGAATCCAAAGAGTACCAAAGAGACTTATTGTCACACATGGTATCAAATAATCCCTATATGCCAAAGGGGACATAAAAAATCCCACATTGCTACTCAAAAAATTAAGTATACAGCGAAATGAGACTAAAAAAGGACGAATGATTTGTGTGTGTGGTATATTTGTTATTACCCTAGACACCTCTTGCAATCGTGCGAATAGAAAGCAATGAATCGGAGGGACTATTATCCTATCCTTGAAATCCCTGGAATCCTTCGTCCAGGAATAAACCAAACACCCTACCCAATCCGTACGTAAAACATTCGCATTGAACAAAGGGTTATGAAATGGAATTGGCGTTAATGCTGATAACGAACTGCTCATACAATCTTAGTAACTAGTTATGCCCACTCCAGCTATGGATCCCTAACGATATTGCCATATTCACCAACCCCAGATGCAAATCAAGCATTCCCCAGACATTCATGCCAAACACTAACTTCGAAAACATGCATCCAGTTATCTCAAAACATGGCAGGGGCAAATCCAAACAGATATAGCGATAAATTGTATCAATCAAACATAAAAACTTAATTCGAATTTCTCTTCGGCATTTGATCAAACATCTACTGTGCATATTACAGGATCATCACAGAACATGATAATTCATACATTCATCCCTAACCATATTGGGTGCGAATGTTACCCAATCTTCCATTCACGTTTTCACCAGCAGCAAGCCATAGCAGTTTCATTGATAAATTAGGAGAGCATGGAAAATTTGTGTCTTACCAGCCGGGGTCTTAGTAGGGGAGTAGTTATCTCCGGCCTTCCTCCTTCTGCTTCGAACACTCCTTCTGCAACACCTTCTAATCCTTGTTTCGATCCTCAGTCCTTTGCGTCCTCTGTTCTTTGTCACAGACTCCTCTTTCCCCCAATTTGTTCTTCCCGAATCTCTCCCTCGATCGCTTCTCTCACTCGCCGTCTGGTCTACCCGTCAATTTTTCGGCCTCTTCCTTTCGAATCCTTCGATTCTCTCCCTCGCTTTTTTTTTTCACTCGCTTTTCTCGTCTCCGAAAATTTTTCTTCTCCTCAATCAGAAGGCTCCTGTTCTCCTCCTGTCGCTGCCTCTGTTCGAGTCTCCCTCCTCCATTTTTCCATTCTCTCTGTCGATTCCTCTTTCTCGCTCACGCCCCCCCAAATTTCGACCCCTTCTCTCCTTCGTGCTCTTCCCTCTCTGTTCGCTCTCTCCCTCCTCTCTCATCTGTGTCTCCCTCCGTCTCGTCTCTATCGCTGCCTCTCTGCCCCTCTGCTTCCTCTGGCCTGAAGCAGATGCGTAAAAGTGGTCAAGTTGGCCTTCTATGGAGTTTTTGTTCCATTCTTAGGAAAATTGGCACCTATGTGAGTTCCTTAGCTTTTTTTTAGTTCAATTATGCTTTTACATAACTTGAAATATCATTTTAAGGCTTCATACTTCCTAAGGTGAAACTAAAACCCTAGGTATCCATTCTTGCAACATATGGATTTTTAATTTCTTCTTTTAGTTCCATATTAATCTTTATGCTTCAAAACCATTAATTCAAGCATGTTTTGATAAAAATCAAATTCCCTTCTCTTCCCCTATCATTTGGTCGAACATACAAGGTCTTAGGCTGCAACTTAGATGATCCTCACTATGGCTAAGTTAGCTACTAGAACCTACAAACTCAATTACTGGACTTGCGCCATGATTTAACTTATTATTAGATCTCAAAAACCAAAATATACAATTCTTGTTATGGCAAAGACCTTCTGTGTTGTAGCAAAAGTGCTCTTGGGAATTTCCTGCTCCCTAAAACCTGAGTCTCATTGTGCCTAAAGTACCTACTGGAAGTCTTCCAACAAATTTGCCTAATTCTTGCCATGAAGAGACTACTCTTAGGAGTCATCTGAACACAAAATTCCTGGTTTGTCTATGACTCCAACTTTTGCGCCATAGTGTGGGTGACTTTTGGCCACAACTTAAGTAATTTTCGCTACGACTTAAACCCTTTTTTAATACTAAGCTCTTTAATACTCATTCTTACTTTCTTATATCTCCCTCCTAACAATATCTAGAGACCTCCTAAGCTAATATCTAGGGGCCTAAGTTTGGATCACATCAACTAATCATCATTACATATAAGCAAATTCACACCTCATGGTAGCAATAGGTACCCAAGTCACTAATAACCTTATTCAATTACACATCCCTCCACCATCTAGCCTCATACTATTTGGACAAGCTTCAAGGGCCTAGTTAAACTGCTCATATTTTTCACAGCCCTAAGGAAAACTCACATACAAAATCTGACCATGGCACATATCAATACATACCTATTCCAATAGAAATTCCATACAACTATATCTAGATTAGTCATTCATTGTAAAGCATAATTATACTCTCAAGTAATAAGTCATGGTTCTTTATTGACAATAATCCATATAAGATTATAATTAAGTGCATATATCAGATTTTAAGTATTATAAAGTCTAACTTTCTATTTGTTATATCATTGATTACAAAACATCAAAATACCTACACTTGGCAATATGAGTGCATGATGATACTATACAAAATAAATCACAAAAGAATAACATTTACTGTAAGTCAAAATGGTCCAAATGTAGAAATCCTACACAAGGCCTCAAATCAAGGATATTTATTCACTTGCTTCCTCTTTTCCTTACCTAAAGAATCTTCACCTGAAATTATTAGCCCACGAAACAAGGTGAGATATGAATCTCATAACTAAAGGAAAATTCCATCTATATGCACAAATTAACTAACATAAATGTATTTTAATCAAATAAATATCATAATCATCTATCAAATTAGTAAATGAACTAGTTAAGCTACCAGTGACTAATATCCCATGCTAGTAATCACATACAACATGTTAATGGCCAATAACACAGGGAAAGGCCTATCCATGACACCAACTCCCTATCAAGTATACTTATGGCTTAGTGAATTCTAGAGCTTGATCACAATTTAGTGCCTAATCGAAGCACAATTCATAGGTGGCAACCACATCATAGCTCCACCAAGGACTCACTCATGATCCTAAAAATAACAATTCAAATAGCTAACCAATCATTTGGCATTTTAAAATTATACATGTACAGCAAGTGTAAGATTAAAATGAGCATATATATGGAATTAGAAAAGCACCTGGTTACCTCACTTAATTGCGTAAAGTTTTGAAATCAAGATAAGTTTCCACACTTTAGATGTCCTAGATTAAATCAAAGCATATTCTTAGTTACTAATTGCAATATAAGTCAAACATTATGGAATTTACTCATTATAAGCTACTTAGAAATCACTTACCTAACCACCAAAGAGTCCTAAATTCAGACATAAGCTTCACCTACATCAAAAACCATAATGTTCCACTCTAAATTCTGGGTATTTTTGCACAAAATCAAAGCCCATTATATAATTCTGCCATTAGGACTATCATCCAACAAAAAATACATTAAAATGAAGAAGAGATACCCACATAATGGTTCTCCTAGCTTTTACCTCTGAAAATCAACAAGAACCCATCAAAATAACGAAGTTCAGATTTGAGAAAAAGATGAAAATCCTCCAAATGACAACTAATTGGACCAAAATGTAAAGGAAGAAGAAACGATTAAGTTTCATATAACTCACATAAGCTAAATCCTCTTTTAGAAGTGAGAAGTGGTGGCAATATACTAAAGAAACCCTAGCCCCTATGGATATCCAAAATTTCCTCTTGAGCCTCTTATATTTTCTGTAGAATGGGAAGGAGGCTATAGAGAATTTAAGGTTTTAGTAAGGTATAGGGCTGACGCAAGGGCTTATGCTCCACTTAAGCTAATAGGCTACATATTGGGTCATTATAATAAGGGTTAGGGTAAGTCTAAATGGATTAGGCTACCATTAGATAGGGATTGGACTTCTACATATGGTTTGTAACAACCAGTTTTCTAATTGAATTGGGACCCATATGTTAATAAAAGAATACCTTAAAGTAAATTAAAATAAGGCCAAATAAGGGTAAAATATTAATCAACATATTGAGAAATCCGGATAAGAAATCATAAATGGAAAGAAAATGAAGCTAAAATAGAGAAACAGAGAAAATGGGTATATTAGTGGCAAAATTGTAATTTTGAAAAAATTTTAGGAAACTCAAGAAAAAGTGTTTTAAAGCCTAAAATTAAGGTCATTAGAGTTTCCAGAGGTCTTAAAAACTATAGGAATAGTTAGAATTGGCTAAGCCCTTCCAAGGTGCTGAAAAGGTTAGACAATATTGAAACTTTGAATAGAGCTATTTTCCACTATTTTTAGCCCTTCAAACCTCAAAATCAATGTTTTTATGTGAAAAAGCACCCAAAAATTTGTAAGGAGCAATCAGATCCTAAAAAAGCTTGAAAAATGAGTCCAAATAGAGCAAATAAGGCACATAAGGGCAAATTAGTCATTTTAAAAATTATAAAAGAGGCTTCTTAAGTAAGATTATGCCTCATCATCTTCTCCAAGCTTCCATTTTTAGAATTTTAGATGAGCCATGGTGTGACAATAAGGGAAAAGAGAGAGAAGAAGTTTAGGCTCTTGTTTAGGTAAGTAAACGGCCCCGTTTCATCCCACACCAGTTAGGAAAGTTATTTCTCTCTCTAAGAGCTCTTTAATGATGGTTTTCTTTTCTTGAAAACTTGAAGATTTAGGTTTAAACTAAGCCAAAAAGAAACTCTTTTCAAGAAATCAATCGTGAAAAATAATTTGCGCGAAGAGAGCTTCGTTTTAAGGTAAGATTTTACTCGAAATACTTAACAAATCTTATGTTTTCAAGCCATTTAAGCTTCAGTCTAGAGGGAGAAAGTGAGGAGGAGAGTATTTCTTCATGTGTTCATGATGGAACCAAGGGTTTTAGCATTCAAGGATTCCATATCTAATATTAGTTTTCCTTGAATCATGAAAAGATGTAATTTAGACCATAATCGTGTAATGGTTTAACCTAGACTTCTTCAATAGCTAACCATGTTATTTTCCATTCCTAATTAGTATATTTAGATGTTATTTGATGCAAGCAACAAGAATCAAGTTTAGAATTAATTGAAACTTTGAAATGTGTAAGTTAGGGTTTTATGGTTCCATATTTGGCCAAGAGCAATTTCAAAGGATTAGGAAGTTGTTTAATGGATTCTTGGACTATGGATAATCGTAAAATGATATAAGAACAATAATGGAAGCATTAAGTTAAATTTAGAAACTAGATTTTGGAAGTTGGAAATTTATGGTTCAAGAAAAAGCATTATGGAAACAATTAACTTTAGACTGGTGTAACCAAGCTTGTAATGCTTTTAATCAATCCTAAAATGGCTATATGAATCATGAATGACAAGATTTTGAAGCCTAGAAGATGAATTCTTGAAATTTCCCCTTGAGGCTTAGGGTTATAATGCATTGCAATATGTAAAAAAGTGAAAATACCAATAAATAGTCCCAATAACTAAATAAATAGTAATTATGAAATTTGTGGCTTAAATTATGAATTTTTAAAGTATAGGTTGCCTTAGGATTTGAGCTTATTGGAACCTCTAACTGAAATCCTAAGTGTTGAACCAATTATGGGAAGCTAGAATTAAAAAGAGATTTCAAACATTTAAGCCCTTGAATATGGTCAAATTTGAGTATTTTAGATGGCATATTTACCATCTAATAAGCAAGTGTCTTGAAAGCATGTAAAAAGGGAGTTTTAAGTTTAGATAAACACTATAGAGACTTAAAAGAAATAGTTATGAGCATTAGATGTTAATAATATGTCTATGTATTATTTTAGGACAAACTAGTGAGGCTCTACCTCATTGTAAGTGTAGAGATGAGAAAGAAAAAGAAATGGAGACAAAAACAGAACAGAGAAATTAGAGATTCTTATTGGGTTTTTAGCACTTATCCAAGATAGCTGACTCTTCCCTGTCTAGTTGCATGCAGATTTGTTTGAGCTTGATATGCATTGTATTGTAATGGTTGTTCATGATAGTATATGCTATATTGCATTGCATCAGTTATATGGCATATTTTGCATGTTATGTTTAATGAGCTAAGGCTAAGAGATAAAGAGGGGTAATGGGAATAAATGCAGTAGTTCTTCTAAGCCCAAGAGAAAAGCCTAAGCTAAGTTGAGTTTTATGGCCATGATTAAGTATATTATATACATGTAAAGCATTTGTGTTAGTTTTTAGATGACTGTGCATACTTGCATTGTTCTTGCTTGACTATCTCGTGCTTATTATGGGTTATTTGAGTATAGTTATTGAGATTCTCTTGAATCTCACCCCTATCTTTATTTCCCATTAATCAGTTCTAGGTGGAAGTTCCAGTGCTAACAAAGGAAAAGAAAACGAATGATATTCAGATTTATAAAAACATATGAATTTTTTGTATCTAATTTTGATGTAATATACAAAGAATATAAATGGATTATGCTTAACTTCATCATATTGTATTATGTATACTAGTATCTTATAAACAATGATATATAACTCTAGCTTGAGTTATTTTGATACAGTTGATGTTCTATGGCTAGGTTGTGGTACATAACCTTGATATTATCTAAATTTTTCCATGTCTGTGAGATTGGGCTATATTGTGACCATTTGAGTGGTCTGGATGGTCAATTTTATAAGGGGAATGTAATGATCAGTAATCCAGAAATCGAACTAAACTTTATAAACTAATGCTGGAACACCTTAAAATAGAGTAAATTGAGGCAAAACAAGATTAGATTGAGAATTAGAATATCTTAAAATGTGGTTTAGAATCTAAGGATAGCCCGAAATCATAGCTAAAATGGCTAAATGAATTTAAGGAATAATGTAATGGTATAATCATAATTTTAGGTAACTTGTTGAAAACTCATAGAAGGGAGCTTTAAATAGGAAAATTGAGTTTCCTAGGATTCTTAGAGACCTTGAAAACGATAAAAACTCTTAGAATAGTTAAAACCCCTCTGGTATATGATTTTGGTCATTAGTTGACTATAACTTTGACCGAATGATTCGATAAGGTTTTAAATCTAATTTGGGTTAAACTAAAGGTATTTTATGAATTAGAGGACCTAAATTTCATATGAAAAATATGGTTTTAAAAAAGGAGTTGAAATGAGCTTAAACGGAGAAAACCAAGAAGAAGGACAAAATGGGAATTTAGAAAATGCTATAATTAAGCCCCTTTCTTCTTATATATCATGCCCCACTTTTTGCACTTCTAAATTGACTTTGTTTTTCCTTAAACTAGAAACTTACTCACCTTGAAGTGGTGCACAAGAAGGATAAGAGAAGGGAGGAAATTTCAACAAAAAGGGTAAGAAATCATAGCTTTTTCATGCTTCTTCCTTCATTAAACTTTCTCCCCTCTTTCTCTTCTCTCTTCTCATGGATTTGGTGACTTAATCAGTGTTGTTTTGTGGCTGGTTCAATAGAGGCAATAGAGGAATTAGGGAAACTTTTGGAAGCCTAAGGAAGTGCATCTTGTCAACTTTGAAACAAGGTAACTTTCTCTATAGAAAACTTGTTCTTCTTAGCTCTTCTCCCTCTCAAACGGTCATATGTAGGGAGTTATATTTTAATCCAAACTTGGTAGCAATTGGGGTTTTGAAGCCTAAAAAATCATATGGAAGCAGTAAGATTCAAAAAGAACCTATAGAAAAAAGTTATGGAAATTAGGATTTTAATTGCATCTAGGGATTTATGAAACTTTCTAGTGATAATTTAATTTGTGTAAGAGTATATTTGAGTTCTCAAGACTTCTAAGAAGCTTCACAAGTGTCAAATTCCCTAAGAAAATCAACAAAACTCTATAGGCTTCTAAATTGCTTTATGTCTCAACTAAGAAAGGTTTCACTTACCTAAGGAGAGTTTTTCTTAATTCAAATGATAGAAATGGTCTAGAAATGAATAATAAATACCAAAGGAATCATTGGTTTGAATTTAGAAAACATATTTTGAATGTTGGAAGTTTATGGTTCCTTTAGGCATGAAGAAGCAATTTGATATTTAGCTCCTTGAATTGAGTTTGTGATGACTCTAACAGGTTTAAATGGAGTCATGTGACTTAAATTGAGTGAGAAATTGGAGCCAAGATGATGAATTATATGTGTTGCTTCATTATGCCCTTGTATGAAACCATATGGATGCCCTTATGTGGAGTTTATGTGAGGCTAGAGATAGTTCCATTGATATGCTTGTGTCTTGTTTAATGTGTTTAGGCTAAGTAAAACAAGTCTCCTCCAAGTGTGTGTGTGAGGCCGAACCAAGAAGCTAGAGAACTAACAGAGAAATTATGCTTCTTGACTTAAGGTAGCTCCTCATCCATTCTTATATACATTTCATGGTTGTTTGATTGTCATTGATTGCTTGTATGTGTGTTTGAATCATGAAACATACTTATAGCTATTGGTTTGATGCTTTGATACTATTATGCTTCTTAATTTGCATTTTGAATGTGAGATAGCTCTTGGTGGGTGAAGTTGTGCCAAAAGTTCCTTGAATTTGGTGAAGGGAAGCCCAAAAGTCCCTGAGTAAGGGTGAGGCTAATCCAAAAGTCCTATATGATTAGGTGAGGTTAGACCAAAAAATCCTAGAGCATGTTCTTGACATTATTGGATCCCTATGACTTTATGAACATGTGTATGTTTGATACTTGGAAACATTTAATGTATGCTTGCTCTCTTTGACATGATAACATGCCATATAAGCATTCTTGAAAAGGTGAATGAGCTATTAGTATTCTTTGAATCTCACTCTCCCCTACTTTATGTCTAACCATGTTTAGGTGATGCTCATAGAGCCAAGAATAGAGGTCAAGAAGCTTGAGACATGTTACTTTGACAATAGAATAAAATTTGGTATAAATTTATGTCAAAGTATGAATGTATATATTATTTATGAGATGTAAACCCTCACTGATAGATATTAATTATATATATATATTAATTTTCTAAACTTAGGCATTTTAATAATTGAATATGGCTTATTGCATTTTATTAGATGATAACTGATTTTATTAGCCATTTATGCATTCTATGAATAAATTTGTAAAATTATTAGTTTTTAAAGTATAAATTCCTTTTAAAATGATTTTGTAAATTGTTCCTACTTAATTGTCTCCATTGTTTTGTGCAGACTTTTCAATGGGAAATTAAAGCTTGAATGGGAAATTGATTTGAAGTTAAAGATGGAAGCTTCATTTGTGTAATGGCAAGTATGGAATAATGGTCGACTTGGGGGGAATAAGGTAGCACACTCCCTTGAAGCCCACTTTCCAATTCTCACATCACTCACGGGCCCATAACATACTTCATTGCATAGCCCATTAACCCTTCTACATAGTTACCCAAACTCATCACCTCACACTCACACTCACACTCATACTCACGAAGCTGCATATACAGGTTTTTGGTTTGTGGGGTCCATTACATCATTTACGTGGAAGCTACCACTGAAATCACACATATGAGTTAAAATGAAGCCACGAGACTAAAAGAGAAGAGGCACTTCATCCATTCCATTCATCTCATATCATTCACAATCACCCATAGCCCACATGCACATTCCCATATTACATACACATTCACTTGATTTACTAGGTTCAGAGGAAGAGAGCCACGGGTTTCACTCCTATTCACACACACTTTATGGTTGTTTTGGAGAGCAGAAGTAGCATAGAATGGGAGGCTAGATAAAATGTGGAAGAGGCTGAAGCTATGGGTTTAAGGTCCAGAATGAAGCCATAGAGTATGTGAGGAAAGAAGCAGAGATGACGTGGGAAAGAAAATAAGATGATGTGGAAGGAACAAACACATAGGCATGAAAGGCAGCTCACATGCGTGGCTTATCATTCACTCACACACACTTACTGGATGCACAGCCTTGCATTTTCACACTCACATCACATTACATTCATCCACTCATTCCATATCACAAGGTACTATAATCATCACTCCATTCATTCATGTAGTAGCTTTAAACATACACCATGTACAACTGACTTTCATACATTCCATCCATGTAAAGTGCTAAGTTAGGGCCCACAGGAAGAGAAGGGAAAACATGTGATTCATTTGTGGAAAAGAAGCTGGGTAGAATGTGATTCAGAAACCATCCATTCTCATTCATCACTCTCTCCATTTAGCACGAAACATACATAAGTTCTATGTGGCAAAGGATTCACATATGCAAGGCTAGTCAACGTGATTTATTAGATGAGCTTAACATTATTTGATGAAAGCAAAAGTTGATGTGGAGGAGGGCTGGATAGATCACGTGAAAGAATTAAAAAAAGAATGAAAAGCACATGAGAAAGGAGGGAATGGCCTGAACACGTGAGACACAAAAAGAAGAAGCAAATCATGTGATTAGGAGGTGAAGAATAAACTTGGGCAGCAAAAAGAAAATTGAGTCCATCATCCATAATTCGATCATCCATTCACCACTCCATCCAAGTCATAGCTATCTCTACCATCATCCATTCCATCTTCCTTCATCTCTTTCCACCTCCATGAAGCACTAAATCCATAATTGTTGCTAGCTAGAAGGAAGACCTTGGAGAAGCTTGAATCCATAGAGATAATTGAGAGATTTTAGCTAAGATTCCTATTTTATTTTTTCTCTTTCTATATCAATTTTTGCTATTTTTTTTGGCTTGGTTGAGCTTGTAATTGACTGAGATTGGTGTAGTTTATAATTAGTGGCTGGTTAGACACTAATTAAAAGACTAATTGAATGATTATTGGATTGAATTAAATGTTAGATTTTCATTTTCCTACAATTATCCATATGTGCAGTCAAGATGTTTGATGAAATGCATGTGAGAAATTGAGTGCTTGAATATTTGATTTAAGGATTTCTTAAAGTTTAATTGGTTAATTAAACCTCCTTGGGTGAAAATTTAGAGGCTAATTAATTGATTAATCATTCATTTTAAGTGTTTAAAGATCTTAATCACAAGAATTAGTAATTTAATAGGAGTTGAGGTCTTAATTAACATCAAATTGCTAGTCTCTTAAATCTTGATTGGTAACTCAAGATCACTTGTTATGAACACAAATAGGAACTCTTAGATAAGAACTAATGACAATTGAATTAAGATAAAGATAGTGGTTACTAAGGGATGAATCTAAGGCTAGTTATAAGTCTATTAGTTACCTTTTAACTCATGCAAATTAGTTAGTAGATAGAATTTTAATTCACTTTAAATTTTAGCTAGATAATTTCAAAACCCACTTAATTAGGTAGCTTGTAGAGTCCTTTTACACTTAGAAAACTCAATTGAATATTGAAATCCATTTCCAAGGGAGACGATCTAGGTTGCACCCTATATTGCAAAATATTATCCAACCTAGTTTTATTTTGAAATTGCGCGACATGACCGTCACTCACTCATGTGTAAAAGTATGTAAATATATTGTATGAACCATATTTGAAACCAAATGTATGAGAATTTAATTTTTTGACATCCTTGTGCCATGGGATGCATGTGTATATGGTCAAGTGAAAGAGTGGTTTTGAGTTCTATGGTATTTTGAATCTAATGTGATGCTTTTATATGCTATGTTTGAGGTTTTGGATGTATTCAAATGGTCACTTTATGTAACATCATATATTTCTAACTCATTTCATACTATCTCTATGCCTCATATCAAACAACTCACAAAGAGGTAAGGAAAAATAGCATTAAATAATGCATTTCTTAGTGTCATATCGCGTATAAAAATTTCATTCGATATCACATAGACCATGTGAGCTCATAAATCATATTCTCATATTTAATTACATGAATACAACTCATTTACATCATTAAAAGTAGCCTACATCTTGTGGAACTCAAAGGGAAGTATAAAATACATGTGTATATTTTCGGCCAAATTTTCCTCTTTTCTATCATAAAATTTAGAAAATCATAACTAATTCTAGACAATTCAAAATCATGCATTCTTGGCCATTATAGAAATCTACACATGTATAATTCATGTTAAAAATATGTCCAGATCATAACATCTAACACAAAAGGGATTTGACATTCAAAAAAGTCCAGAGGTTAGGCTATTCACTAGTGCTGTCATAGAATTCTACAGCAAATTTCAAAAATGTCCAATTAATTCCACAAACATCCAATCTATGAAAATGATACCAATATAGAAAGATATGGATGTTAGATAAAAGGAAAAAATAACTCCAAACCTGTTCAGGGGCGTCTAGATCTCGAAACTTAATCAAACAGTAACTGAGGTCGGCTAGAGTTCCTGATACTAGACAGATTCTTTGAAATTTCATATCTCCCTCTCTAGATATCCAAATGAGGTGCTTCTAATTGGTAGAAGTCACTGGAAATTTCTAATTTCTTTGTATAAAATTTAGTGGTAATTGGATATCATTTGGGCCCTGTGTGATAGATTTCATTTTTGGACCAGTATGAACAGTGATATGACTAAAACTAAAAAATTTTCCAACTTTAAAAATCCATCAAATATTCTATAGACCTCAAAAAATTCTATTCTTTAGCTTCACAAAAATATCTCAACAAGCTCTAATAGCATACTAAATTTCAGATCAAGAAGAGTTCATTTGGATAAAAAGTGACATAGGGTTCTATTATGGTCAATTTTGACTCCATATAAGATACCAAAATGTCCAAATGGCTTTCCTTGGGGTTTGATACCTTTTGGGCAAGTTTAAAAGCATCATTATGACTTGTGTGAGCTGAACAAGTGATCCCAAACCTTATGCATTTCATTTTGGCTATTCTATTTCCATTCATACATGAAATTTTATAATGCAAAATTGCCATTACATGACCAAAATGAGTATTTCCATACATATAACTCTAGCTCTTATTTATACACAATACATTAACATAATTATACATGCTCATAATATTATAGGTCATATACAATTAGGGATTTCATCAATTGCTATCCATAAGGCCTTAAAGTAACAATTTCAAGACACTTTGATGTCATACTCTCATCTTCAAGATGGTTGCTTTCATTACTTTTCTCTCTTGGTCCACCTAGCATGTTAGAACATTGGAGAGGAGGGGATGAGATTCAAAGAATCCCAATAGCTCATCTTCCATTCAATCATACATAAAGGATACAAAACAAGTCTCACAAATGCATGCATGGCATATAGACATCTGCAATCATTCAAGAAGCATTTTTAGCATTTAAAAAAGTCATACATATGATACATAGGCTTGCCAAGCAAGTGGATTGGCCTCATCCATTTACTTGTGGATTTTAGATTTGCCTCACCCATTCTTTAAGAGGTTCTTAAACTCAACCATACTCTTAGCAGTCAACCTCACTTTTAGGAGACTCTTTACTTTGTCTTAACCAATCTTAAGGGTTCTTGGCTCATTCTCACAATAGCTAAAGGTTCTTGGCCTCACCACACACAAGCAAACCAAGGTAAACATCATTTAGAAACATAATGCATCATCATGGTACCATAGAATAAAAGCTCATGCTAGAACATTTTTCATGGCTTGAAATACACATACACATATTCAAAAACAAGTAAAGCAAGCAATGATGCATTAAAGAAGGTGAAGAGAGCTACTTTACTAGCATTTGTACACTTTTTCCTTAAGCCTTGAATCCTCTCCCTTGACCTCACACACCCAAGAGGATGGAGATAATTCCTCTTGGCCTAGATACAATTTATAGAAGCAAATTAGGTTTATGAAATTAATTCTAAGGCCACACAACTTGCTTAAACTCTAGCTTGACCTATAAATCCCTTTATGGTTCCAAAATGCACTTAATCAAGCAACACCTATCAAATAAATTCTAGGCTCTATTCTTCCCTTTCAAATATGATTCTTGACTCCTTTTAAGCCTCTTGGAGTCATCACACAATTAAAATAAAGAGGCTAACTACGTGTTACTTCTTTAGGTCATATTATGGAACATAAGGCACCAACTCACTTTCTATGGTTTCTAAATTTTTTCCAAGGCTTCCTCTCATAATCTTCCATCATACATGATGCAAAACTAAGCTTGGCAGGAATTAAAACACTCCCTAGGTGCATGAACCCTCTTTGGTCAAGGCTATGCTTCCATATGACACCAATGGAGTTGTTTTAATTTCTTTAATGGGAGAAGCATATGGGAGGCTCTTTTGGTATCTTAGGAACTCATATATACTCTTAGATAACTTAAATTACTACTAGGAAGTTTCATCTTAGCCTAGGTGCTACCAAATTCCTAAATTCCATAACTTGCATTCTAAAGCTGCCTTTTCATTTCTAGTTGTATATTTTTAATCCTCACACTCCATAACCTTTGGTTTCATCAAGAATACATAAAGAAAAACTCTCCTCCTCACTTTTTCTCTCTATACCTAAGTTTAAATGGCTTGAAAACATAAGATTTTACAAGTATTTCAAGTGAAGTCTTACCTTAAAATGGAGCTCTCTTCGTGTAGATTATTTTTCACCAATTGATTTCTTGAAAAGAGTTCATTTTTTTCTTAGGTTAGACCTAAATCTTCAAGTTTTCAAGAAAAAAAATCACCATTAGAGAGCTTTTAGAGAAAGGAATAACTTTCCTAACTGGCGCGGGATGAAACGAGGCTGTTTACTTACCTAAACGAAAGCTTAAACTTCTTCTCTCTCTCCCCTCTTGATATCACCCCATTGCTGCCCATTTTTCTGCAAATGGAAGTTTGGAGAAGGTGATGAGGTGTAATCTTACTTAAGAAGCCTCTTTTATAATTTTTCGAAATGACCATTTTACCCCTACGTGCTTGTTTACTCCATTTAGGCTCATTTTAACTCCTTTTTTAGAACCAATTTTCTATCATAAGATTTAGGTTCCCAATTAAATAAAATGTCTTTGCAATCACTCAAATAGAAGGTAAAACCTTCCCAAATGAATCAATCAAAGTTATAGTCAACCAACGTTAGAAAACGTCCACCGGAGGGGATTTTACTGTATCAGAGCTTTCCATGGTTTTCAGGGCCTCTGAGAACTCCAGAGAACTTAAAACTTTCATTTAAAATGCGTCCTGTGTGAATTCCAAAATTTGCTTAAAATTACGAAAATGCCATTACATTTCATAAGTTTTTCGTAAGAAATTATTTTTTCATTCTAGCTCCGTTTTTCCTTCCGTCTGAGCCTCAGATTTTTATTTTTACGAGTCTAGAATGCTTCCCAATTTTTTTGGGACCTTAACTAATTCATTTTGGGGGACTTCCTTTTGTATCCAGTGAGTTTCATTTGTTTACGGAGAAACCATACATTATGTTTCTCACATTTTCTCTCATTTACAAAGAACCTAATGTTACACATTGTATGAGAGAAACTATTTTAGCACTCTTGAACCCAAATATGCACCATGTGGAGCCATATTCTTCTCCTAAACCAAAACTAGACCAAATGGATGAATTTTGGCATGAGATTTGGCAAGTATTTAGATCTTAATTAGAGCTTTTCATAGAGTGAAAGCATAATTTTAGGAACTTGGTAGAATTTATTTTGATTTTTCAAAGTTGGCTGAAATTTGCAGAAACTGTTAGTGCACTGTTTATTTGGTCAATCTAATTTTTTTTGTGTTTTGAGGGGCCAATTGAAGTCCAATGCTTATGAAATTTTACAAACAAATATTTGGCATCATAATCTTTCCATAGCCACTAAAATCACTCAATTTGGAGCTCTATAGAGTGAGATATGAATTTTTAAAGTTCTAAGTTTGCACCAGTCCGAAATCCTGACCTAGCTACTATTCCATTAGGATTTTATGGGTCAAATGATATTGTTTTGATATGAAATTTGTATAATGGTTAGATGATGTCATGAGCTTCCTAAAGAGTCTGAGATTGTATGATTTGAAATTTTCTAGCTCAAGTTATGAATTTCTAAATTTTGTGACAAAATATGGAATGCCATGAAAGTTGATGTAATTAGCAAGTCTTAATTTATGCTCTAAATCCAAATTCCATGCTTCATTTTGTGTTGATTTTGTATGAACACGTGTAATATATATGGTCCATTTAATCAAAATTAAATTATTTTGACATTTAATATAGGTAAATTCTACTGCTAATAGTATTAAAATGGCAAAAATGGATAATTTAGGCACTTTGTGATATAAATCAAGTGCTATCTGCCTATGGTATTACAGGAAACCTCTGTTGGATTTTTCCTAGAATATTGTGTTATTTTACTTTTAATGATCAGATTATTTGAATATGGAATTTATGAACAAGGCAAGTATATAAATTTCAGAAATTTTGAATTTAATAATTTTTATTTATTTATTTATCAACAAATGGTCTTACTATTTAAGCATAACAGTTAAATTAGAATTAGATAGCTAAGGTGTCATATGGTTCTTGCCTCAATTAAATTAATTATAAGGCCTAAGCATTTAATGTTTCCTTTTACTAAATTAATTTTTCTAATTGGGCCCATAACTATAATTAAATCCATTTTCATCCAATAATGGCCAAAAGTTATTATTTGCCTTAAAAACCTAAAATTTCCATTTTCTTAAAATTTTTGTTTCCCATAATTTTCTTTAAATTTCTTTTATTTATCCTATAATTCCCTACAATTACTGTTAATAAACTTCAGGATGTTAAAAGAACCTAAAGAAAGAGCAAGTTATCTTAGTATAAATCATACATAATAAGAAAGTGCTTTGAATGGAGATTATTATGGTGTATTTAGTTCCCTTTAAAGAGATCTTTCCTCCATGGGTTCGACTATAAAACTCCACTTTTAAAAAATTAAAACCATAGAAAGAAAGAGGAGAAAGAGGAGAAAAACTTTTACAGATGCAAGATAGGCAAAAATGGCACATAAAGTTACATAAATGGCACATAAAGAGCACTCAATTAGGAGCTCTAGAGAATTTATTATAATTTTTTAAAGTTGACCAAATTATGCAGAATTGGTATAGGTACTGTTTATATGGTCAATTTGCTTCTCTATATCACTCATGAGTCAAATGAAGTCCCATGCTCATGAAATTTTACAACCATAAACTAGACATCATAAGATTTTAATAACCATCTAGAGCACCTCATTTGGAGCTCTGTAAAGGGAGAAACAAATTTTTTGAAATTTCAGGTCTTGGAGTTGTCTGAGAACAAACGTAATGTATTATTGTATTAGTTTTCACGGATAAAATGCTACTGTCTTAGTTTGAATTATTTTCACTCATTAGTTAACATCTCGAGTTTTTCAGGAAACTATCATAAGCATGATTTGAATTTTTTAAGAATTAGTTATGAATTTCCAAAATTCATATTAGAAATTTGTGATAGCAAACCCGAGAACAAATTTTGTTCTTCTTGAAATTTGGTTCCAAATCTGAGATTCTTGAAATGAATTATAATGTTTATGATTTGAATGGATATTTATGGATGTAAAATGATATGTGTAAGTCCACATAGTCCCTAAAACCATGAATCATGTATATGGCTTTCTAACTATGCAAATAATCATGGATAAAAGTGCCACTTTCTTGCAAATGTATGCCCATATGTCAAGTATATGTTAAGATAGCCTATGTGGCATTTGTTTAAGGGCTAGGAAGTTAAGGTATTGCATTTGCAACAAAATTCCTATTACATTTCGATACTTTAACTCTTCCTTTTAAGCTCATTTTAGATCCTCTTTGAAAATCATCTTATCCATTATAAAATTCAGTCTATCTAGTTTATTAAAAATATTTGCTTTCAAATTTTTAGGATTCAAAACAATCGGAAATAGTTCAGTCAAATTTGTATCAATCAATGTCTTAAATCATACCTTGGTAGGGTTTTAGCCATTCTGACAGTTCTTATAGTTTTTAGGATCTCTAAAAACTTTAGTAAGCCTAACTTTACCATTTAATACCCCTTTCTTTGAATTTTCTAAAATTTTGCTAGAAATTATGATTTTGCCACTATGTTACCTATAACACCATAATGTCTTAACCTTAATTAATCTCCCTCTTGGCTTGATTCCATATGATTTCCAATGAAAAGGACCAAAACCATGGTATTTTGATACTTTAAGTTAGGGTTTAAACGTTCATATTTTGCTCCGTGGGTCTTGTGAACCCATCATTCATATTCTCTACTCAAAATCCATTTATACAACTCATACATAACATCAAATAACCCATGAACCACGGATATGAAGCCAAAAACCCAAAAAATGCAATTTCTCAAATGGGCCCAAAAGTCAGATTTTTGGCTTTAACTTTGAAAAATTATAACTAATTCTAGAAAAATGAAAATCAAGCAAACCATAGCTTTTTGGAAAGATCTAAGTGTTAAATTTACACTAAAAATAATTCCAAACCATAGTCTCAGCGTTTGGACCATGTTTGACATTGAAAAAGAGACATAGGTCTGACTATCCCTGGTACTGATGCAGCTTGCTATCATGAACTTTGAAAATTCATGACTAATTCCAAAAAATCCAATCTAGGAAAATTATACCAATTTGGAAATTTAAAGATGTTAAATAGAAGAAAAAAATAAGTTTAGATCATTTTAGTATCCTTGGACCTCAAAAACTGATGGAACAGTAATGAAGGTCAGATGGCTTCCCTGATGCTGACATAGAACTTCAGAAAGTTATTTCTCCCTCTACAGACCTTCGATTGAGGTGCTTCTAGTTGGAATAGGTCATTTTAGATGTCTAGTTTAAGCCCATAAAATTTCATGACAATCGAACACTGTTTGGTCCATGAATGACATAGAAACATTTTCGGACCTAGTTGCACAGTATAATAACTAAAATCAGAAAATTCTCCAATTTCAACAATTCACCAAATATTCTTTAGACCTCCAAATATTACCCACTTTATCTTCCCAAGAAGCTCTCAACAAGCTCTATAGGCATGCCAAATTTCATATCAAGAATAGCTCATTTGGTCATACTTTGATAAAGCTCACGAATTTGACAGTTTTGACACCATGAAGGGTTCAAAATGGGGGTAAATGGTCCCCTACATGCTCTAGTTCATCTTGGGCAAGTTTTAAAGCATAAAAATAGTATATATGAATTGCCCAAGTGATCCAAACCAACACACATCTCAAACTCACTATGCTACGGGCAAAAATACACTACTGCAGATAAGCCACAAAGGAGTGAAATCTCATAATTTCATTGCTTTGGCTCTATACATGGTTCATACACCATTTATATATACTTTTACACTTGCTTAAGCATTTACATCTTAAAAATAATAGGTGCATATTCATTTTGGCACCTCTTTACATCAAAAGAACTAAAATAGTTATACAACTCCCTAAGCATGCTCAACTAGGCTCCTTGGTGTGCACTTTGATCTCATTGAGCTCCACCTAACATGTTAAGATGGGAGAGGGAAGGGGGTGAGATTCATGGAATCTCAATAGCTCATACACTTATTCAAGGAAGAAATCAAGGCATATAAACAAGTCAAAGCATGCAAACCATTCACAATTACACAACACATGATTTTCATGCCATGAATTTCGTATCAATGCAAAGAATAAGCTCTAAGGACTTTTGGTCTAGCCTCACCCGAGTTTTTAGTACTTTTGGATTGGCCTTACCCTTGGTTTAGGGACTTTTAGCTCTACCTCACCCATCTCAAGGGACTTTTGGCACCACCTCACCCGAGCAATTTTCACACATAAGCATATTGGTACCAATGCATCAAGGTAACATCAAATAGCATGTCTCATAATACAAGCATATACACAAACATACAATGACTATTACACATCCAAGAATGCAACAAGAAAGAGTGGAGAGCTCCCTTATAAGCTAACACAAGCCTTCCCTTTTAATTTCTCTTCTCCCTTCTTAGTTTCACAATCACAACTAGATGGAGTTGATTCTCTTGAGCCTAGACACACCAAAGAGCATAGAATTACTTTTTCATAACTCAATAATTATTTACAAAGCTAGGGGGTTCTTCATAGCAAATCCTACAAAGCATGTAAGAAACTAGGGGTTCTCTCTCTCTCTAGAATTTCACTAACTCTTCTTCTCCTTTCTTTGCATTTCTCAACTTATCACACTCTCTTTCAAGGGTTTCTTGCTCATTTTAGGTTAAAACAGAGCTTTCTTACTCAATCACCCATGGAAAGGAAGTTCAGAAGGAGAAGAATAAAATCAAAAAGAAGAAGCATGAAGATCTTTAAATGTTCTTACCTTTCTTCATTGGCTTCCTTCCTTCTCTTTTAGCTTCTCTTAGTTTCCCTCTCTTTCTCAAGCCTTTTTCTCTGCCTTGGACGAAACTTAGGTCAGTTAAAAGAGAAAGAATAAATTTGGACACTTTAAGAAGTCAAATTCTTTTTTTTTTCACGTTTTTCTGGACTAACCCTCACTATGGCGAATAATAACCCTCATTACGACGAGCACGTATCAGTCCCAGACCCCTATCTTTGCTACGACACCCACTATTGTGAGAAACCCTCTTGTTTTTGTATGGGATGCCTGCACTCGCTATAGCTAGAAGCATTTTTGCTATAGCGAAAAGGCACTCTCGTTATAGCTAGACCCTTTCTCATTATAGCGAACAAGTACATTCACTATAGTTAGGCTATTTCTCGCTATAGCTAACAGACTTAGAAAAATTTCAGGACTTCAACAATTTTCAGCTTCTCTTTTTTTGTCCCTTTTTTTTCTTTTTTTTTGTTGTTGTTACATTTCCAATTTATTCTATTTAGCCATTTTTGCTTCAATTTCAAGTTATTCATGGTTTCCTAACCTCATTTCTAGATGCTCTAATTAGTATTTTATTTTTAGTTGTTCTCAGTTCATTTTACCATGTGATCCTCTTTCGTTAACATACCAATTCTAATTTGGTTTCTTTTTAGCTCTAATTGCCCTTCTTTAATCTTATAACCTCATTTTAAATAATTTTTTTCATTTTTTAAGGAATATTTTAGTTACCAACATATAGGATATTATAGACCAAATAGATTCAATTTGACTTGAAATTTCTATTGTAAAAAGTTCACATCATAAGCTTTAAAATGAAACCTAGTTTGCCACAATTGGAATTGTGTAACTTAAGTTATAAATTTTTGAAATTTGTACCATAATATGTGACTGCAAATAATATAGGCCAATTGCTTCCTTTATGCATGTGGTATTTATATGCATGATCCATTTGATAAGACTAAATATGTGTATGTGAGTTATGAATTAAAATTGGAAAAAATACCATTTTAGGTATTAGAAGTTCATTTGCATTAGTTAACAGCCAAAATTCTGCTGCTAAAAGTTTGATTGTATTAAAATTTGCTACAAATAAACATATATTTGCATTAAGAATATGAGATATATTAACGTGTAACATTTTGTTAAATGAACTTATAACAATCATAAGGGTAGCGTAGTAACATATATTCAAACTTATAGACCAAGAAATCAGAACACACATCATTTTACATTACAACTTTAATAACCTATTGAGCCATTCCCTATTAATGAAAGGAATAATGTCTAAAGTTCATGAACCCATGGTTTTAACACACAACACTTGAAATAAAAACCTTGAAGAGACATGCAAAAATTCTCAAATTGAATGCGTAGATCACTTTAACCACAAACTCATAACCAAAAGCATTGAAAATGAATTTCCATAGAAAAATGCTAATAATCATAATTGAGAGGAGGTTTCACCAAAACAAGCTTGCATTTCTAGAACAAAAATAAACTAATAACATAGGGAGTGATTTTACCTTGCCTTAGCAACATCCACGGTTTAAAGAACAATGGAGTTTTGCAATATTCTCTTTCTCTTTCCTTTACTATTCCTTTTCTTACACTTTTAAAAATTTCTTCTCCTTAACTTAGTCTCCTTCATCCTTTGGTCTCCTCTTTGTTCTTTCATTTCTTCTCTACTTCTTTCTTTATAGTTGCTTGGGGTTGCTGCTGAAAGTAGTATAGGAGATAAGTTTATATCAAACCTAGAATAAAGGGATCCATAGGAGATCTCTATTAGAAGGTGGCTACCACAAGATAAAAGGAGGGGAAAGAGTTACAATTCACAATACCTTAGAGAAATATTGTCATACCATAAAGAAATAGTACATATTTTACATTACAATATGCTTATAACATCAATTTCTTATTCTTAGTACTTTTGGTAGCAGAATAAACCAACATTAAAGCCCCAATTTCCTTAAATTTGTATAAATGCATAACTTTAACATATTAATCTCAAAGTACATACTAGACAAACTTGTTCAATATGAAACATTACGAAAAGAGTCATGAATTTTGGGTTTCATACCATAAGCACCAAACTACTGCATTTGCATCATTTCACATTGATTTTCAATTTAAACACTAATTTCAAAAATTAATATCTTAAGCTAGAAAACTTCGATTTATGCAAATTAAGACTCTATAAAATTTTTAGGACATGAAATACATGTTGTAAAAATTTTAGATTAAAACAATTTCATTTTGGCCACTAAAATCTAATGAAATTGTAACTATATTAAATTTTTGGGCATAATCAGACCTGAAATTTTGAGCATGCATATCTTTGACTACACAGCTCCATTTTATTCAAACTCATGGCTATGGAAATCATATAATGCCAACTATATGATTGTGAAATTTTATAAGCATTGGAGTCCATTTGCCTCATCAAATACACAAAAAATCATATTTGACCATATGAATAGTACTTAGGCAATTATGTAATTTTTAGCCAATTTTGAAAAATCATAATAAATTTTACAAATCTTCAAAAATTGTGTTTTTTGGCTATATGAAAATGCTTAAATGATATCTAAATGCTTGCCAAATTTCATCCAAAAATTCATCCATTTAGTCAGATTTTGGATTAGGGGCAGAAAGTGGCTCAAAATAGCACATAATTGGGTCCAAATGGTTCAAAATGAGTTTCTTCAATGCATGTGACCATTTGAGTACATCCCAAAACATAAAATACAGTATATATGACCATTTCATTAGGTCCTAAACATCATGCTTCTCAACATGACTCACTAACATGGTATTATACATACACTTTTCAAGGCCCACACATACCCAAATTGCACATTCTTGCACATTTACACTCAAAAATGATATTTACATCATAATCTCATACTTTTACAATCGTGGGAATTTTTACATTACAAAAATAACATATACAATCTCTCATATGCAATATATTACATAAAATGCTAAACTACTATCAAACTATTACTAATTAAGCTTGTTGGTCTCCATTCTTGGCTCCTTGAGAGTTCCTTAAACATGATTAGAAGTAATATAGAGTATAGTGAGATTCTATGAATCCCAATAGCTCATTCACCCTTCAAGCACACTTATAAGGCATATTTTCATATCTAAGAAAGCAAGCATGCATGATAGGCATTCAAATATCAAATATAATCAAATACTTGAAGTCATATGGATCCATTAAATTAAGAATAAGCTCTAGGGACTTTTGGCTCCTTGAGAGTTCCCTAGACATGATTAGAAGTAATATAAAGGAGAGTGAGATTTTATGAATCCCAATAGCTCATTCACCCTTCAAGTACACTTATAAGGCATATTTTCATGTCAAAAAAAGCAAGCATGCATGATAGGCATTCAAATATCAAACATAATTCAATATTTGAAGTCATATGGATCCATCAAAGTAAGAACAAGCTTTAGGAATTTTTGGTCTAGTCTCACCCAATTATTTGGGACTTTTTGATTAGTCTCATGTACTTTTAGGGATTTTTGACTTAGCCTCACTCATTCTTGAGATTTTTGGTCTTAGCTCACCCATATTAGGGATTTTTGGCTTTACCTCACCCAAATCAAGGGATTTTTGGTATAACCTCACCCATTAAGAGCTATTTCACCTTCCAAATGTATTCTAAATTACATAATTGCATCAAATCATCAAATTAATAGTAATAGAAATAATTCATAGTCTATACACACATACAAGCAATCAATGATAATCAAACAACCAATATAAGCATACAAGAATGGATGAAGAGCTACCTTTACTTAACAAGCACAAATTCCCTCCTTGGTTCTCACCTCCCTTTCTCGACCTCACAAACACACTTGGGAGAAACTTGACTTACTTGGCCTAAATATATCAAACAAGATACAAATTCATCATTGAAACCATCTCTAAACTCACATAAGCCTTACATAAATTAACTCTAGCTTTAGGCATCCATATGGCTCCATTTAATGGCATAATGAAGTAACTCATATAATTCATTATCTTGGCTCTAATTTCTCACTCAATATAAGTTATATGACTCTATTTAAATTCATTAGAATCATCACAAACTCAAATCAAGAATTCTATCACCAAGTTGTTTATTTATATATAATGGAACACTAAACTTTCACCTTTCAAAAATAAGACTTCTAAATTAAAACTAATGGTTCCTTTGGTGTTTATAATTCATATCTAGATCATTTTTATCCTTATAACTAAAGAAAACTCTCCCTAGATATTACATCTAGCTCTTGGCCAAGACACGCATGATTCTCTTAAGAATTTAGCACCTATATGAGTTCTTTAGCCTCTTCTTAGCTTAATTATACTCTTACATGTTCAAAAATATCATTTTAAAGCTTCATATTTCCTAAGATGCAATCAAAAGCCTAGATTCCATTACTTGCTACCAATGGCTTCCTATTTAGTTCTTTTGGTTCTATATGAATCTCCATACTTCAAAGCCCTATTTCTTATCAAGTTTGGGCTAAAACCAAACTCCATATTACCTGTGGTCTAGCCAAATTGGAGAAGCAAAGAAAGAACTAACAAACCAAGTTTTGCATGGAAAAACATACCTTGTCTAATTCCTTGTCAAATGGTGTTTCTTATGTTGCTAGAGTCTTTTCCAATCTCTTTCTTCCCTCTATTGAACCAGCCATAAAACACTACCATTCAGAATTCTAAAATCATGGAAAGAGATAGGAGAAAAAGGAGAAGAATATTGGTAAAGGCAAGAGCATGAAAAAAAATACCATTTCTTACCCTTTTAGGCTTTGTTTCTTCTTCCTTTTCTCCCTCTTTGGTGTGCCACTTAAAGTTAGTCCAAATTCTATTTCAGAGCCAAAATGAGTCAATGGAAGTGAGGGAGAAAGGGTGGTGTGGTATTAAAAGAGGAGGAGGGGCAATTATAACATTTCTAAAATTTCAATTATGTCTTTTGCATTTTGACTACCCCATTTGACCTCATCTTAATTTCTTTTTGAGAACTATATTTTCCATCATAAAATTTAGGTCCTTTAATTTATTAACTGCCTTTGGTTTCAAATTAATTGGATTTAGAACAACTCCGAACAATCTAGTCAAAATTTCGGTCAACCAATGGCATAAATTATAAACCGGAAGGGTTTTAACCATTATGATGGGTTCCATGGTTTTCTAGGCCTTTAAAAATTCTTGTGAATTTAATTTTATCATTTAAAGTTCCCTCCTTTAAGTTTTTAAAAAATTACCCAAAATTACGATTTTGCCACTATGTTTGTCCTTTAATTCATTCAACCATTTTGGCTTTATTTTTAGACTATCCTTAGGCTCTTCACTATATTTTTAGATGTTCTAATTAATATCTTCTTCTCAATTAGCCTTAATTTGCCTTGCTTTAGGGTGCTTTTATATCATTTTATCAATTTCAAGTTATTTCCTAAAAAATTGGTTATTATAAACATAAAAGTCTATTATAATTCTAATTAAGTGACCAATAAACTATAGCTAGTATTTAAATAAGTTCACTAACTCTAAAAGAGTTGTGAGTTAGGGCCTGTTCCCTAAATGAGTTTATGGATAGTCTAACCTATTACAAAATACTCATAACACAAATCCATTCATACAATGTTTATTATTAAATTGATTATTTGATATTATTAAAATATAATACATTAATTAATCAAATAATTAATGCTAATTTATAAATTAATTAATTTTTTCAACAATATCATACTTGGATAGTATTAATCAATTTTTAAAATAATATACCAAGAATATCAAATAGTATGGAAAATAATGTTAAAATGCTAACAAAATTCCATAACTAAATAAATGGAATAGAAAAAGAAAAAAATTCCTAAAACACTTAACTTAATCAAATGTTAAAGTACATTAAAATTTCTCTAAAGAATATAACTCAAACTCTCACTAAATAAAGATATCAGCCAAAAATTTCATAATACTTAAAAGTCACATGTTTCTCAATAAGACTTCAATAGGTAAGCCTATGGTTAACAAATTAGTTTTATTTATAAAATACATATAATTTGAGTTTAAGTTTCACAAATATTCTTTCCAATGAAACAAGGACTTAATATCAAACTTAAGTGCACCTTGAATACCTATGATTTTGAGAGAAACATATAGCATAATCATTGTCGTAGCTAAATGGTCAAGATCCAAAATATGCATTGAATAATATGAATAAAAAAAATTAATTCCCTTGACCATGTAGCTTGAAAATGGCTATAACAAATGACATATTCTGCAACCAAAATTGCAATAGCTATAAGCTCTTTCTAAACATCTTGTGATTTCATAAGATGTATACAAAAGTTGAGGCAGCTTTTAGTGTCTATTTGACACTTTTCTATAAAACAACTCCTCTAAAACATTAAAAGATTTAGTTAAAAGTATATTTTCAAGTCATCTACACAAATTGCATAATCTAAATCTAATAAAGCCAATGATTATGAGTGGATCAGATCTAATATAAGTTTACATACAATCTTAAGTATTTGTAGATACCACATAACTTTCTTAGTAGCCTTTCATTGATTTAATCGAAGATTGCTCAAGTATATTTACTAAGCACACTAATAGCAAAAGCTATGTTGAAACAAGTGCATATTTGAATGCACTTTATGATTACTAAGGTAGTGGAAGAAATGGGACTCACTATATTCATCATTGAAGACATCAAACATTGTTAAATCTTTTTCCCTTTTTAAGAGGAGACATATTGACATAAAAGTAAGGGTGAAAATTTCCACTCATATAGAATTATACCAAATGTAGGGTTTATAAGACAAGTTATAAGCATTATAAGTTCACAATGGATCTATGTCACAAAAGGATACCATAGAATCTTAGCTTACACAAAATGAACTTGCTCCCATTTATCTTTGATAAAAATATTCAATTATTTCATTAAATCAAAAGAATGTGCAAAGTAATGAAAATTTATTTATCATGCTAAGAAACCTTGTTGTTCTTATAAGTCCTCACCATAGGTCCCATTCAAAGTTCTCATAGAAAATAATTGCATGGGGATAATAGCTAAAATATTAACAATATATAAAAACTTAAATTACATGTACATCATAATCATAAACAAGATTTCCCTTCAAGATCTAGCAAATACAATTATAATACAAAGTTGTTATTTATCATAATCCTACCTAAGGGTCTTGGATCATAATAAACTAAAAAAACTCAACAAGCATATCAAGCATAACAAAACTAATATCTTTAACACTTATGTACCGATGGGCTACAAGAGATATTGAGACATCAAGTGAAATATATCATAGTACCAATAGAATAGGTTAACAATGTTATAGATTAAAAATATACTTGATACAAAAGTTTCACACAATTAGTCTTTTGATATTTAGAAATTTTTTCATTGATCATTATCTATATATTATCAAAACTATACCAAATAATATCATACCAATAAGGTATGTCCATTACTTGTATAATATATCTCATGTAAGCTAATAACCAAAGTAAAAATATTATATTTCACATAACAATTTTTGTGACTAACTCTATGATAGGTGAAGGCATAGTAATTTAAAGGCATAATAATTTAAAAAATAAAGTTACATAAAAATTGGATTATCATACAAAGACAATGAAATACACCAACAATGCTATACCGATAGGGCATATGCATTGTTAATGTAAACTTTCATACCATAATTTGTTAGCTTAATATTTACATTATATAGTGCTTGCAACATTTGTTTCCATATTTTTAACACTTTTAGTAGTGAAAAATACCAACATTATAGGCTCTTTTCCTTGAATCTTGCATAAATGCATCACTTTAAGATTCCAAACTCAAATTCCATCCTTAATATACTCACTCAATCAGAAACATCATAATAATAAGCAAGGAATTTGGGTTTAGGCATGCATACCAAAATTACCACAAGTTGCATTCATTCTCATGCATCTGTAATTCTATGACATATTTAAAAATTCACAACTTGAGCTAGAAAATTTCAAATTACACAAATGAGGACTTTCTAGAAAGCTCAAGACATAAATTACATGGTGTAAAAATTTCATATTAAAAAAATTCGTTTGTGCTGTCTAATGGAACAGTAACACTATCATATTTTCATGCATATGTAGACATGAAATTTTGGAAATACATATCTTGAGTTACACAACTCCAAATTGAGTAATCTTAGTGCATATGGAAAGCTTATAATACCAACTATATGTTTGTAAAATTTCATGAGAATTATAGTTCATTTATCCCCTCAAATGTATATAAAACCAAAAATGACCAAATGAATAATACACAGGCAAATCTGCATAATTTAGCCAACTTTGAAAAATCATAAGAAATTTTACAGAACTCTAAAAATTATGTTTTTTAGCTTTATAAAAAGCTCTCAATAAGAGTTAAATTCTTGCCAAATTCCAAGTCAAAATTCATTCATTTGGTCTAATTTTGGTTCAAGGGTAAAGTATGACTCAAGATGCTATCAAAGTGGCATCAAATAGTCCAAAATGCAATTTCATAGTGCAAGTGACCATTTGGGCACATCCAAAACCTAAAATACGACATGTGTTGCCATCCCATCTAATCCAAATCATTATAGAATTCAAAATTACTGCTTCACTTGGCTTTACACACACACTTTTCATGGTACATGCATAACAAAAATTCATATTCTTGCACATATGGCTCCAAATATGGTACATACTGTAACGAATGTAATTTTCATAAAACAACAAAATGAATTATATAAAAGCAAGTCCTTTGAAATGAGCTAGATAATGTCCTAAAAATTTTGGGTAGAGTCCTAAACTCCTAAAAATGATAATTCCAAGCTCAGAAGGAAAGAAAAATAAAGGTAGGACAGTGAAACAAATTATGACGAAAACTAACAAAACATAATGACATTTTTATAAATAAGTGCAACTTTTGGAAAAATACATAGGAGGGATTTTTAAATGGGAAATTTGAGTTGCCCAAGATTCTTAGAAGCCCCAAAAACTATGGGAAGCCTCGAGGCTGGTAAAGCCCCTTCGGTGTACGTTTTTCAACGTCGGTGAGTCCAAACTTTGACAGATTCGTTCGTAAGGTTTTAGCCCCAATTTGAGTGATCCCAAAAACATTTTATTAAATTGGGAATCTAATTTTATAATGAAAAGACAATTCTAAAAAAGGAGCTAAAACAAAGCCGAAATGAAATTGCATTATAGAAGGACGAAATTGAAATTTTTGAAAAAGTAAGTTTCTTGAATGTTCCATAAACTTCTTGTCTCTTCTCCCTCTCATATAGCATGACTTTCCTCTGCCCAAAATATAGAAAATGACCAACTTCTTGAGGTGCACCAAGAGAGAAAGAAAATGAGGAGAAAAATCAAGGAAAAGAACTTAGAGGGGTAGTTCAAAAATTTTGAGGAAAGGCAAACCAAAAAGCAGAAGCCTTGAAAGCACACTTGAAACCAAGGTAATAGATTGTTGTTGTTACTTCTTCTCCTTGCCCCATGGATGTGTGTATTTCAGCCAAGAATAAAACCATATAGGGGGAGGATTTTCAATCCAAAAATAAGACAACTAGGGTTTTAGACCATGAGGAAGAGGAATGTGGCAAGAAATTCCAAGAAAAATCAATAGAAATCAAGATAGAAAAGTGTAAGTTTCTTTAGGGTTTTCAAAAATATGATTTTGTGTAAGTATTTCGTCAACTATGTAAGTGTTTCCTTGAGCTCTTAAGACTTCTAGAGACCTTCCTAAGTGGCTCTCCCATTAAGAAAAAATCAAGAACTCCATGGACCTCCATTATGGTGCATATTTCAGCCAAGCTAGGTTCATTAGGCTAGGGGATGTTTTAATTTGTTCTAGCCTTGGTTTGGGACTTTATATGATGTTAGAAGATGGGAGAAACCATTGAGAAAAAATTAGGAGCTATGGATTGGAAGATGAGATAATGGTGTCCATAATGGTGCCCTGTGAAGTAACTTAATTCTAAACTTATGTAAATGATTGTGTGAGGGCTCCAAGGACTTTGAATAAGGCCAAGAGGCCTAGAAATGCAAAGAAATGAGAGCCTAGAGCTTGAATTGTAAATGTTGCTTCAATAGGCCATTTATGGAACCATTATGCCACTTATGAAACCAAGTGGATGTTCAAGAGTGAGTTTAATGTCTTAGCTTGTTTCAAGTATGTAATTGTGTATTGTTTATGGTGTTTAGGCCAAGAGAACACCCACCCACCTTGGTACACTTATGAGGCCAAAAAAAGGGAGGAATAAGACAAAGGAAAGTTGGCATAAATTAAAGGTAGCTTTCCACCTCGTTCTCCTTGCATTCTTGAGTGTATATGTGTGTCTTTGTATGCTTGTGTGTGTTCTTGTGACTTGATGACATTCCACTTGATGTCTTGACATTACATTGGTATCAATGCATTTCCTTGAATAGCCTTAGTAGTGGAAATGGCTCATAAGAGTGAGGTGATGCCAAAAGTCCCTTGATAAAGATGAGAAGATGCCAAAAGTCTCATAACATGGGTGAGACAAGGCCAAAAGTCCGTTAGAAGGGTGAGGCAAAGTCAAAAGTCCCTAGGCTAAGGGTGAGGCAAATTCAAAAGTCCTAGAAATAGGATGAGGCAAAACCAAAAGTCCTTAGAGTATGTTCTTGGCTTGAATGTGGTATTACACATTTGGCCTAGAAACATTAAACAAGACATAAATACATTAATGGAATCATTTTTAACCTCACATAAACTCTACACAAGCTATCTTTAGTTTATGCATTATTATGGTTCCATATAAGGCATAATGAAGCAACACATATAATTCAAGATCTTGGCTCTAATTTCTCACTCAATCTAAGTCATATGACTCCATTCAAACTCATTAGAATTATCACATACTCACTCCGAGGAGCCAAACTCAAGTTGCTTTTTTATGTCTTAAAAAGGGAACCTAACTTCCAACTTTTAAAATATGGTTTCTAAATTCAAATCAATGGTTCCTTTGGTGTTTATTATTCATATCTAAGCCATTTCTATCCTTGGAACAAAAGAAGAATCTCCCTAGGTGTCACTTCCCCCTTTAGGCTGGGACTTAGCACATAATGGGAGCCTGTAACAACTAGAAAAAAGAGGAAAGAAAAGAAATGAGAAAAGAGAAAGCTGGGAAATTTTCGAAGGTTGAAAATTTTCTAAGTCTTCTCGCCATAGCGAGAAATAGAGTCGCCAGAGCGAGAATGCCTCCTCGCAATAGCAAAGATGTTCCTAGCTGTAGCGAGTGCGACATTCCATACAGAAACCAGGGAGTTGCTCGCCATAGCGGCGCTATAGCGAAGGCAGAGGTCTGGAACAGGCCGAGCTCGCCGTAGCGACGCCATAGCAAAGGCAAAAGTCTGGAACTTGCACGAGCTCGCCGTAGCGAGGATGATGACTCGCTATAGCGAGAGCGGTCCAGAAAAGCGTGAAAAGAGAGATTTTGACTTTTTAAAAGAGTCTAAACTCTTCCTTTCTCTCAGAACCGACTTGAGCTTCGACCAAGGAGAGAGAAAGAGCTGAGGAGAGAGAGAGAGACCTAGAGAAGCAAGGAGATCAAGCAAAGAGGTGAGTAATCTTGAGATTTCCCTAGCATGTTGTCTCCTCCTTTTGCTTTCTCTTTCTACGGTTTTAGAAGTTGTTTTGGGTTAGGTTTAGAAGAGGGAAGTGGGAAAACTACTCTAGAAGGAGGGTAGAATGCATTTATCTTCATTTCTTCTTCCATGCTTTCTTCTTTGAGGGCTTGAGAGAGGAAGGAAAATGAGTAGAGTTCTAGAGAGAGAATCCCTAGATCTGTAAGGGTAGTGAGGGTTTAATTTGATGAAGAGTCTCTTTTAGCTTTGAGAGAGTTATTTAAGCTATGAGAGAATGATTTGGTGCTCTTTGTTATGCCTAGGCTCAAAGGAAGAAACTCCACCTTGTTGTGAGTGTGAAATCGAGAAGGGAGAAAAGGAATTGAAAGGGAAGGCTTGTGTAATCTGATAAGGTAGCTCTCTACTCTGTTCTTGTTGCATTCTTGGTTGTGTAATAGTCATTACATGTTGAGCATGTGCTTGTATGATGAGACATGCCATTGATTTTGCCTTAATGCATTAGTACCAATATGCTTATGATATGATGTGTGGAAATTGCTTGGGTGAGGTGGTGCCGAAAGTCCCTTGAGACGGGTGAGGAGGAGCCAAAAGTCCCTAAACCAAGGGTGAGGCCGATTCAAAAGTCCTAAAGCTCGGGTGAGGCTAGACCGAAAGTCCCTAGAGCCTAGTCTTGGCATTGGTTTGATAACATGGCATGAGTGGTGTTATTGTGGCTTGTATGCATGCTTGACTAGTTATATGCCTTGATTGCATCTTGAATGAGTATGAGCTATTGAGATTCTCCCGAATCTCACCCCCTTCCCCTCCCATCTTACTATCCAGGCAGTGTTCAAAGAGAGTCGAGCACACCTCAAGGAGCCTAGAAGAGCATAGTTAAAATGATGTATAGCTTTTTGGTTATTTTGTTGTATAAGGTGCCAAAATGAAGATGCACCTCTTCTTTTTGAGTTGTAATTATATGAGCACATGTAAATGTATGTATAGATGATGTATGAATCATGTAAAGGACCGAAGTAATGAGAATGTATAAGTTGGCTTTTTGAGGCTCATATGAAATAGTGTATTTTCTCCCATAGCATAGGGAAATTGGAATGTATGATGATTTGAATTACTTAGATAATTCACATATGTTATGTTTGTACTTTCAAACTTGCCCAATAGAGGTTAGAACATGAGAGAAGTCATTTAGACCCATTTTGAACCCCATGTGGTGCCAAAACTACCAATTGGGTGAGTTCCGTCAAAGTATGACCGGATGAGCTCTTCTTGGTATGGAATTTGGCATGCCTCTAGAGTCTATTGAGAGATTCTTGAGAAGCTAGAGTGAGTAATATTTGGAGGTCTAGAGAATAATTGCCGAATTGTTGAAGTTGGGAAATTTCAATGGTTTGGTCATGGTACTGTACATTGGGTCCGAAAATGAAACCATGTCATCCATAGACCAAATGATGTCCAAATGTCATGAAACTTTAGGAGCATAAACTAGATATCCACAGTGACCTATACCAACTAGAAGCACCTTAATTGGATGTCTGTAGAGAGAGAAATGACTTGCTGAAGTTCCGTATCAGCATCAGGGAAGTTTCTGACCTCCGTTACTGTTTTATCGGTTTTCGAGGTCTTAGAACTCCTTAGCTGATCTGGACTTATTTTCCTCCTCTAGTTAACATCTGTAGCTTTCCAAATTGGTATAGTTTGCCTTGAGTAGATTTTTGTGGATTTATTTACGAATTTCCGAAGTTCATGACAGTAAACTGCACCAGCAGCAGGGACAGCCGGACATCTGTTCCTATTTCGATGTCAATGAGGGTCTAAACGTTGCGATTGAGGCTGGGAGTTATTTTTAGTGTGAAGTTAACATCCCAAGATTTCCAGAGAGCTATGATTTGCTTGATTCCCATTTTTCTTGAATTAGTTGTGATTTTCCAAAGTTAGAGCCAGAAATCTGATTTATGGGCCCGATTGAGAAATTGTATTTTTCTGAGTTTTTGGCTTCTTACCCGTGGTTTGTGAGATGTTTGAGACTATGTACAAGTCTTGTAATTGGCGTTTGAGTAAATAATATGAATGATGGGTTCACAGGACCCACGGGGCAAATTGTGACCGGTTAAACCCCAATTTTAAGTAGTGAAATACCACGGTTTCGATCATTTTCTGGGAAATCATATGGAATCAAGCCGAGAAGGGAGATGAATTGGGGTGTAGTCAGTAAGGTGTTACAGAGCCCATGGAGTTTTCTTCCATTTACTAGGGCAATTGTTATCCATGAAGCTTGCTATATGTTTTGGGATTTCATATATACTCTTAAAAAATCTAAACTATCATTGAAAAGTTTCATAATTGCCAAAGTGCATCCAAAACCCTAAGAGTCATAAGTTGTTCTCTAATGGTTCTTTTTTATTTCTAATTGATTCATTGGATTCCTTAGGCTTAAAAACCCCTATTCCTATCAAGTTTAGGTTGAGATAAGGTCTCTACCATGCCCCCTATTTTGGCCAAAAAGGTGGAGAAGAAGAAAAGGTAAGAGGAACAAGCTTTAGCCATGGAGAATTACCTTATTTGGAAGCTTTTCAAGTGTTCTTTCTTGTGCTTTCAAGAGCTCTCCCAAATTTTCTTTCTCCTTTATTAGACCAACCCCATCACATATCCAAATAAACCATTAAAACCATGGGAGAAGAGAGGAGAAAGAGGAGAAGAGGTTTGGTGAAGGAGAAGACATGAAAAAGTAAGGAAATCTTACACTTTTTGCCTTGAATCTTCTTCTCCTTAGTCCCTTACTTGGTGTGCCACTCAAGACTACCCTAGAATCTATTTGGACTAGAAGCAAGTTGGTTATGAGGGCTGGAGAAGAGATGGTCATGTTTTAAGAAGCTTAGGGGTCCATTTATGCAACTTTTCAAAATTACAATTTAGTCCCTCATCTTGGTTTTTCTCATTTGGGCTTATTTCAATTCTTTTTTAAGAACCATATTTTTCATCATAAAATTTAGGTTCTCTAATTCATAAAATAACTTTTATTTCACTCAAATTAGATTTAAAATCTTATCGAATGATTCAGTCAAAGTTTTGGTCCACTAATACTCTAAAATTTAAATCGAAAGGGTTTTGACCATTCCAGATGTTCTTATAGTTTTTGGGGCCTTTGAAAATGCTGAGAAACTTAATTTTCTCATTTATAGATCCCTTCTTTGAGTTTCTAAAACTTTCCCAAAATTACAAAAATGTCACTAGCCTTTGTAGTTTTCTGTTTGGCTGTTTTGGCTCTGGTTCTAAGCTAACCTTAAGCTCTAATCCATATTCTTAGTTATTATAATTAACATCCTAATCTCATTTAGACTCTAATTGCCTTGCTTTATGGTGCTTCTCTTTTAATTTATCAGGTTCAGTTCAATTTCTAGATTACTGGTTATTACAACTTGATTAACTCTCTTAAGGCTTTGAATCTTCAGAAGGTCCATTTAAATCCTAAGTAAGACATAAGCCATTCTTTAGCCTTTTTATTAATTTTAATGGCATCATATGAATCCTTACCCTCAAAACCCCTAATTATACCATGGTTTCATCAAACAAAAGCTCCCTTCCCATTCTTTCTCACTAGGTCAAACATGAAAAAGAAAAAGGCTCAAAGGAAAAGTAAGCGTTCTAGCATAAATCTTACCTTATTTGAATCCTAGTTCAATAGTGTTTCTAATGGTGGAATTGGTTGCTTCAAACTCCTTTTTTCACTCAAGTGGTTAGCCATCAAACTCATCCTTTCAAGAAGCTAAGACTACTATTAAAAAGAGCATAAACAGTAAACAAGATTCTTAACATCTGTGGCATGAGATTTGACATATTTCCTTACCTTCTTGGTTTCTTTCTTCTCTCTCTCTCTCCTTTCATTTTTAGGATGCCATAGCTATTGGTCCAGGCCCTCTAAGTCAGTTTGAAGAAGGTAAGTAGGTGGCGTGGCTATATGTGAGGCGGAGGAAGATTTTTATAACAAATTTTAAAATTCTCCTTATGTCCTACAACTTCAATCTCTCCATTTGAACTCATTTCGTATTTTTTTTAGAAATCATCTTTTCCATATGAAAACTTAGACTCTCTAATTTATTAAAAGCATTCATTTAAGAATTTTGTATATTTAAAACCTTACTGAACCATTCAATTAAAGTTTTAGTCAATGGATGACATAAATTACAAACTAGAAGGGTTTTAACCATTCTAATAATTTCTATGATTTTCTGGGCCTCTAAAAACCCTAGTGAGCTCAATTTTATTATTTAAAACTTCCTTTTTCATATTTCTTAGAATTTGCCCAAAATTATGATTTTGTACTACATTTTCGAGCCATTCCATTTAGCCATTTCAATTCCGATTTCAGGCCATCCTTGGTTTTCTAGCCTCATTTTTAGATACTCTATTTAGCATTCAAGAATTATTTTGCATCAATTCATTTTACTTTAGAGTCTTCTTCCATTAACCACATAGTTCAAATTTCAATTTCTCTTAATTCATCCCGCCTTTCTCTAAGCTTGTGACCCTGCTTAATTAATTTATTCCACTATTTAGAACTATTTTAAATTACTAAATCATAGGATATTACATATAAGCAGTCCTTCAATGGGAAAGGCCTAGGACAATTACATAAATCAGAAGTTTCTTAGGTTTGGTAGTTTATTATAAGAGGTTTATCCAAAGCTTTTCTCAAATAGCCATACCATTGACTAGACTCATTAGAAAGAAGGTACCATTTGTGTGGGATGAGAAATGTGAGCAGAGTTTTTAGGAATTGAAATATAGGTTGACCATAGCCCTAATTCTAGTTGTCCCTGACCCTAAAGACTTTTATAGTTTATAATAATGCCTCTAAGAAAGGGTTAGGATGTGTACTTATGCAAAAGTGCAGAGTGGTAGCCTACGCTTCTAGGTAGCTGAAACCACATGAAAAGAACTATCCTACCCAGATTTAGAGATAGCAGTAGTGGTTTTAGCTTTTAAGATATGGAGACATTCCCTGTATGGTGCAACCATAGAAGTATATAGTAACCATAAGAGTCTTAAATATATGTTTAAGGAGAAAGAGTTGAATATAAGACAAAGGATATGGTTAGAGTTTTTAAAAGATTATCATTACACTCTGAAATACCATCCAAGTAAGGCAAATATAGTTGTAGATGCATTAAGTAAGAATTCCATGCATAAAGCCTACGTAATGGGGAAAGAACAAGAACTTATAGAGAAATTTAGATATATGAATCTCTTATATCAGGTGCATTCTAGCAAGTTGTTATTGAGCTAAACCTAAATAGAAAATGAGTTGAGAAGTCAAAAGGATGAATTCAAAAGGAAGGTCAAAGACTAGATGTCTCAAGGTAGGACCCCAGAGTTTAACTTATCTGAGAATGGAATAGTAAGGCACAGGAATAGGCTATGTGTACCTAGAAACTCAAAGTTGAGAGAAAGAATATTAGAAAAGACACATAAAAGTAAATGCACCATTCATCTAAGTAGTAATAAGATGTATTAATATTTAAAGAAAATATTTTGGTGGCGTGGGATGAAAACTAACATAGCAGAGTATGTAGCTAGATGTTTGATATATCAGAGAGTTGAGATTGAGCATCAAAAGCCAACTAGATTACTTCAACCTTTAGATATCCCTAAGTAGAAATAGGATAACATAGCTATAAATTTTATCATAGGCTTACCTAGAACATCATCAATGCAGGATGCTATGTGGGTGATAATGGATAGATTAACTAAATCTACTCATTTCTTAGCAATTAGAGCCACATACATCCTAGATAAATTAGCTCAGCTATACATAAAGAAAATAGTAAGATTAAATGGTGTACCTAATAGTATAGTATCAAATAGAGATTCCATATTCACTTTAAATTTTTAGAGATCATTATAGAATGTGCTAAGAATTGATTAAGATTCAGTATAACCTACCACCCCAAACAGAAGGCCAAACAAAAAGGATAATCCAAACCCTCGAAGACATGTTAAGGGTTTGTGTTTTAGAGATGAAAGGGAATTGGTGTAATACCTTACTCAAGAGCCTTCTCAACTCATCATCAAGACTAGTTTCATACCCTCACATAGAAAATAAACATATTTAATGGTTATAAATTGCATTACGCAAGGCCCAAAAGTTTCATTTCATACTTCATGGACCATATGAACTCATGTATATCATTTTCTATTTATAACATATTCATTCAAGTCATAAATATCATCCTTTAATTCATGCATCATGTATTTTAAGCCATACATTCCAAAAACCAAAATTTAGTTTTGGGTTGGCATGCTAAATTTCTAATATAAACTTTGAAAATTCATAACTAATTCTAAAAAAAATAAAAATCATGCATATGATAGCTTTCTAGAAAGCTATGCATGTCAATGACTAAAAATAATTCTAGACCAATGCAGTAGTATTAAACCTATGAAAATTGATAAAACAGTAATAGAGGTCGAGCTGTATTACTAGTACTGTTATGCAACTTCAAAAATTTGGTTCTCCCTCTACATAGCTCCAAATAAGGTGATCTAAGTGGCTATGAAAATCTTATGATGTCTAGTTTATGTCTGTAAAATTTTATAAGTATTGGACTTCATTTGGCCCATATGTGACAAAGAAATATAAACTGACCATATGAACAGTGCACATACCATTTTTGCATAATTTAGCCAACTTTGAAAAATCATAATAAATTCTCTAGAGCTCCATATTAAGTGCTCTTAATTTTATGAAAAGCTCTAGATGAGACCTACTTGCTGGACAAATTTCATTGAAAAACTCACTTAGTTGGTCAGACTTTGGTTTAGTTCACATAATAGTCAATTTTGAAGTTGAAATTGGTATCTCAAGGCACCAAAAAGCTTTTCTCTCATCCCATAGCCACTTGGGCACATCCAAAAGCATAAATACAACATATAAAAGCATGTCAAATGATCTAAATCATCATGGAGCTCATTTTTACCATGCCACTCACATTTATTCACATGCATGTAAGGGTGCTAGAATGTCAATCTCTAACATATACATTCATTTGGCTTCAAGATACATTCACCATATATACATACATATATTTGAACATGTTCAATGGTTTACATCATATATACATCTCATGATTATAATTCTTGACATCAAATGCAAACAAAAAGGGCCACTTTTATATCACTTTGTCAAAATCTTGCTTCTTAAGGTTGTTGGCCTCCATTCCTTGGTCCACATAGCTCACCTAGACATGGTTAGGCATATGTGGGGGAAGAGTGAGATTTAAAAATTTTCAATAGCTCTTAACCATTTCAAACATACATAATGGATGAATATATATGTCAAAGAATGCATGCATGACATTCAAACTATTTATGAGCATACATAAAATATTTTCCTTGTCACATAAACTTATACATGACAAACATAAACTCTCAAGGGCATTGGCCTAGCATCACCCATCTTTCTTGAGACTTTTGGATTTGTCTCACCCACTTTCAAGGCACTTTAGACTTATCCTCACTCTTTTTGAGATTTTTGGCTTTGTCTCACCTATTTATAAGGACTTTTAGCTCATCCTCACCTATGTTAAGGGACTTTTAGCATAACAAAACCCATTCAAGCCACTTTTCATACATAAACCCATTTCAAAACACATAATGGTACCATAGCATGTGAGCAATGGCTAGAAACATTTCTCATGGTTCAAACATACATACAAGCACTCAAAAACAAATAAACATTCAAGCCATACATGTGAGAAAGGTTAGAGAACTACCTTGAAGCAAGATTCACACACTTTTTCTTTGGTTATTCATCCCCTCTTTCGGCCACACACTTATAAGTAGGTGAAACTTGATTCTTCTAGCCTACACACATGAAATAGGACACAATTACATCATTGAAGCAAGCTCTAGCATCATACACACTCTATGTGAAGTTACTTTGTTCTATGGTTCAATTATGATTCCATACAAGGCCTAATAAAGCAACTAATAGAATTCATGATCTTAACTCCATTTTCTCCTTCTATCTAGGTCTCTTAACTCCATTTAGACCCCTTGGAGTCATTACAAATTCATTCCCAAGAGCCTAAATACAAGTTGCTTCTTTAAGTCTCAAATTGGAACCTACATCTCCAATTCACAAACCAAGGCTTCTAAATTTTTTTCAAGGCTTCTTTTGATATTCTGCCATCATATCTAATCCCATTCTAGCCTTAGAAAAATTTAAAATACTCCCTAGGTGCTTCCTCTTGCTTAAGCTAAGATATAATAACCTTAATTCTTAATTATTGTGATTAGGCTTAATTATACAATTAATTATTATAAATCAAGGTCTAAAATTATTACAATTAATTAGATTTTTGAACCTTGATATTATTAGGGTTATTAGCCAAACTGACATAGCTGTTTAAGTCCACAAGAAATTCTAGTTATCAATTAAGAACCTTTGACACATATTACTACTGATTTCCAATTCACAAAATTCCCTTATAATGATCCCAAGTCATTACATAATCTTAACATAGTAAAACTTAAGATTTCTAAGTCAAAAATAAGAGTTTAGGAACCTTCGTTGTGACTTAGAGCTTCCTCGCTAAGGCTAAGTTGCTTGTTGAAACCTAAAAATCAAGTTTGGAGACTCCTGCCACAACTTAGTACACCTACGCTGTGGCGTAAGTGGCTTGTAACTCAAAAATAAAATTCCGCACCTTGCACCATAACTTAAGTTTTCGCGCCATGGAAAAGTTCTCTTGGGGACATACTATTCACATTTTCGCAATTTACCATGGCGAGTTGGAGCCTTGCCGCGACAAGCCTATATGGCGCCACGGTGAGAGACCCTTCTATAGCATTCTAAGCTCACCTCTTGATGCTCACCGTAGCGAGCTTCCCTTGCATCATAGTGAGATTGCTTACTGCTACCCTCATGGGTGAATTTTTCAACCTACGCCACAGTGAGACAACTTGCACGATAACCTTTCTCACTTTTGACTGACCCTTAGCCACAACTTGAGTCATTTTAACTGCAGCTTAACCCCCTATTGCACCTATGGCTCCCAAATTTCATCCTATATGCTCCAATACTCCCTCTAGTAGTACTCTAGGGCCACTCTACCTTAATTTGTGGGGCTCTAATGGCATTTAACTACTTAATTTACTCTGCATGTCTCTCATTACCAAATTAAATCCTAGGTGTTAATTTATACTCATCTACTATCATACATCATCAATTTATGTATCAATGACAACTAGAAGGATTCATAACCACTAATATTATCATTCATGGTAATACCATAATAAACTTCCAAGAAACAAGTCATATATATATATATCCATCTAACAAGGTCCCATATCAGATATAAACTAGTGCATACATTAGACACCAAACTGTAAAGAACCTAACCCCTTATTAGTTACATTAGATTCCATGATAATTAAATTACATAACTAATCCTTTTACTTGGCAATTCATGATGTAATGCAACAAATACATAAAAACTAATATTCTTGTTATACAAACCCAATTTGACAAGGTTTTCAAACTTATGTGTTACCAAACCATATATTATGCTTCTATTAATTTCTCCTTGCCACTAAAAGGTTCGGTCCCTGAAAATGTTAGCCCACAACCAGGGTGAGATATACAATCTCAGTAATAAAAGGCAAATTTCATATATATGTACAAATTAATCAACATAATGCAATTATATAGAAAACATACCGAAGGCATCAATAGCATCAGCAAATGAACTAGTTAGACTACTAGTAACTACTATCTCATACTAACAATCATATATAATATGTTAATGGCCAATAATACCAGGAGAGGTCTGTCCACAACACCAACTCCCTAATGAGCACAATCTGGGCTTAATACATTTAAGGGTCTGATCACAGGTGCTCGATTGAAGCACAATGCATGAGTGACAACTATACTATAACTCCACCATGGACTTGCAAGGTCCATTCACAACATAATTCAAGTAGCTAACCAATCATTTAGCATTTCAAAATGATACATGTATAGAAAATATCAAATTAAAATGAGCATATACATAGAATTAAAAAATTAACCCTAGTTACCTTAATAAAGCCAATTACTCTTTCTCTGGCTATCATCATGATCTAAATGCACACCAAGCCTAAGATAAGTATAATTATCATCATTTTTAGTAACAAATCAGATACCTAGAGAGTTGAACTACTAATGACTACCTAAAGGTTACTTACCTATCCACCAATGGATTCTAATCTCGGGTTTTAGCTTCCCTACACTAGAAACTATAATAGTTCACTCTAATTTTTGGGTAATTTTGTATAAAATAAATGCCCATATTATAAATCAACTATGGGGGTCTCAAACTAGTAGCATATGCATCAAAATGAGAAGAGGATACTTACCTAACAACACTCATAGCCTCAACCTTGAAAATCCACCATGGAAGTACCAAAACACAAGTTTTAATTTTGGGTGGAAGATAAAAATGCTCTAAATGAGAAATCAATCAGTTCAAATTGAAGAGGAAGAAGAGAAGGTTAAGTTCTATACATGTTACCTTGGCTAAATATTGTTCTAAAGGTGGGAAATGATGGAAATATGTAAGGAACCCTAGCCTCTCCTTTGGACATATGAAAATCTCTTGCTTTTCTAGTGTTTTTGCAAAATGAGGCAAAAGGGAAAGGTTTTCTCTTAAAGTTTTAGTGAGAAATGGGCTGACCTATCAGTCCAAAGTCCAATTAGGCTCCTTCCAAGTTGCTGGGTTATGGTTTAATGAATGGGTTGCAGAAAATTTAGAGCGAAGAATGGAATATGTTGACCTAAAGGCCCAATTCTTTATGGGTTCAGATTTTGGTTAGGTTGTGCCATGGATTCTTAGGTTACATGGGTTAAATGAGGGTTGGACCAAGCTTCAAGGGTCTATTATTCCAAGTAAGCTGATGCTTAATATATTGGGCCATGATATATAGGTTAGTCAGGTTCAAAATGGGTTGGACTTCCCTAAAAATAGAGTTGGGTCATATTTAGATGAAGTTGAACCTTCATATAAATAAACTTGTACTTTTAATAATATTCTTGACACACATAATTTAATCATAGGCCCAAGTCACATTTTAAATCCATAAATATAATTTTACTTTCTCAAAATGGTCCAATTAATAATTATTATTATGTTAAGATATTTAAATTTGTCATTTTCCTTAAACCCTTGTAATAATTTCATAATCCCCAAAATAATTACTATTAATTATTTTTAAGGTGTTACATGAGAGACCTTCACCAAAATGGACCCATGGAGTTTGCTTTGTTTTCTTGAAGGGAATGGCATACGTAAGGCTTTCTAGGTGTCCCAAGAACCCATATACACTCTTAGACAACTAAAAATACTACTAGGAAGCTTCATACATATTAAGGTGCAACAAAATCCCTATGTTCTGGAAACTTATTTTCTAATGCTTCTTTTTAAAATTTCTTTGCATATACTTGTTTCTCACCCTCAAAAACCTAAGTTTCATACTTGGTTTAGGTCAGAATTTACTCCCTCTTGGTTTTTCTATAAGGGGTTGAAAATCACCTATAGAGGAACAAGGAGAAGGAAGCAAGAAAAGTCATGATATGTGCCTTGATTCTTAGCCTTTTCAAGAGCTTTTCTACTTGCTATAGGCTTCTCCTTGAATTTCTAATCTCCTCCCTCTAACCTTGACCCAAAATAGTCCTAAATCATACACCAAAACCATATAAAGGAAAAGAAGAAGGAAGAGAACAAGTTTAATAAAGAAAGGAGCGAGAAAATCCATGGTTTTTCTTACCTTTTCTTAGGCTTTAGTTCTCCCTTTTTCCCCTCCTCTTGTGCACCCTTCTTTACTAAGTGTTCCTTTGTTTTGGGTAGAAACTAGGTCGGCTAAAGTAAGGAGAAGAGTGGGTCGCCACCTATATATAGCTAGTGATCCATTTAAGACATTTCAAAATGCCAATTTTGTCCTTCATTCTTGGTTTCTTCCTTTAAGGCTCATTTCAACTCCTTTTCAAGAATTATCTTTTTCATCATAAAATTTAGGCCTTCTAACTTATAAAATGCATTTGAAATCACTCAAATTGGATCTAAAACGTTCCCAAACAAAGGAGTAATAGTTCAAGTCAACTGATGTTCTAAAGTGTAAACCAAAAAGGTTTAAACCATTTTAGGGGTTCCTATAGTTTTTAGAGCCTCTAAAAATCTCAAAAAACTTAATTTTTCCATTTAAAGATCATTTCGTTGAGTTTTCTAAAAAGTGCTCAAAATTCTAAAAATGCCATTACATTTCGTCAGAAGTTTATTTAACTATTTTGGCTCTGGTTTCTAGGCATCCTAAGCCTTAGATCCTCATTTTCTATTATTTAAAGTTTTATCCTAATTTTATTTGGCCTTAAATCATTCATTTTGGAGGACTCTCTTTTATATCTGATTGATTTATGTCATTTTTACGAAAATCGAGGTGTTATACTTAGGATACCTATTTACCACTAACAAAGTTTATTTATAATAATAGCTATCAATCTAATATTCAAATGGCACCATATGAGACATTATATAGGAGGAAGTATAAGTTCTTAGTGTGTTGGTTGAGCTTGGAGAAAGGAGCCTTATAGGCCCAAAAATAGTGAACCAACCCTCCAAATAGATAGAAATTATTAGAAAAAAATTTTAATGGTACAAAGTAGATAAAAAAGTTATCCAAATAATAAAAGAAAGCTATTATAGTTTAAGGCCTTTAGAGTTTAAGATTAGAGACCACGTATTCATTATAATGTCTTTAATCATAGGAATACGTAAGTCTATAAAGACTAAAAAGTTTAGTCTAAAGTACATAGATCTGTTTCAGATTTAAGACAGAATTAGACAAGTAGCCTATAGACTAGCCTTTCCTCTTAATCTAGCCTAGATACACAATGTATCTATGTCTCCTAACTCAAAAAGTACCAGCCTAACCCCTCAAATGTTAGAGAATATGAGAATATTCATTTACAAGACAATCTATCTTATATAGTATGACTAGATTGGATTGTGGATACTAAACTTAAACAGTTAAGAAACAAGAACATACCACTAGTGAAAGTGGTTTGGAAAGGACTATCTCTTGAGAAGGCCACCTAGGAACTGGAAGAGGAGATGAGAAAGAATTATCTAGAGCTATTTCAATTAGGTATGTACCTAAATTTTGAGAATGAAATTTTATTTAAAGGAGAAATGTAACATATGGTCTTTCTAAAATTGAACTAAAAAAGGTGAGATAATAAAAAGAAGACCATATAATAAAATAAAATAAGGTTAAGTAAGGATAGAATAATAATCCAAGCATCCAAAAAGAGGTTATAAAGCTGAAGATAGCAAAATTAAAACCAAAGTTGCTAAACAGACTAAACCTAAAAGGCAGTGCCAAGATCATAATTTTAAATAAATTTTTAGAAACTCAAAGAAGAAAGTTTTAAATGATAAAATTAAATTTATTAGGGTTCACAGAGGCCATGAAAACCATAAGAATTATCAGAATAGCCAAAACCTTTCTAATGTGTGATTTAAGTTGTTAATTGACCCAAACTTTGACCAAGCCATTTGATATAGTTCTGAATTCCATAAATTTGAAAGTAAATTTTTTTAATAAACTAGATAACCTAAATTTTCCTATGAAAAAAGATGGTTTTAAAAAATGAGTTAAAATGAGCTTAAACAAATAAAATGAAATTACAAGACGTAATAGATATTTTTGTAATTGTTCTAAAATGCTTTTTCTCTCTTTATATAAGGCCAACCACACCCCACCAGCCACATAACTATCCTAAATCACTTCTGGAATAGACCAAGAAGACACACTAAAGAAAGGGAGAAGAAGGTGGAAGAAGGAACAATCTAGGTAAGGAACAATCTAAAATGCTTTTAAGCCTTCTCTATTGATTGTTTTAGCTTCTTGAGAGAAGCACTTTGGTGGCTAGTAACTTGGAAGAAGGAAAGCATTTAAGGAAACTGATTGTAGCATCAAATTCTCCTTTTAACAAGCATTAAAATAAGATAAGACTCCATGTAGAAATGTTGCTCTTCTACCCTCTCTTCAATTTGGCTAGACCTAAGGTAGCAATAAGAGGATATGATTGATGCTAAAACATGGTAATACTCGAGGTTTAAGAGTATGGAGAATAAGATGGAATAAAGGAAAGTAACTAAAAAGCTATAGAATGAAAGTTATGACAATTAGGGTTTCTATTATATCGTGAGAATTTTAGAAATTTAGAAGGACATTTAAGCTATATGAGATTATAAATAAACTAAAGAGAAGCCAATGAATGTCCATATGCATCAAAATCCTAAAAGAAATTAACAAAACTCCATTTGGCTCTTACAATGTCATAGTCTTGGCCAACGGGTGTCTAGAGCACCTAAGGAGTGTTTTCTTAAGTTTTAATGATTCAAGAGACTTAAATCAAAAAAATAAATAATTATAGAACCATTTGATTGAATTTAGGAGCCTTAAAATGAAAGTTGAAATTTTAAGGCTTAAATAAGGCCAAAAAAGCAAGTTGGCTAACCAACCTAGTGATGATCTAAATGAGTTCCATTAGAATTATATGGCTCATAGCATATGAGAATTTGGAACTTAAAAGAAGAAAACCAAGAGTTGCCTCCTAATGGACCTAAACTAACTTCAAGTTACACATTAGGCTCTAATAGAATTAAGTGATAATAATAAGATTCAAAATAGATCCAAATGAATTGATTAGCCTTGTAATTGCTATATGTAGGCCAAGCTAGTCCAACTCATAAAAATGTGGGTGTTAAGTTAACGAAAGACAAAAGAAAAACAAGGAAAAAATGGGTTAGTGGTGTCTTGAAGCTTTACAAATTCTAAGGTAACTTTATCTCCTTCTCTTGCATGCATTTGAATGCTTGAATGAGTTGACATGCTTATATGTGTAATTACTTTATGCATTCATGAGCTATGCTTGGATATATTTTTCATTATGAGTTTTATGCATATGAAATGGCCATGTTTTAGCTCTTAACTTCTTATGCCATAGAATTGAGTGCAGTAGCTTTTCTTTGGCCCCGAGTTAAGTTTAATTGAGTTTAGCTAATTCGTTTTGATGTTGTGGCTTGATGAGAAATGAGTTTTATGTTAAAAGCTATGTTTGAGTTACATGATATATTGAATGGTATTTTTACACCACATGCATTGCATTTCCTTATAGTATTTGTGTATGCATTAATTTGGTTGAAATTGGCTATTGAGATTCTTCCCAAAATCTCAACCATGTATTCTCACTAACCATTTTAGGTTCTCAATATAAAGGAAAAGAAGTGGAGAAGAGTTAGGCTTTAAAAGGTGTTGTATTAGGGCTTTTGGATATATCTTCATTTAATATTTGTTTTAGAATTTTATAAATAGCTTACATATTGTACCTATGATGACTTATGATATATATGACTAGATTCTATAATGGAAACCTATGTATAAATTTTACCATGTAAATGTTTGCCATTTTGATATATGAAATGGATTATAGTGCATGAACTTGAATATGGATTACAATAGAGTAGCTATGGATCCCAGGGTGCTAGAGGGTCATATTTTGATTCAGCCTTCTTTTATGTAATGAATGTTATGAAATTGATATTTAAGATGATTGAAATTTGCTCAAGGTAAGAGAATGCAATTTGAAAACTAATTGAACCACTTTAGAACCTAAAATTGGTCTAAAGGAATCCTAGATTGCACCTCTACCCTTAAAAGCTCGAATGACCTAATTTAGGGTTGAAATTTGGCATGAAATTAGAGAATTTATAAAGCTTTTTAAAAGCCAATAATGAGGATTTTTAGAGCTTTATAAAATATTTTATGAATTTTGGAGATTGTCCAAAATAAGTATAATGGTATTGTTACTGTTCATATTATTGTGGTTTTATTTTTAATGTTTTTTAGGGTCTAAAAGAATCCAATTACTCATGAAATTTTTATAGGCATAAAGTTCACATCCTAAGCTTTCAGGAGCCTCTAAGTTTGCATAAATCAGAGTTACTTAGTCCAAGTTATGAAATTTTTTAAGTTTGATGCATAATATGTCAAATGGGTCAAATTCAAGCTGCATGCACTCCTTAGGCATTTGATGTATATTTTAGGATCTAATGCACTAAAACAAATTTGTTTATGATGAATATGAGTGAAGGAAAAGAAAAATCCTAAATTCGACCCCTATAACTCTGATTGGTATGTAAACAAACCAATTTTTGTTGCTAAAAATGTAGTAATAGTTAGAACTTTTTGTTGCTAATGCATATAAATGGTGTAAATAAGATAAATGAAGCTAGGCATGACAAAGTCTTTGGCTTAATCATAATTTCAATAACTGTGGTTAATCCTTTGTTACAAAAATCCTTTTTTGTTTTGTTTATTTGATAAATAACAATGTACGCCTTCTTATATATAAGAAAGTGAGATAGGAGCTCAACACCATAACTATTCTAGTAAGAGATGTGAAATAGGGTGTTGTTGCATGGCTTGGCCATGCGTTTTTGCTTAGGTTGTGCAAGGACCACCTAGAGCACATAACCAACCACTCAAGGGTTACTTGGCTTGGCCATGTAAAAGCACACAAGCAATGCATTTCTTTAGCCTTTTACATGCTAAAAAACCTCTATAGCCATACGACTTGATTGTGTGAACCCAAATGGGCTGTGTGATTACCACATAAGTAAAAAATTGGAATTTTTCAAGGATATATGAGTTGGATTCTTACATGTTCAAATATTTGGTAGCTTATGCATAATTAAGTACTTGGCTGTCTAGCTTAATTTTCTTGAAACCTAAAGAATCTAAATCCACTCTTCACCTAATTCCTTATGCAAAGTGTCATACCATAATATTCTAGTATCACACTTCTCCATTTGAGATGGCTTACATGCATTCTCAAGGAAAATCCAATAAAAATCCATGAAAATAATGAATTTATTAGCGTCACATCAGGGATTAAATTTTCATTTCGCGTTATATGGGCCTTGTGAATTCCCCAATATCATTTTCTAATTATTTTCTACTTATACAAGTCATAAATGCTCCAAAATATCACACAATCCATGGGTATAGGGTCAAAACTCCCCAAATTAAATCATTTCTCACGGATTCCATGGTGGCAGCTTTCTGGTGCAACTTTGAAAAATCATAACTAAATCTAGAAAAATCAAAATCAAGCAAGCCATAGCTTTCTGGAAAGCTCTAGATGTTAAATTTATAGTACAAATAATTCCTAGCCATAAAGGTATCACTTAGATCATGTTTAACAACAAAAAAGGAACAAAGGTCGAGCTGTCTAAAAATACTGATACAGCTTATTGATATAAACTTTGAAAATTCATAATTAATTCCACAAAAATACAATCCATGCAAACTATACCAATTTGGAAAAATAAATATGTTAAATAGAGGAAACAAATAGTTCTAGATCAATCCAAGAGCATTCAAAATCCAAAAATTCTATACAATAGTGATGAAGGTCTAACTAGGTGCCTAGAACTGAACAAAAACTTTAAAAATTTATATCTCCCTCTCTAGACATCCAAATAAGGTGCTTCTAGTGGAAACAAGTCACTGGGAAGATTTAGTTTCTCCTTATAAAATTTTACAGTAATTAGACATTGTTTGCCCTATATTCGATAGAGTTTCATTTCGGACCAAATGAACAATAACACCAGCAAAATTTAGTTTTTCAGCCAATTTTAAAAATTTGCCAAAAATTTCATAGATCTATAAATATTTTGCACTTTAGCTTTCCAAAAAGTTCTCAATAAATTATAGATGCATGCCAAGTTTCAGACCAAGAAGATTTCATTTGGATAAAAGTAATACTGCTTCACAAAATAGCCAATTTTGGTTCCCATAAGGTATCAACATTGTCCAAATGGCTTCTCCAATGGTTTGACACCTCTTGAGAAAGTTTGAAAGCACAAATACAACTTGTAAGCACTACCCAAGTGGTCCTAAAGATCATGTATCTCAACTTGGCTATCCCACATCCATTATTATACTAACATACCAAGCCATCAAATGGGCACTTTGTATAATTTAATCACTTTGTTACCATGTAATATTCATACAATATCTATACATCATTTTACATTTTCTCAAGGCCTTACAACTCAAAAATAACATGTACAAGCTTACTTTAACATTCAACTACAATTAGAATTACATAACTAACAAAGTATGACATATCAAACTCCTTGGCTTGCATTCCTTTGATCTTGAGCACCACCTAGACATTTTAAGAAGGAAGAGGGAAGAGGAATGAGATTCATGGAATCTCAACAGCTCACACACCCATTCACACACATTCATGGCATATACATATCAAATCATAAGTATAGAAAGTGAGACAACCATAAAGCATGCAAGATCATAATTTCCATGCCACCAATTCACACTAAATCAAGAACATGCTCTAGGGACTTGTGGTTTTGCCTCACCCAATTTCTAGGACTTTTGGATTTGCCTCACCCTTGGCCTAGGGACTTTTGACTTGGCCTCACCCATCCAAGAGACTTTTGGCCTTGTCGCACCCATGCCATGAAACTTTTAGCATCACCTCACCCTTATGAGCCTTTTCCATAATCAATAGTATTCAAGACAACACATTGGTACCAATGCAATCTCAAGACATTAAGTTGCATGTTCTCAAATCACAAGAGCACATACTAGCATACAATGACACATATATACAACCAAGAATGTAAGAAAATAAGGTGGAGAGCTACCTTGAATTTAAACAAGCTTTTTTTATTTTATTTTACTCGCTTCCTTTCGCGGTCTCATAAGAGCACTTAGGTGGGTTGGAATTCTCTTGGCCTAAGCATAATAAATAGCACGCAATTGCACTCTTGAAGCAAGCCAAGACACCAAATTCATTCTTAAAACATACTTAATCTATAAGTGATACATTGGTTCCATAATTGGCCTATTAAAGCAACCTTCACATTTTAAGTTCTAGGCTCTATTCTCTTCTCATTTCTAGGCCTCTTGCCATCACTTAAAGTCATTAGAGGCATCACACATTCATTTGTACAAGCTTAATTACAAGTTGCTTCTTAAGGCACCATTATGGACACCATTGTCCCACCTTTCAATCTATGGCTCCTAAATGTTTCTCAATGGTTCCCTCCATCTTCTAACATCATATGAAGTCTCAAACCAAGGCTAGAACAAATTAAAATACTTCATAACCCATTAAACCTAGCTTGGCCAAGATATAAAGGAGGAAGGAGGTTTATGGACTTTGTGATTTTTCCTTGATGGGAGAGCAACTTGAGAGGCTTCCTAGAGGTCTTAGAGACTCAATAGAACACTCACATATGCAAGAAAATTCAAGGACTAAATCAGATTTCACAAAGTCTTCAAGTGTTCTACACTTTTTTAACTTGAATTCTATGGATTTTTCTTGCAATTTCTTGCCATATTCTACTTCTCCATAGTCTAAAACCCTAGTTTCTCTCTTGTTTTTGGACAAAACTCCCTCCCCTCTCATGATTCTGGTTTGGCCGAACACACACTAAAGGAAAAGTAAGAGAAAGAAGCAACTAAGAACAAGATGTACCTTGGATTCAAGCTTACTTTCAAGGCTTTTTCTTCTTGGTTTACTTCTCCTCAAGGAATTTGAATTGCTTCCCCTAGTTCTAAACTCAAAACAAAACCATTTCACTCAAATAAACCATGGAAAGAATGTAATGTCCCACATCAGGTAGGAGACCCTGGGGCTAAGGCCTTATAAGTGGGAGCGAAGCTCTCCCCACCAGCGACGCGTTTTCCTAAGGGAGGAACAAAACCCTACCACGTGGGAAATGAGAGTACCACGAGGTGCCGTACGAGAGGAATACTTTAGATTGTTGGGAAACTTGTAATATACTGGCGATAGTGGCCCTGAATTCAGTTATAAGGCGCTTGTGTATTAGTGTTTGATGTTATAGTTTGCTTGCAACAATGGTTACATGATAGTAGGCCTGATCAACCTAATAGTAATGTGACTTGAGTACGTAGCAAACGATGGCATCACTCACCAAAGTGTCCCGGTAATTGAAGAGTATCCTAGTTAGTTAAAGAATGAGATGAGTCAGAGAAGAAAGGTAAAGTGATTCTAAGAATACTAAAACAGTAAGAAAAGTATGTAGAAAGGAATCCCCAGTAGAGAATATCTAGATTTAGTATGCATAGCCTGAGTCCCTTATAATATATGTAAATGAAATGAAAAAGGACCAGTGCATAGCCTCTCTCCTGCCAGAGATGTTAGCCACACTCAGTGTGTGAGATGCCCTAGTACTAAAGCACTTAAAAGCAGAATATGGGCATAGTTAGAAACTGCAAGATGTGAGAGGAAGACTAGAATGAGTACATGTAAAGTAAGTAAGTCAATAGAGTAAGAAAGGAAAGCCCAAGCAAAAAGGGGCTGAAGTAGGAATCTGAGGATCCTACGAGGAGCGATGAATAATAATTTAAAACGCTCCCTAGTATTAGTATGACAGGATCCTAGAGAATCAGATTACATAGAACCCACTTCGCACGAAGAGCATGATGTACCTCTGAGTTTAGCCTTAACTATTATGGGCGATAGTTACCGAACTTGGTGAGTATGTATTTCACTATCAGATACAGTGATCTTAGGCTTTGACATCTCCCAGAGATGGATCGCAGTAGATCCTAGTATGTCACAGCAGGTTGCAGTAGACCCTAGCAGGGCTCTAAGAGGTCGCAGTAGACCTAGGGGTCACAGTAGATCCCACAGAGTTACAGAGAGCCCTAACCACAACATGATAGTTCTCTAGTAAGATGACAGCCTGAGATAGTTTTACAGAGCAGTTAGTCTCAGAGACTAGTATAGTTTTAACTAACTTTTATCTCAAAGACTACAGACCTCCTGAGTTTGGTAGACCGTTGCCACAGAGATATGAAGGCTTTACTCAGATAGTTAGACCACTGACTAGCTCTTTTCAGAGATGAGCATAGTGTGTGGGATGAGGAAAGTAAGAAATTAGCTTTCCAAAGTTAGAGCCAGATGAACCACTACCCAGTAGATATTAGCCCTAACCAAGAGATAGAGAGATCCCCTGCATGTTAGCTTATGTATTCAAAAAAAAGTCAGGTACAGTTTTATATGAGGTAATTGGTACAATATATCTCCAGTGAGCAAACTTGTGAGACTAGCTAGCATCCCATTAGAGCCCAGCAGTAGTCAGTGGTAGTAGCTCTTCAGTGCTAGTATGAGATATATGCTAGGCCAATTAATATTGGAAGAAAGGACTATAAAATGCCACTGTAAGTGAGCAAAGAAAGTGAGAAAAAGTCCCGGCCTACAAAGACAGATATAGTAATAAACAGAGAAACTGAGATCATTAAAAGCAGAAACTTCTCAAAGGAGCTGTAATCCTAGTAAGCAGTTACGATATGAGGCCTGTGATAGAAAGAGATGTGAATTGTAATCATGGGATGAGCTAGTAAGAAAGAATGCAGAGATAAAAAGTAGATAGTATACTTCAAAACAGTAAACAAATAAAAACCTCTGATGGCTCTAATGATCAGAAAAGATATGATGAGATGGTATGAGAAGCCATTCAAAGAGAATACGGGAGATGTGATATGAAATAAGTTACCTCCCAAGATGAGTAAATGAGTCCACTGAAAGAAATGTTAATCCTGCGAATGGGTTAACATTGACCCTACATGATTAGTAAGCTCTCCCAGGATAAGCCGCTAGAGTCAAAAAAATTTTTCCCCTTATGAGAAGGACTAGCATGTACTCTATAATGATAGAGCCCTCATTAAGAGCTAGCAATGAAGATTCCCTAGTTAAGAGAAAACCTAAACAAGCAAAACCAGAGAGAAAAGCATATGGAGCCAGGAAGAAGGGAAAGAAAAGAGCAGTTAATTAGAAAAGAAAAGAGTAAGAGAAAGTGTACCCCTAAATTTCGAGGACAAAATTTATTTAAGGGGGGAGAAATGTAACATCCGGTCCCTCCATAAACGTGAGAAATGCAATGTTCAGTTTCTTCGTAAACATCAGAAATGAGCCAAATATAAAAGGAAGTCCTCGAAATAGAAGGAATTGGGGCCAACTAAAATCATGATAAAATTTTAAATATTAGAAAATGAGGATTTGAGTTTTGAGATGCCCAAAAACCAGAGCCAGAAGAGCTCAGAAAATTTGCCAAAGAAAGTAGGGGTATTTTTGTAATTTTTGAAAATTTTTGAAAACTCACAAGAGAGCTTTTTAAATGGAAAATTTAAGCTATCCAGGGTTCTCAAAGGCCCTGAAAACTATGAGAACCCCTAGAAGAGTTGAAACCCCTTCGGTGAGCGATTTCAGCAAATGTTGACCAAAACTTTGACCGAACAGTTTGGAATGGTTTCAGATCCTTTTTTAGTGACTCCAAAGGCAATTCTTATGATTAAGAGCCTAAGGAATATGATAGAAAAGATGAATTTCAAAAAGGATTTAATATGAGTCTAAAATGAAAAAGCCAAGAAAAGGGACTAAAATGCAAAAGTAAAAAGTTACATAAAGTGACTTTTAGCTCCTTCTTATCCACATTCCAACAGCTCCTCACTTCCACAATTTGTTTCTGCCCCAAAAATAGAGAAGGAAGCCAGCTCTCTTGGGCACACAAGGAGAGGAGATTTTGAAGAGAGAAAAAGCAAGGAAAAGGTAAGAAAAGTGTGGAATTTTATGCTCTTTCCTTGAGTAAACTTGTTCCTCTCATTCTCCTGTTCATTTCTATGGTTTCATTGATGGATTTGGTGATGTTTTGAGTCTAGTCCAGAGGAGGAATAACAAAATTTAAAGGAGAGGAACTTATCACTTGGAAGAGCACTTGAGAAAAGTTAAGAAATCAAGGTAACTTGTTGTCTTCCATGCTTCTTCTTCCCTTCTCCTCCTTGTGATAATTTCGTCCCATATAGAGCCCAATCAAAGGGAGATGAATTCTGGTCCTAGCAAGGGAGATTCATAGATTTTGGAGTGTGAGAAGTAAGTAGGTGCAAAGAAATCAAAGAAAGAAGCATGAAAACACACGATAGAAAAGTGAGGGATTCATGGAGACATTGTGAAATCTGTTTGGATCCATGAATTCCCTAGCTTAGATGAGTGTTTGCTTGAGTTCCTAAGATCCCTAGAGACCTCCCCACACACCTCTTCCATCAAGAAAACAAAGCAAACCCATTACTTCCGTTTTTCATGTGTCATTTCGGCCTAGGGCAGAACTATAGGTTAGGGATAGTTTTAATTTGTTCCAAGTTTAGTTTTGAGTCATATATGATGGAAGAGGATGAGAGGAAGCCTTGGAAAAAATTTAGAACTCATAGAAAGTAATTTGGTGTCTTAGGTTCCATATTATGACCTAAAAAAGCAACATGGTGTTAGGCATTTTGTTTTAATGATGTGATGACTCCAAGAGATTTAAAAGCAGTCAAGAATCATATTTGAAAGGAAAGAATGAGGCCTAGAAGTCCCTTAAGGGGTGTTGCTTCATTAGGTGCCTTTATGGACCATAATGGAGCCTATAGAGCAATCTAGTGTTTTATCAAGTGATGTAGCCTTAGAATATGTTTCATAGACCTAATTGGCTCCCATAAATTGTATCTAGGCCAAGAGAAACTATCTCCACCAAATTGTGGGTGTGTGGCTGAAAGAGGAGGCTTAAAAGCTAAGGAAAAAGTATGTGAAACTGTGCAAGGTAGCTCTCTCCACCTTCTCTCATGCATGGATGTGTGTTTAGCTTATTTTAGAATGTGTGTATGTGTATTTTCAAGTTAAGAAAAGTATGCTAGCATGCCTTTATATTCCATGATCCTTGATGCCATGTTATGTTTTAAATGAATCTATGATGTTTGTATAAGTTTGCTTGAGTGAGGAGAGGCCAAGAACTCTTCCCTTTGGTGAGGATGAGCCAAGAACCCTTGAGCTTGGTTGAGGCATAACAAAGAGTCTCCCAAAAGCAAAGTGGGCTCCCAAGAGTATGGTTGAGTCCAAAGCTCTTAAAGAATGGGTGAGGCAAGTCCAAAATCCATGAGGAGAAGTGTGAGGCCAATCCAAACACTTGGGGAACTCTTGAATGTCTTGTATGATTGATTCACATGCCAAGGTTGCTTTGAAAATGTCCATGACTTCCACTTTTCCATACATGCATTTGAAAATCTTGCTTTGTACATATTATGTGTGATTGAATGGGAGATGAGCTATTGGGATTCTTTGAATCTTATTCCCTCCTCTCCAATGATCTAGCATATTAGGTGGATCAAGTAATTATGGTGAAGGGAGCCAACAACCATGAAGAGCAAGAATTGACAAGCTTATGTATTATTTTGCCCATTTTGGAACCATAATGATGGTTCATAATGTATATGATGTTATATATGTACCATGAACCTTGGGACACATGTAAATATACTATTATATGATGTTTAAATGTATGAATATGATGTATGACTTCTAGCCTACATTTTGAGCATGAGATGCCAAATTATGCAATATGAAAGTATGATGGAAGTGTGCATAAATGTGGGTTGAATGGCCAAAATGAGATGCATGAGATTTGAGACCATTTGGGCAGCTCACACAAGTCTTAAATGTACTTTTATACTTTCCCAAAAGGTGCCAAGGCCAAGGGAAATCCATTTGGCAATTTTGGTACCCAATATGGAGCCAAAATTGACCATGATGGAACCCTATGCCATTTTTTGGCCAAATAAGTTAGTTTTGTCCTGAAACTTGGCATGCAATTAGATCTCATTAATATATTTTTGAGAAGCTAAAGATCATAATTTTCGGAGACCTAGAGAATATTTGAAGAATTTTCAAAGTTGGGATTTTTCATGGATTCTGGTATGGGTACTGTTCATATTGGCAGTTTTGAATTCTGTGTCACCCGATGGCCAAATGGTGTCCAATGCTTATGAAATTTTACATGCATAAACTAGAGGTCATAAAATTTCTGTGGCCACCTAGATCACCTCATTTGGTGGTCTGAGCAGTGAGTTATGCATGTTTGAAGTTAACTGTCAGTATCAGTAGCGCCCCATGAGTCCGGTTACTGTTCCATAGGGTCCAGCTGACTAAACGTATCCGTTTCATTCTAAAATTATTTTTAATCAAGTTAACATCTGTATATTTCCAGAATGACTGAATGTGTGTGATTTCAATTTTTATAGAATTAGTTATGAATTTCAGAAATTTGTACTAGTAAACTGAACAACAGCCTAGGCAGCCAGCGACTTTGTAGCTTTTTGGATGTCAAACGTCCTGTATGATGAATTTTATGATGTGGATGTATTTTTAATGTGAAGTAGACATCCTAAGGTTTCCAGAATGACCAAGATTGCATGTTTTTTATTTTTTTACATTTAGTTATGGTTTTCCAAAGTTTGTGACAGAAAAGAGGAAATCCTGGCCGAAAATGCAAACACGGATTTCATATGCTCCTTTGCTTTCCACGAGTTGTAGGCTAAATTTGATGATGGAAATGAGTTATATTCATGTGTTTAAGTATGAGAAAGTGATAGATGCTTTCATATTGCCTACGGGACTCCAAAAGAAAAATTTTACCTGTAGAGAAATATATTTTTATTCATAACTCCCTATGCCACTATATTGTTTTCATAGAACAAATATAAGATGAGACATGGGAATTGTATGAATTGAGTCCTAGAAGTATGGTGTTACATTTGATACCAATTCCCCATAGAGCCTCCAGCGATATTGTCCCCGTTACGGCACCCCATGGTACTCTCATTTCCTACGTGGTGGGGTTTTGTTCCTCCCTTAGGAAAACGCGTCACTGGTGGGGAGAGTTTCGCTCCTACTTATAAGGCCTTAGCCTTAGGGTCTCTGTAACACCTTACTTACTACACCCCAATTCATCTCCCACTAGGCTTGATTCCATATGATTTCCTCAGAAAATAATCGAAACCGTGGTATTTCACTACTGAAAATCGGGGTTTAACCGGTCACATTTTGCCCCATGGGTCCTGTGAACCCATCATTCATATTATTTACTCAAACGCCAATTACAGAACTTGTACATAGTCTCAAACATCTCACAAACCACGGGTAAGAAGCCAAAAACTCAAAAAATACAATTTCTCAATCGGGCCCATAAATCAGGTTTTTGGCTCCAACTTTGGAAAATCACAACTAATTCTAGAAAAATGGGAATCAAGAAAATCATAGCTCTCTGGAAGTCTTGGGATGTTAACTTCACACTAAAAATAAATCCCAGCCTCAATCTCAACGTTTAGACCCTCATTGACATCGAAATAGGAACAGATGTCCGGCTGTCCCTGCTGCTGGTGCAGTTTACTGTCATGAACTTCGGAAATTCGTAAATAAATCCACAAAAAACCACTCAGGGCAAACTATACCAATTTGGAAAGCTACAGATGTGAACTAGAGGAAAAAAATAAGTCCAGATCAGTTCAGGAGTTCTAAGACCTCGAAAACCAATAAAACAGTAACGAAGGTCAGAAACTTCCCTGATGCTGATACAGAACTTCAGTAAGTCGTTTCTCTCTCTACAGACCTCCAATTAAGGTGCTTCCAGTTGGTATAGGTCACTGTGGATATCTAGTTTATGCTCCTAAAGTTTCATGACATTTGGACATCATTTGGTCTATGGATGACATGGTCTCATTTTCGGACTCAATGTACAGTACCATACCAAACCATTGAAATTTCCCAATTTCAACAATTCACCAAATATTCTCTAGACCTCCGAATATTACCCACTCTAGCTTCTCAAAAAGCTCTCAATAGACTCTAGAGGCATGCCAAATTCCATACCAAGAAGAGATCATCCGGTCATACTTTGACGGAGCTCACCCAATTGGTAGTTTTGGCACCACATGAGGTTCAAAGTGGGTCCAAATGACCTCTCTCATGTTCTAACCTCTTTTGGGTAAATTTAAAAGTACAAACATAACATATGTGAATTATCTCAATAACTCAAATCATCATACATTCCACTTTCCCTATGCTATGGGAGAAAATACACTATTTCATGTGAGCCTCAAAATGCCAACTTTATGCATTCTCATTACTTTGGCTCTTTTCACTAACCATACATCATTTGTACATACATTTACATGTGCTCATATAATTCCAATTCAAAAAGGAGAGGTGCATCTTCATTTTGGCACCTTATACATCAAAATAACCAAAAGAAACTACACATTTCTAAAGGGCTCCACTAGGCTCCGTGAGGTGTGCTCGCCTCTCCTTGAACACCACCTGGATAGCACAATGGGAGGGGAAGGGGGTGAGATTCGGGAGAATCTTAATAGCTCATACTCATTCAAGATGCAATCAGGGCATATAACTAGTCAAGCATGCATACAAGCCACAATAACACCACACATGCCATGCTATCAAACCAATGCCAAGACTAGGCTCTAGGGACTTTCGGTCTAGCCTCACCCGAGCTTTAGGACTTTTGGATCGGCCTCACCCTTGGTTTAGGGACTTTTGGCTCCTCCTCACCCGTCTCAAGGGACTTTCGGCACCACCTCACCCGAGCAATTTCCACACATCATATCATAAGCATATTGGTACTAATGCATCAGGGCAAAATCAATGGCATATCTCATCATACAAGCACATACTCAACATGTAATGACTATTACACAACCAAGAATGCAACAAGAATAGAGTAGAAAGATACCTTATCAGATTACACAAGCCTTCCCTTTCAATTCCTTCTCTCCCTTCTCGATTTCACACTCACAACAAGGTGGAGTTTCTTCCTTTGAGCCTAGGCAGAACAAAGAGCACCAATTACTCTCTCATAGCTTAAATAACTCTCTCAAAGCTAAAAGAGACTCTTCATCAAATTAAACCCTCACTACCCTTACAGATCTAGGGATTCTCTCTCTAGAACTCTGCTCATTTTCCTTCCTCTCTCAAGTCCTCAAAGAAGAAAGCATGGAAGAAGAAATGAAGATAAATGCATTCTACCCTCCTTCTAGAGTAGTTTTCCCACTTCCCTCTTCTAAACCTAACCCAAAACAACTTCTAAAACCGTAGAAAGAGAAAGCAAAAGGAGGAGACAACATGCTAGGGAAATCTCAAGATTACTCACCTCTTTGCTTGATCTCCTTGCTTCTCTAGGTCTCTCTCTCTCCTCAGCTCTTTCTCTCTCCTTGGTCGAAGCTCAAGTCGGTTCTGAGAGAAAGGAAGAGTTTAGACTCTTTTAAAAAGTCAAAATCTCTCTTTTCACGCTTTTCTGGACCGCTCTCGCTATAGCGAGTCATCATCCTCGCTACGGCAAGCTCGTGCATGTTCCAGACTTTTGCCTTCGCTATGGCGTCGCTACGGCGAGCTCGGCCTGTTCCAGACCTCTGCCTTCGCTATAGCGCCGCTATGGCGAGCAACTCCCTGGTTTCTGTATGGAATGTCGCACTCGCTACAGCTAGGAACATCTTCGCTATTGCGAGGAGGCATTCTCGCTATGGCAACTCTATTTCTCGCTATGGCGAGAAGATTTAGAAAATTTTCAGCCTTCGAAAATTTCCCAGCTTCCTCTTTTCTCTTTTATTCTCTCATTTCTTATCTTTCCTCTTTTCTGGTTGTTACAGTCTCCTACCCGATGTGGGACATTACATTCCACCCCCTTGGGGCCAACCCGTCCTCGGGTTACACATGCGGCTAGGCCGGCTCTGATACCAATTCCCCACAGAGCCTCCAGCGATATTGTCCCTGTTACGACACCCCGTGGTACTCTCATTTCCCACGTGGTGGGGTTTTGTTCCTCCCTTAGGAAAACGCGTCGCTGGTGGGGAGAGCTTTGCTCCCACTTATAAGGCCTTAACCCCAGGGTCTCCTACCCGATGTGGGACATTACAAAGAAAGCATGGAAGGAGAGGAACAAGATTGAAAGAAGAAAAAGCATGAAATTCCTGAGATTTTCTTACCTTTTTCTTTGATTTTCTTCCTCCTTCTCTCCTTCTCTTGGTGCACCTAAGAGAGCTGGCCTTTTTTCTATTTTTTGGGCAAAGGGAGTCGACTTAAAGAAGGGAGGAGAAGTGGCATGAAAAGGGTAGAAGTTTAAAGAAGCAAACTTTTTCAAAAATTCCAATTTCGTCCTTTCATAATGGTAATTTCGTTTTAGTTTTATTTTAGCTCCTTTTTTAGAACCATATTTTCCATTATAAAATTTAGGTTCCCAATTTAATAAAATACTTTTTGAATCATTCAATTTAGAGTTAAAACCTTCCTAAATGAATCTGTCAAAGTTTGAGCTCACCATTATTGAAAAACATAAACCGGAGGGGCTTTAATTGTCTTGGGGCTTCCCATAATTTTTAGGGCCTCTGAGAACCCTGAGCAACTCAAATTTTTCATTTAAAAAGCCCTCCTATGAGTTTTTCCAAAAATTACACATATTTATGAAAATGCCACTACGTTTCGTCAATTTCGTCACAATTTTATTTCACCATCCTAGCTCCATTTTTCTTTCTATCTGAGCCTAGGTTTATTATTTTTAGGAGCCCTGGACACTACCTAAATTTTTTGGGATATTATCTAGCTCATTTCAGGGGACTTAATTTTATACAGCTCATTTCGTTGTTTTACAGAATTTACTGTTCATTACACAAGGAGAATATCTTGACATTATGCATGGATGACATACCCTTAAACTATTCCCGTGCATGGATAACCTTAGTTATGGAATACCTAGACATCAACCGAGATATGGACTTTAAAAGATACTCAAAACATTAAAAGATATGATAACAAGAAAAATGATTCCATTATAATTAGTTCAAGTAGCCAATGATTTTTATAGATTAAGCTCAATAACATGCATGACCTGTGTGATTCAAGTATCTTAAAATTATATTTATAATTACTTATGCTTATGACAAATGTGGGTTATCTATATTTTTGGTTATCTATATTTTTATATAATTAAGCTTACTTTAGTTATGCTTATATGCGTGTCCTGACCTAACTAGTTGTAAAGAAATTATAAGTATATAAGAAAAAGTAAGAGTTATATGTGCCTAAGAAATACTTGTACTTGAGAAGCATGATGTTAACAAGGCAATGTGACTTGGATAACTTGGAATATGAAGTGATATGATGTGAATCTATATTATATTATTATTATTTAAGAATGATACTAGAATATATATATATATATATATGGCTATGTGTAAAATTTGACTATATGACATCTTTTCTATAGAAATTATATATATATATATATATATCCTTCACTACTTATGAAATGAATGCTTGAGACAAAGCTTAGCAAACAAAGGAATGTTATCATCTAGAAACTATACATACTATAATTCTTGAGGCTTAAAGTCCTTTACTAGACTTTTAAGGTTCCACTCTTTTAGGTTAGAGTTTCAACAAGAGGGTCACAAGGGTTGAAAGTACCTCATAAGTTAGAACCTTGACAAAATTTTAACCCCAAAGTGCATTTGTGGCTATAGAACCACTCCAGGGGATGCCTTAGTATGTTTACACAATCTTATTCCTTATCTATGAAAGTGCCAATGTGTTGATGTGTTTAGATGATCATATTAATTAAGAAGAGTAGCTTTTCCTCCACAACTACACTAAAAACCTAGGTTTTACATCAAGTAGTACGGGATGCTTAGTGTGTTACCAATGAATTTGAAAACCTATGTCTCCATCAAAAAGTATGAGATGCTTGGTGTGTTACCAATGAATTTGAAAACCTAAGTCTACATCAAAAAGTATGAGATGCTTAGTGCAATGCTTATAGAAACATTTTCCCTATAACTAGCATTTTTAAGGATGGATTATTTGCATTTCCTTTGTAATGATATTCATAGTATTATTATAAATTGCCCTAATGTTCTATGATATGTGATAAAATACTACATTACATGAAATATGAGAATTAAACATGCAATTTTATACTAAATTACTAGTGCTCAAAAGAAGCATGTTATTCTATGATATGGAATGATCATACATTAAGCATGATAGTATGCAACTTAAGTGTATGTGTACATGTGCATACACACACACGCACACATATATGTGAATACATTGTTGAACCTATTAGTTTAAAGAATAAAAGACTGCATTGCATATGTTATATACAAATACACACTAGTATGCTTTATGTTGTTTATTTCCTTGCTATCTTTTATGTGCCAAAAACAAAGGGGAAAAAAAAGAAATATTTTCTATAGTTTATGCAACTGGACCATTATAGGGTTTTCAAAATAATAGTGTTTTTACTAAGAATGTAAGTTCTCACTATTTTCTATAATGTGTTTAGATTGGGATAAGAGTTAGAGTGATATTATGCTTGACTCTTAAACTAGACTAATAATGAATTAATATGTTCATAGTAAGCCTAGTCCAAGTACTTAGGAGCATCATCTCATAAATATGGATAGGCTTTACTTCCTTTTTGTACACTAAATAGTAATAGCTTAAGACACCAGAATATGTTTGGCTGTCTAATTTAGGAAACAAGTATAACTTTTGGCATTAATTGAGCTTTTAATATACTTTCAAACTAGAAGATTTTTATTATTGCTCTAATAGTTTTATTCATGATGATGTAATTATTAGATGTATGGATCGACTACATTGTAAACATTGCCGGTTAGATTTTAAAGTTATCAAAAAAGGCCAATCACAAATAGGCAATATGTAGAAATAATAAGTTATAATTTTGCATTATTCTTATCACTCAATTAAAATAAATGGAATGCTTAAGATTTAAAATAAGGTTGTTACAAAAAAACAAGGCTAGAGTCAAAGGTTAATGCATATATATATATATATATATAAGAGATATCCAATTTTGCTTCCTTTTATTTTGAGCCATACATTTAAACTAGATGCACTCAAGTTCCCCGAAATGACGATGGCAAGGATGACAATTCTAATAAGTGCTTATCTATATTTTCACATCTTTGCTATCCCATTAGGAAGGATTACATTAGGTTTATTAAGACTTATAGCTTTCTATTGCCAAGACATATGTTCTTGTCAACTATAACGATGTTAACCCCTATTTCTAGTAAGTTATACATATAGCTCAGTTAATTAATATGACATTTCTATCTCTCGCAATTCATAATGCTTGTTACTAATTTTATTGATTAGGAAATTTGAAGACTCACTTATCCCATCATCATTGATGATGAAATGTTGCTTAGGACTTAGAATTTGTTAAATTGATAAAACAATTGATAAGTTTAAATATTTAACACAGTAATTAGCAAGTATGTCGTATAACTGAATCATTTAATCATTCCTAGGTAAATATGGATGGAGTTGACAAAACGATTAGAATTTTAAGCTTTGGTCTATCAAATATAGTAAAGTGTTATAATAGCATTATAGTCAATGGATATAGTTTTCACACAAAATAATATGGCCAGAATAAAGCAACTAAGAACAATGGTGTATGGGTAAAGGCTAGTCTAAGAGTCCAAAATATAGTAATTTTGTTCTGATTTCATTGGTTTAGCCTAATTGAAGGTCTCCAAGGATGAAGAGGAAGAAGCCAACTTAAGTAATACAAATTCTAATAGTTCTTAATTAATTTGTTTAGATATTTATATGGTATGTAAATTTTTTTTCATTCATGTTACATTAATATTGTTACACGATTTACTAATGATAATGTATCAATACTTTTGGATATACTAATATCAATAGAAGGTCATGGTGACTCTTCAGCTACCCATTGGCCAAATACACCATCCATTGTATAGCTAGACACTTCAATGGTGCTGGTGAGTGGTTACCCTTTTATTTAACAATTAGCAGGTATTTTCCTTTCTTCTTTATATTGTTCAAAGATATTCAATAAATTGTCTTTAATTTGTGTTCCTTGCGATCAAGGCACATGCATTATCACTACAAGTTCAGTAAAAGACAAGAGGCAAATCATCTCTTTCATGCTTAGTGATCCCTCAGAAGTATTCCTATGGATAGAACATATGCTTGAAGACTTATAGCAACAACACTACATGTAACACTATAATTATAGGACTCATTTCATGTTATTACCAAGCTCCCTTTCCTTAAATAACACATTCATTCAAGAAAAAGTAAGAAAATATTCAATTAAATTGCATTACGTTGTATATAAATTTTTCATTTCACGTCTTGTGGACCATATGTAACATCTGGTTCTTTGAAAACTTGAGAAACGTAATGTACGATGTCTCTATCAACGAATGAAACTCACTGGATATGAAAGGAAGTTGCCCGAAACAATGTAGTTAAGGTCCCAAAAAATTTGGGAAGCATTCTAGACTCCTAAAAATAAGAATTCTAAGCTCTGACGAAAAGAAAAACAGAGCTAGAATGAAGAAATAAATTGTGACAAAAGATTGACAAGACGTAAGGGCATTTTTGTCATTTTGAGTAAATTTTGAAATTCATATAGGAGGACTTTTTAAATTAGAAGTTATGAGTTCCCCAGGGTTTTCAAAGATCTTGAAAACCATGGGAAGCCCCAAGACAGTTAAAACCTCTTATGTGGATGTTTTTCAACGTCAATTGACCTGAACTTTGACTAATTCGTTCGGAAAGGTTTTAGCTCCAATTTGAGTGATTCCAAAGGCATTTTATGAATTAAAGGACCTAAATTTTATGATGGAAACTATAATTCTCAAAAAGGAGTTAAAATGAGCCTAAAGGGAGCAAATAAACGCATAGGGGCAAAATGGTCATTTTGAAAAATTATAAAAAAGGCTTCTTAAGTAAGATTACACCTCATCACCTTCTTCAAGCTTCCATTTGTAGAAAATTTAGTAGCTATGGTGTGACATTAAGAGAGGAGAGAGAGAAGAAGTTTAAGCTCCTGTTTAGGTAAGTAAACAACCCCGTTTCATCCCGCACCAGTTAGGAAAGTTGTTCCTCTCTCTAAGAGCTCTCTAATGGTGGTTTCCTTTTCTTGAAAACTTGAAGATTCAAGTTTGACCCAAGCCAAAAAGGAACTCTTTTCAAGAAACTAATTGGTGGGAAATAATCTACGCGAAGAGAGCTCCGTTTTAAGATAAGACTTCACTTAAAACACTTGCAAAATCTTATGTTTCTAAGCCATTCAAGCTTAAGTCTAGAGAGAGAAAGTAAGGAGGAAAGTTTTTCTTTATGTGTTCTTGATGGAACCAAAGTTTATGGATATACAAATAGAATTGAAAAGTTTAGAATACAAGTTATAGAAGTTAGGGTTTTGATTGCACCTTGAGCTCTATCATGAACCCTAACAATATTTTATGATGTTTAAATATTCACATGAGTTCTTAAGACACCAAGAGAGCTCCCTACATGATTCTCCCATCAAAGGAAGCAAGGAAACTCCATTAGTGCCTTATGGAAACATAGCTTCGCCCAAGGAGGGTTCATGCACTTAGGGAGTGTTTTAATTTCTTCCAAGCTTAGTTTTGCATCATGTATGATGGGAGAATATGAGAGGAAGCCCTTGAAAAAATTTTAGAAACCATATATAGTGAGATGGCCTTATATGTTCCATAATATGACCTAAAGAAATAACATGTAGTTAGACTCTTTATTTTAATTGTGTGATGACTTCAAGAGACTTAAAAGGAGTCAATGATCATATTTGAAAGGAAAGAATGGAGCGTAGAATTTATTTGATGAGTGTTGCTTCATTAGGTGCTTTCTTGGAAACATAAAGAGGTCAATGAATCAAGCTAGAGTTTAAGTGAGTTGTGTGGCCTTAGAATTAACTTCATGAACCTAATTAGCTTTCATAAATTGTATTTAGGCCAAGAGAAATCACTCACACACCTTTGTGTGTGTGAGGCCAAAGCAAAGAGGGAAAATTCAAGAGAAAAAGTGTGTTTGCTTCCAAGGTAGCTCTCTCCACCTTCTCTCATGCATGATTGCTTACTTTACTTGTCTTTGAATGTGTGTATGTGTATTTCAAGCCATGAGAAATGTTCTAGCATGAGCTCTTACTCCATGATACCATGATGATGTATTATGTTTTCTAAATGATATCATGATGTTTGCTTTAGTTTACTTGAGTGTGGTAAAGGCAAGAACTCCTAGCCATGGTGAGGATGAGCCAAGAACCCTTAAGATTGGTTGAGACAAAATAAAGGGTCTCCCAAAAGTAAGGTTGACTCCTAAGAGTATGGTTGAGTCCAAGAACCTCTTAAAGAATGGATAGGACAAGTTCAAAATCTACAAGTAAATAGGTGAGGCCAATCCACTTGCTTGGCAAGCCTATGTATGTTATGTATGACTTTTTCAAGTACTAAGAATGCTTCTTGAATGATTCCATATGTCTAAATGCCATATATTCATTTGTGAGACTTGTTTTGCATGCTTTATGTATGATTGAATGAGAGATGAGCTATTGGGATTCTTTGAATCTCATTCCCTCTTCTCCAATGTTCTAACATGCTAGGTGGACCAAGAGAGCAAGGTAGTGGAAGCCAACTACCTTGAAGATGAGAGCATGAAATCAAAGTATCTTGAAATTGCTACTTTAAGGTCTTGTGGATAGCAATTGATGAAATCCCTAGTTGTATATGACCTATGATGTTATAAGCATGTATTATTATGTTAATATATGGTGTATAAATGAGAGCTAGGGTTATAGTATGGAAATACTCATTTTGGTCATGTGATGGCAATTTTGCATTATGGAAATTCATGTATGAATGGAAGTGGAATGGCCAAATTGAGATGCCTAAGATTTGGGATCATTTGGACAGCTCATACAAGTCTTATTTATGCTTTCAGACTTGCCCAAGAGGTGCCAAACCCCAAGGAAAGCCATTTGGACATTTTGGTATCCCATATGGTACCAATATTGACCATAATAGAACCCTAGTCACTTTTTGTCCAAATGAGCTCTTTTTGATATGAGATTTGGCATGCAATTAGAACTTGTTTAGAGATATTTTGGAAGCTAAATAACAAAATTTTTGAAGGTCTAGAAAATATTTGATGAATTTTCAAAGTTGAAAAATTTCTTGATTTTGGTCATGTCACTGTTCATACTGATTTGAAAATGAAATCTGTAACACAGGGCTCAAATGTTGTCCAATTATCATGAAATTTTATACAAAGAAGCTAGACATCCACAGTGACTTGTGCCAACTAGAAGCACCTAATTTGGATGTCTAGAGAGGGAGATATAAATTTTTAAAGATTCTGTCTAGTATCAAGAGCCCCAACTGATCTCAGATACTATTTGATTAGTTTTTGAGGTCTGGGTGTGCCTCTCTGGAGTTATTTTTTCCCTTTAGCTAATATTCACAGCTTTCCAAATTGGTATCATTTACCTGGATTAGATTTTTTTAGAATTAATTGGACATTTTTGAAGTTTGCTGTAGAAACCTATGACAGCACCAGTGGACGGCCAGACCTCTGGACCCTTTTGGATGTCAAACGTCTTCTGTGTTGTATTTCATGGTCTAGACTTATTTTTAGTAGACATGTGTAGCTTTCTAGAATGGCCAAGAATGCATGATTTTGATTTTTCTAGAATTAGTTAAGATTTTTCAAAGTTTGTAACAAAAAAGAGGAAAATCTAGCCGAAAATATATATGCATTTTATGCTTCCCTTTGAATTCCATGAGATGTAGGCCACTTTTGATGATGCAAATGAGTTGTATTCATGTAATAAAATATGAGAATGTGATGTATGAGCTCACATAGTCCATGTGACATTGAATGGAATTTTTATATATGACACAACCCTAGAAAAGTCATTATTTTAATGCCTTTTTCTTTGAGAATTTACATGATTCTTGGAAATGAGTTATTCAAAGGAATGAAATAAGCTAAAAATATATGGTGTTGCACCATATGGGCTCATCCATCTCATTCTCATATTTAAATACACAAATAAAACTCATAACCATCTCAAGAAGTGGCCAAAAACTCAAGCTAATAGAGTATATACATGAAAATAATACATGCAGCCTTGGGTTGGTATTTTAATTTTCTGTTATGAATTTTGAAAAATATAACTAATTCTAGAAAAATCAAAATCAATCACACTATACCATTCTAAAAAGCTACATATGTCTATTTTATCATTAAAATAATCCAGACTACAACAAAGATGTCTAGCTATTGGAAATTGATGGAACAATAACCAAGGTCGCCTGTCGCTACTAATACTATCCATGAATTGAAAAAATTCATATCTCTATGCTCAAATGTCCAATTAGGGTAATCTCAGTGGAAATAGAAAGCTTATCATGTATAGTTTATGATTAAAATTTTTCATCAGCATTGGACACTATTTGACTCTCAAATAACACAGCACAAGAAACTGACCATATGAACATTGTTTATACCAGATTAGCAGAAAAATGGAAACTTTGAAAAATCATAATTAATTCTATAGATCTCCAAATAATTTGGTCTTTAGCTTCCTAAAAAGATCTAGATGATATCTATATGCATGCCAAATTTCATGAGCAAATTCGTTCATGTGGTCAGATCGTAACATTGAGTTGCAAAATTGCTCTTTTAAGCTTCTTGAATGGTCTCAAAAGGGTCAATTTTGATTTGAAGGCTCCCATGGCTACTTGAGCATGTGGGAAAACACCAAAATGGTCTACCAAATATGTCTCAAAGGTACACAAACCTATATTTCATAAACTCACTCATCCACCCCAAGATATACACAAGAGCACATATACTAGTTCTTGCCATTCAATGTCAAATTCATGCAATACTATACATATGACATCAAATCTCATTCATACATCATATATTTACATATTTACATGTGTCCATGAACTCATACAACATATACAATAAGGGATTACATCATATGCCACTCATATGGCTACAAATTGGCAAATTTCCATACTTTATTGTTAATCTTCTTCCTTTAGGCTTGGTGGCTTCCATTCCTTGGTTCACTTGGTCTACCTAGACATGTTAGGCATATGGGGAGGAAGGAATGAGATTCTAGAAATCCCAATAGTTTTCTCCCTTTCAACCATACATAAAGAATGCAAATTTATGTCTAAAAATGCATGCATGGACATCATGGAACATATAGTTTTTCATGAAACATTTTTAGTATTCAAGAAGTCATACAAAACATACATAGGCTTGTCAAGTAAGTGATTTATCCTCACCCATTCTCTTCAAGGATTTTGGACTTGTCTCATCCTTTTTCATAAAGGTTTTGAACTAAGCTTTACTCTTGGGAGATGTTTGACTTTGTTTCAACTATTCTTGAGGATTTTAAGCTCATCCTCACCATGGCTAGAGGGTTCTTGGCTTCACCACACTTAAGCAAACCAAAGCAAGTTCACAAAACATCACATGAAGACTATCATACCTTACTATATAATATTTTTCCTACTACAAATACCTCATATAGAATTTAAAGGAGTCAATGGAAACTTGAACTGATTAAAATTTTTTTTTTACTTCAGGGTTGGGTATATACATGGCTTTCTATTATATACTCTATTATCATACAACATTATAACACAACTCATACATACCATAATCTAAAGATATTTAATTACATGACAAAATATGATGCATAAAAGTAAGGTCCTCAATTTATGCCTCCACACACTTTGCCCTTTCTTTGCTTGAACTCGGACCTAGCATGGGTTATATTTGGGGTGAGATTATGAAATCTCAATAGTTGTAAACCAATCTCATTCACAAGCAAGTATGTAAGTACATAACATAATACTAATCAAGATTCCATATACCACATAGGAATACAAGGAATTTTATACAAGAACAAGCACAATCTAAGCATACATGTCTCATCTTATAGCATAAATGAAAACTTGATATAGCATAACACTCATCATTATATAAACATACAAGCTTAAAAAAAGAGAAAAGAAAACTACTACCTTAGCAAACTTTGCTCCTCAAGCCTTGGAACTCAGTTTACTTGCTTTTAGAGTTCTCAAAACAAATATCAAACCCTATAATTATAATGATAATTCATTATAATCAATACATAAACCTTAACTTCTAATGTAGTATGACCCTTTTAAACTCATTGAAACCATTGGAATTGGACAAATCTAACTCCTTCCCTTCTAATCCACTATGGGCGAATACTGTGCATTTCTTGGCCAAAATTTAAAAATTTTATTCCATGAGTTTTGTGGGCTTTGACATAGGTATTCTTAGCTAAAAACATCCTTTTGAATCCATTAGAATGGATAAAATTATCAAATTTCACTCCTAACAACACATTTTGGTCATAATATAACCTAGCTCTGTTATAGGCTCAAAAGTGAGTTTCTTTGGTTCTAAAAATTTCATAGCCTCTTGCTTTATGTTTTAGGACTTGAAATTTGGTATACATGACTTTAGGACATTAATAAGACACCATAAAAAGTTTGAGAAAATTTGGACAGCATCTCTCTAACATTTCCATTTTCCAAAAAATTACAATCTTTGTGTTTTTTAAAGTTCTAGCACATAACAACAATGGATAAGCTCATATGGCCTTCATAGTCAATATATAAACTCCATTCCTAGGCCTTCATATTCAACATATAAAATCCATTTCTAATCATCCATATGCTGTCCAAAAGTGGCACATAGCTAGGGTTTAACAAAACTAACTTAAACTATGTGATTTTCAAGTACAAGGTGGAGAAAACTTACTCTTTAAACTTAATCCTTGCTTCCTTTGCTTTTCTCACACTAAAATCCCTTCCTTTCCCACTTAGAGCAACATGCCACCTTGAAAAAGGATGAAGATGCAGCTACCCTTTGGAGAAAATGATTAGAGGATGAAGAAGATGAAGAAATTTGGAGAAGAATTGTGGTAGTTTCACTTGATTTTACTTCCTCTCCCACCTTTTCTCCCTTGCTCTCCTTCTTCACATTTTTCTCTCTTTTTTTTCCTTGTGTGTGGTGTGAAAATGGTGGAATGGTGGTGAAGAAGATGAACTTAAATGAAGTTAAATGGTCATACCAAATTTAGACCCTTGGATCAACCTTTTCAAGATTAAATCTTAGCCTTCCATTCTTTTTTTTTTCTTTTAATTTTCTAATTTCATGACTAAATATCTTCTTCCCAAAATTCCTTGGCCACACACTTGGATGCTTATTCTTAGCCCTTAAGTTATGTTGATTTGATGGTTAGTAACCATGGTTAATTTTCTTAACTCAACCATGGTCAATTTTTAACTCAACTATGATTAATTTCTAACTTAACTATAGTTAATTCTTTAAACTAACTAAAATCTTTTCTTTCTTTCCTTTTTATTTTATATTTATATTTAGATTTTATCTTCTCTAAAGCCTTAATTATATCTTCTTTCTTCTTATTGGGCCTTTAGAATCAACTATTGGGCCTTATAGTAGTCTAAAAATTGGTGTCCGAGCCTAATTAAGGTTTTACAAGACAATACATACCTTTAAATTTTTTAAAATTTATAAATATTATTTCCTCTACTTTTTGGCCATACTGAGCCTTAAACATGGATCAAGGGCCATCAACATCAATCCTCATAAATTTCGATGCCAATTGGACATCTGGGTCTTTAGGTGTAATTTTTACCGTTTTGTATTATGATTGTACTATAAAATTTTTATTTATTACAATTTAGTCCCTGAAACTCCTTCAAGGTTTCTTAACCCTTTAGCTATTTCTATTTCTATGGTTGTTACAACTTCCTCTTTCTATTTTGCTCATGGCTACTGATCGGGCTAACCAGATCTCAGATCGGATCCCATCCGCCCATCCAGACTATGTAGCGTCATCAAACCTGTCTCATCAAGCGGAGTTTAACCGTGGATCACAGATTTCTAAGATTCCTACTCAATTTTTTGATATTCGTGCCTAAAGCCATGAATAAAGGGTGAAACTAGGGTTCCTTGAACTTTTAAGCAATCTATACATTTTTTTTGACACAACTTTTCTTTGTATTTTAGCCCTGGCTCCTTTATACTTAACCTTGGAGACTCTTTAGGACCTTTTTCTGATCATTTTTTTTATCTATTTTGGCCCCAAATTTTAGGGCACCTCTGGCCTTAACTCATCAAAATTTGTGGTTTAGAATATTATCTATTTTATTGGACCTCAATTTACTCTATTTGAGGAACTCCTTTTTGTATCTAGTGAATTTCGTACATTGACGGAGGAACCATACGTTACGTTTCTCGTATTTTTCTATGTTTTCTTGCATTTTCGAGGGATCGGATATTATAACGACATAATATAATATCATAATACCATGACATATAGATGCATGCTAAAATATTTCTCATAGCTCAAAACATATATACACACATTTAAGACAAGGTAAATATCCACTCATGCATGAAAGAAAGAAGAAAAGAGCTACCTTTAATACAAATGCAAACTTTTCTTCTTCAATTTGGTTGCTCTTCCTCAACCACACACACACAAGAAGGTGGGACTTGTTTCCTTAGGACTAGACACATCATATGGAAGCCAATTATGCTCTTGAACCAAATTCTAAAGCTACATATCATTAGAAAAGCTAGGTAGTTTATATAGCACTTTTATAGTTCCATAATGCACTTAATCAAGAAACCTTATGAAAACATAATCTTGGCTTCATTCTTCTCATCCATTTATGATTCTTGACTCCTTTTAAGCCTCTTGGAGTCATCACATAATCAACTCAAAGAGTCTAGCTAGGTGTTATTTCTTTAAGCCATAATATGAAACCTATAATACCATCAGTAACACCATAGTTTCTAGCTCATCTCATAATATTCTTATGCATCACATCATCAATTTCATGAGAGTGTAGAGAAAAAGGGAATAAAATAATGAATATTTTCGCGTTGCGTCATATATAAAAATTTCATTCGATGTCACGTGGACCGTGTGAGCACATACTATACTTTCTCATATTTAATTACATATATACAACTCCTTTGCATCATAAAATGTGGCTCATAACTCAAGAAAACCGAAATGAAGCATAAAATATGGAGGTTTATTTTCGAACAGCCTTTGCCTCTTTTTTGTCCAAAAATTTGGAAGATCATAACTGATTCTAAAAAAATTTAAAATATGCATTCTTAGTCATTCTAGAAAGCTATGGATGTCTACTTCACATTAAAAATATGTCTAGACCATAACATCCATCACAGAGGACGTTTAACATTCGAAATGGTCCAAAGATCAGGCTGCATTCTAGAACTATCATAAAACTCTGTAACAAACTTTGAAAATATCCAATTAATTCCAAAAAAATTAAATCCATGCAAATGATACCAATCTAGAAAGCTGTGGATGTTAGCTAGAGGGAAAAAATATTTCTAGACCAGCTCAGGTAGCTCAACCTTGGAATTCAATAGAACAGTAACTTAGGTCGGACAAAACTCCTGATATTGGATTGAATGTTCAAAAATTCATATCTCCCTCTCTAGACCTCCAATTGAAGTACTTCTAGTTGATACTAGTCACTGTGAATGTCTAGTTTCTCTGTATAAAATTTCGTGGCAATTGGACATCATTTGAGCCTTGTGTGATATAATTTAGTTTTGGACCAAATGAATAGTGTAACAGACCAAAACCAGAAAAATTGCCAACTTTGAAAAATTCTCAAATATTCTGTAGACCTCCAAAAATTATGGTCTTTATCTTTTCAAAAAGCTCTTAATGAGACCTAATTGCATGCCGAATCTCAAATCAGAAATAACTCATTTGGCTAAAAAGTGACATAGGATTTTATTATGGTCCTTTTTAGCCCCATATGGGATACCAAAATTGTCAAATGGATTTCTTTTGGTTTTAGTACCTTTTAGGCAAGTCTAAAAGTTCATTTAGAACTTGTGTGAGCTGCCCAAATGGTCCCAAACCCCATGCAACTCATTTTGGCATTTCCATCCACACATATGCACATTACATCGAACTTTCCAAAATGCATACTTTGGCATTACATATCCAATTTCTATTCTAGGGTTCATACATCATATCCATACATTTATACATCACATAATAATCATAATTACATATGTCTAAAGGGTCATAGACCATATACATTAAAGATTACATCATATGACACAATTATGGTCTTAAAGTGGCAAAACTTAAGCATTTGATTGTCAATCTCCTTTCTTCAAGGTAGTTGGCTCCTATTACCATGTCCACTTAGTCCACCTAACATGTGAGATCATTGGAAAGGAGGGAATAAGATTCAAATAATCCCAATAGCTCATCTCCCATTCAATCATACATAATATATGCAAAGTAAGCCTTAAAAATGCATGCATGGATATCATAGACGTCATGAACATTCAAGAAGCAAGTTTGGCATATGAACAATTCATACAAGACATTCAAAAGCTCACCAAGTGTTTAGATTGGCCTCACACTTTTTCTCATGGATTTTAGACTTGCCTCATCCATTCTTTAAGAGATTCTTAGACTCAACCATACTCTTGGGAGCCCACTTTGCTTTTGGGAGACTCTTTACTTTGTCTCAACCAATATCAAGGGTTCTTGGCTCATCCCCACCATGGTTAAGAGTTCTTGGCCTCTCCACACTCAAGTAAACTCAAACAAACATCATAGCATCATTTGAAAGTATAACATGTCATTATGAAATCATGGCATATAAAATCATGTAGAAAATACACATACACATATTCTAAGACAAGATAAACACACATCCATGCATGAGAGAAGGTGGAGAGAGCTACCTTGTATACAATCACATACTTTTTTCTTGGATTTCAAGCCTCCTCTTTTGGCCACACATCCATAAAACTTGTGGAGATGGTTTCTCTTGGCCTAGATACAATTTATGGAAGCCAATTAGGTTCATGAAACAATCTCTAAGGCCATACAACTTGCTTAAACACTAGATTGTTCTATAACCTCCATTATGGTCCATAAATGCACCTAATGAAGCAACACCCCTCAAATAATTTCTAAGCTCCATTCTTTCCTTTCAAATATGATTCTTAACTCCTTTTAAGCCTCTTGGAGTCATCACACAATTAAAACAAAGGGCCTAATATCATGTTGCTTCTTTAGGTCATAATATGAAACCTAAAGCACCAAATTACTTTCTATGAGTTCTAAATTTTTTCTAAGGCCTCCTCATTTTCATTCATCAAATATGACTTAAGAATGGCCTTAGAAAAATTTAAAACTCTCCCTAGTTATATGAACTGCCTTTGGCCAAGCCTATGTATGGTTTAGGGCTCCTTAGAGTTTTCTTTGTTTTCTTGAAGGAAGAAGCATGTGGGGAGCATCTTAGGGGTCTTAGGAACTCATTTAAACTCTTAATTAGACTAGAAATCATCACACAAAAATCAGAATTTGAAAGGAACACTTGAAACCCTAGAATTTACATCTTGAAATCTAATGGTTTTTTTTTTTTTGCATATTCTTGTTCTTCTCCATCAAATACCTAAGATTCATGCTTGGTTGGGCTTAAAAATCAGTTCCTCCTAGGGTTCCTTATGTGTGTTGAATTGGAGAAGAAGAGGAATCAAGAATAGCAACCATATGATGAAATTTTACCTAGTTTCCTTACTTATTTTGGCTTGTATCTTGCTTTCTCCAAGCTCCTCTCTTCAATTCGAAATTTCTCTTGAATTTCTCCTTTGAATCAGATTTATAAACTCCATTTTAAGTAAAGGAAACAAAAGAGAAGGGAGGAGAGGAGGTGTGGATAAAGAAAAGCATGAAAAATCACCATGGAAACATACCTTAAGCTTGGATTTTCTTCTCTTCTTCTTCCTTCTTTGGTGCACCTCTCTCCTAGGGTTTTTCTTCTAGTTTGGGGCTGAATAATCTGAAGCCAAATGAGGGAGAGTATGAGGCACCACCTATATATAGGTGTAGGAAAGTGACCTTTTCAAAAATTCTAATTTTGCCCTTCGTTTTTTACATTTTCATTTCTCCTTCGTTTTAACTCCTTTTTGAGAACCTTCTTTTCCATTATAAAATTTAGGTTCCCAATTAAATAAAATACCTTTGGAATCACTCAAATCGGAGCTAAAACCTTCCCAAACGGATTCGTCAAAGTTTATGTACATCGACATTAAAAAAACGTCCACCGGAGGGGATTTAACTGTCCTGAGGCTTCCCATGGTTTTTAGGGCCTCTGAGAACCCCAGAGAACTCAAAAATTTGATTTAAAAAGCCCTCCTGTGTGAATTTCAAAAATTACTCAAAATTATGAAAATGCCATTACGTTTCATAGGTTTTCCGTTAAAATTTGTTTCTTCATTCTAGCTCTGTTTTTCCTTTTGTTTGAGGCTAGAATTCTCATTTTAGGAGTTTAGAATGTTGCTTAAATTTTTTGAGACCATAACTAATTCATGTTAGGGGACTTGCTTTGAAAACGCATCTATTTTCGTCGTTTAATGAAAACTGGACATTACACCATCTCACTATCTATGGCTTTTAAAAATTTTTCAAGGCTTCCTCTCATCCTCTTCCATCATATATGACTCAAAAATAAGCTTGAAACAAATTAAAACTACCCCTTGGTGCTCTACACCTCTCTAGGCCGTGGCTCTGCACTAAGGAAGCACCTAATGGGTTTGTCTTATTTTCTTGATGGAAGATGCATATAAGAAGCCTTTTAAGGATCTTAGGAGCTCATTCAAATACTCAATTTGGCCTAGAAATTCTTGTATTAAAGCAGAATTTTAAAAGAACACTTGAAACCCTAACTTTTTTATCTTGAAATCTAATGGTTATTTTGTTGTTTCTTTTGTATATTCTTGTTCTTCTCCCTCATTTTCCTAAGATTCATCCTTAGTTTAGCTAGAAATCTAACCCCTCTTGGCTGGTCTTACATAGGGCGAAACATGCATGCCTCATTTTCCTAAGATTCATCATTAGTTTAACTAGAAATCCAACCCCTCTTGGCTGGTCTTACATAGGGTGAAACATGCAAGAGGAAGAATAAGAAACATCAAGCTTGAAGATGGCAAAAATACCTTGATTTCTTGGTTCCCTTGGCTTGATCTTCACTTGGTTAGCTTCTCCTCTTGACTTTAGAAAATTCCCCCCCAAGTCTGGCCTCAAAACAGACCCATAATGCTTTAGTAAAACCATAAGAAAGAAGGAAAAATAGAGGAGAAGGATTTGCTAAAGAGAAACCATAAAAGTCCATGAAAAACCATACATTTTTCTTGCTTTTTCTCCTTCCTTTCTTCTTTCCCTTGTGCACCTCACTCTTTTAATTCATTCTCTAGTTTAGGGCAGAAATAAAATGGGCTAAGTGAAAGGGAGAGTGGGGCGTGGTCATATAAGTAGGTTTAAGAAGTTGTTTCCAAAAATTCAAATTTTATCCTTCAATCTTGGCATTTTTATATCCAACTCATTTTAGTTCCTTTTTTAGAACTATCTTTTCCATTATAAAATTTAGGTCCTCAATCTTATAAAATGCATTTGAAATCACTCAAATCGAAGCTAAAATCTTTCTGAATAAAATAGTCAAAGTTCGAGTCAATTGATATTAAAAAATGTACACCGAATGGGTTTTAACTGTCTTGGGGCTTCCCATGGTTTTCAGGACCTCTGAGAACCTCGAAAAGCTCAAATTTTTCATTTTAAAAGCCCTTTTATAAGAATTCCAAAATTACGAAAATGTCATTACGTTTCATAACTATTTCGTTAATTTTCATCTAGCCATTTTAACCTCTATTTTAGGGTGCCTCTGGCCTTTTGAATTCATTATTTAATGTCTAGATTATTATTCTAAATTTTTTTGACCTTAATCAATTCATTTTAGAGGACCTACTTTGAAAACGTATCTGTTTCTGTCATTTTAATGAAAATTGAACATTACACTATAAATATTAAGATTGGAAGAAGTCTCATTTTTTATTATTAGTGGCTGCATGTGTAACACCATAATTTCTTAGCTTGTCTTATGCTATTCTCATGTCCATTGCCATGTATTTCATAAAAGAGGCAAGAAAATGACATTAAAAAGTGAATAAATTTGCGTTGTGCTATGCATAAATTTTTCATTCGGAGTCTTGTAGGGCATATGGACTCATGCATCATATTCTTATATTTAATTACATAGATACAACTCAAATCTATCACAAAAGTATCCTAGAGCTCATGTATGGCAAGGGGATACATAAAATTCATGAATACAATTTTAGCCAAAATTTTCTCACTTTTGTCACAAACTTTGGAAAATTATAACTAATTCTAGAAAAATTGAAATCATGCATTCTTTGTCATTATGGAAATCTACACATGTATACTTTATACTATAAATATTTTTAGACTAATAAACACAACACAGAAGATATTTGACATTTAAAAATGTGCAGAGATCTGGCTGGCTACTGGTACTA